>JAFEMH010002738.1:0-316283 GCA_022495995.1 Adenophora triphylla var. japonica
ACTTGAGCACACTTCTCAATCTCTTTGAATCGTAGATACGGGTACTAAAGCCTTGAAAACTTGAGACGTACTTCTCAATTCTCCTTTTCGAATCGAGATACTGGGTGTATCTAAAGCTGGAAAACTTGAGCATACTTTCTCAATCTCTTTCGAATCAGAGATATGGGTAGCTAAAGTTTGGAAAACTTGAGCATACTTCTCAATCTCTTTCGAATCAGAGATATGGGTATCTAAAGTTTGGAAAAACTTGAGCGTACTTCTCAATCTCTTTCGAATCAGAGATATGGGTAGCTAAAGTTTGGAAAACTTGAGCATACTTCTCAATCTCTTTCGAATCAGAGATATGGGTATCTAAAGTTTGGAAAACTTGAGCGTACTTCTCAATCTCTTTCGAATCAGAGATATGGGTAGCTTAAAACTACACATAAATAAATCTTTTGAAAAGGAAAAAAGTCTTTTCAATCAGTTGGTATCAAAGAAAACTTGAGCATACATTTTCAGTTTTTATTCAACTGATAGAAATGCGGTAGCTAAAGTTATGTGATTTTCATGGTCAGATCCGGGAAAATGGTGTCGAATAATCAAACTTGCGCTATCTCATTATAAAGGGAATAAACGGAGGTCGCTTTTTGGGAGATAAATGTTATCATTAGTAATTGGCACGTTACTTGAGCTTAGGGGTGATTTTTTTTCTCCCCGAATCATGGAAGGGGTCTGGGTCCGGATTGGCACATATGGAATGTGTTTGAAAATTTACCCAGACGGGTTTCAAGCAGAAAGTGGGGTCGCATCCTTGCGGGGTGCTGGATCTGCACCGCATGTTGTTGCCGAGAATGTTGTCAAACGTGGGACTAGAATTCCTTCTCTGGGCCGAGACCGGGTTTAAACTCTCGGGTCTCGATTAAGGTCCTTTTCTTAAACTTCGGGCTGCTTGAAGGCTGATGCCCCAGGCTTTTATAACCAAAGCGAGATGTTGAAGTGACCAAACCTCTCTTCCAGGGATGGATGTGACCTTATCTGGAGCCCCGGCTCGAGGAAAAACTTTCTCGGGCAAAGCTCCCATGTCTTTACTAAAAGCAAGGAAAGATTCCTTTCATTCGGCAAAGCCCCGGTTGAATGAACTCGAGCAGGCGAAGTGACTTGGCGAAGCCCTGGGCCTCTTGGTGACTCTAGCAAAAAATCCCAATCTGACCGGTACTGCGAACGTGATCCCTGGGGTTAGATTTGACCAAGACTCCGAATCCATCTGAGGGACCTAGTGAAGAACCTCCGATGCGACCCCAAAAATGGCTAAAGAAGCCCCGAGTTTAAAGGAAATGACTTGGCAAAGACCCAACTTTGAAGAGTTCCAAGGCAGCCTGACTAATGACGAATTGTAGCGAGAAGAGGGAAAACCTATCCTTTTTTCTCCTTTTTTTTTTGTTTAGTCAATCAGTCAACCTGTGAAAGAAAAGTTTTTAGAAATGTATACATGCAGGGGCATATTTTTTCGAAGGCGGGAATAAATCCCGATTTTTGTGTTATTTTGATGGCCTTATTCGATGCTAAGCACAAAAGCTCGCTTTGGGTTTGACTCTTTTCGAGAGTATAAGCGCAGAAAGTGTTGGTAAAAGCTGTATTAGGAAGCCCCCGCCGACGAGAAAATCAGTGTTTAGCACTCATTTTTCCTAAGATGTAGAAAAGGAAGAATTGTCAAGACATCTTAAAAACTTGTTTTATTTACAATGATCACAAGATTGCTTAAAACCCTTTTGTTGATGTTCGGGTTATTCAACCATTAATCTCGATATGAACAAACATTCTTATTAATCATGAGGGAGAAAGTCAACCAATGTCGTGGATCAAGGTCGGCCTGTGTGTGAAAGAAAGGTTTGTGTACGGGGAGGTCATCACTGACGAGACCGGGTTTTCGGGAATTTGGATGTGTTTATGGGAGGGGTCATTTGATGAGACCGGGTTTTCAGGAATTTGGATATGTTTATGACCGGACCATTTCTGGTTCAGCTTACGTTCCCCTCTACATGGTGAGTTGAGCGCCTGTCGCCGTAGTTCGGCCTTGGCCACGCACTGTGTTTGGGACATGGTATTTGTGGTTCCTTTAGTGAAAAGGCTAGGATGAGCCTTGATGATGAGGCGCGTGGGCCTCGAGATGATTCCTTGACCAAGTCATTCTTGGACGGCCGCTTCGATCAGGCTTCTTCTTTCATTTGGGAGAAAGGATTTCGCACGTGCCTAAATGTCTTCCTGCTTCCTTTTTTGCTTCGACCGTCCCATTTTTATTGACAACTTTCATTTTCTCGAGTCTTTGGTCTCGCTGTCCGTTTGTCAAGCTTTTGATTGGTGACGCCTCGGGTCCTTGGCCTCATTTCATTTTTTTTATGTGCAACCCGTTTTTTGCCTGACACCGCCCTTTTTTTTGGGATTTTCCGCCTAATCCTGGGTACTAAGATTTTTTTTCTTTTTTCTTCTTCTTTCTTTTTTTTTTTATATGTGCAACCCCCGTTTTTTGCCTAGACCTGCCCTTTTTGGGATTTTCAAATTCGCAGCCGTGTATTACCCTTTTTTTTTTTTTGCACTACATTTCATTTTTTCTTCTTTTTTTTTTTCTTTTTTTTTTTTTTTCTCAACACACTGAGGACCAAGGCGAGTTTGAAGCCCCTACCGAACATTCTTGATACCCTTGAGGTCTAAGCCAAGCTCCTAGGTTGTTGCTCTATTACCTGGGTCAATCTTTTAAAGCTCAGTGGCCTTTTCGTTGTCCCTTGATGATGCCGCTCGTCGTTGACTTGGTCAAGGTGATGGGGAGGACATGGCTTTGGGAAAGTGTAGATGGCCTCGATGAAGGCCTTTTGTGGGGTGAGGAAAGTGTATGGCTTGATGGCATTAGTTGACTTTCTCACACTGATTAATCAAAATGTTAACTATTTCGAGAGATTATTTGCTGAGCAATGCAAGTGATCATATAAAATAAAACCATTTCATTAAATGTAATGTAGGTGTGCAAATAAGGTCTTAAGTCTAGCAAGAAAAGAAGAAGACTCTTTTATAGAAAATTGAAGATTAAATACAATGTCCGTAGAGGACTTGATTGAAAGAGAAAAGTACTAGAACCTACGAAGGTTGACTGAGAGACTATTTTTTTATTTTTTTATTTTTATTTTTTTATTTTTTATTTTTTTATTTTTTTTTTCTAATCTTGCTTAAGGATAGGTAGACCCTAGTCTAGCTACTCTTCGCCGTCTGACTACATTTCTACCCTTCAAACATTGGAAGTAAATTCTTGATGCTCTTTGATCCGAACCTTGGTCATTGACTTGGTCACCATTCCGAACAGTCCGTCGGTTTTGGTCCATTGGGGCGCTCAAGCTTGCCTGCTTCGATTAACCCTTGGACCGCTCTCTTCAAGGCTATACAGTTGTCGGTTGTGTGGCCATAATGACTATGGAAGGTGCAATACTCATTCATGTCGAGGAGTGTATTTGAGCTCTTTGGATGGTAGTCTCTAAGGGGCTCCAGGAGGCCTAGCTTTACTAAAGCCTTGAAGATTAAGCCCATGGGTATCCCAAAATCATCAAAATGTTCTCGTTGTCTCGGAGGACCACTATTTATTGGTACCTTCTTGATGTCGTCCATTGTACACAATGCCTTCTTTCCTTTACCAGATGTTGCAGCCGTGTTGGAAGGGTAAGGTCTATAGCGGCGAGACATTTTCAAACCAGAAGTGCTTCCCCGTGCACGAACCCTTTTTATGTAATCATCAATGTAAGCGTCAAGATTCGACTCCTTTGTGTCAGATACGCGAGATTGGTAGGGTGAGATGGCTTGAGTCGAGCGATTGTCGACACTTTCGCTGCTAGGCTTTTCCTGTATTTTCTTAATTGGCTCTACCAATATTCCTTCGAACGAGTCAATAGGAGAATTAGGACCACACGACCCTGCCACAAGATTGGCATCAGCAAATGAAACCACAGTAGGAAGTACCCTGGTGGGAGAGATGACAGTCTGAGCATTCAAAGCGTGACCGTGACCGTAACCTTCCTTGTAAGTCAAACTTGAAGCATAAGAATACGAACCAAAGGATCGGGAGTGGTGAGACTCATAAGGGGCCTCATAGGGTCTGACAGCTGTCGAAGATGGGGATATATGGCTCGTAATAGTTGAATACCAGGGAATACTGAGCGCTGATCCAAATAACTGCTGAAGATATGAGGTTCGAGGCACCATAAAAGTAGGACTGAACGTGTCTTGACCACATGTAAGTACCCAAATCCGGATCGTCCAAATCCGTCAGAAAGTTAACCGAAATCCGTTAACTGGCCCGCTCCAGGTTAACCGGAACTCGTTAAACTCCCCGTTGCTGTGCCAACGAGACGTCCCGGATCGCCTGCATCCCGACGTCAAACCGTACTTATCACGTGACATCTCGCGTAAAAGTATGGCTTTCCCTGAAGAACGCATTTTCCGGCACTTTCCGGGGCGTTTGACATTTCCTGATCGTTATTTTAAAAACGGACAAAACCGGGACCGGGGAACGAACTCCCACACTTCTGGTGAGTCACAGGACACGTGTCCTGCATGCCACCTCCCTCTAGTCACTCGTCAATCACAAATCAAGGCCAAAAGACCAAAATACCCCTGGTTTGCAAGCCAAGTCCGGCCGGACTCACTGTGCAATTTTCCTGAAATTGCCAACAAGTCCTCCAGATTTCCAAAATTCCCAAAACCCCTGAAATTCAGTCCAAGTCCGGCCGGACTCCTACTGCAATTTTCACCCTATAAATAGAAGTTGCTGTCAAAGGCAAAGAGAGGATTTTAACACCAAAAAATCACATACCCCACGGTCCAAACTGGTTTCCACCCCTCCCGAGCTCCCGTTTTGTCTCGATTCGCGTGAAACCTTCGTATTTCGATCAAATACGCACCCTACAACTTCGAAACAACCTTTCGAATAACTTTCCGTGTCCCGTGCACACCTCCCGAGCCAAAGGAGTCGACCCTAGCCATAGGTATAACTCCCTCTCTCTGAATCTTCCGTCCGTCTCTGCTTACGCGCCGCCGCTATAATCAAGTTTCGAACGTCATTGTCAAAATGTAGACGCTTCCGTCTAACGGGGTCCGATACGTTTTAGCCCTCGATCCTCTTCTCTTTCCGTAAGAGAAGTAATCACGGGTTAAAACGGCGTTCCGACCCCCGCCCGCTTACTTTCACGTTATTTACAATTCCGAGCCGTTTGGCCTCGTTGATCGTCATTTACAATTCCGAGCCGTTTGGCCTCGTTGATCGTCATTTACAATTCCGAGCCGTTTGGCCTCGTTGATCGTCATTTACACTTCCGAGCCGTTTGGCCTCGTTAATCGTCATTTACAATTCCGGATCGTTTGATTCCGTTGACACTGCTTTAAATACCGTCATTTACAAGTCCGATCCGTTTGGATTGTGATAGTATTTACTTTTCAAAAGTCCGAGTCGCAACCCGATTCGTTGATCGCATATCATTTAATACGCATTTTTCCCGTAAAATCGTTAACAATGTAATGCCCGGCTCAAAACCGGAGTTCGTCCGTCGAACTCTCTTTCAAAACGCGCGACATGACGTTCGGCCTCCGAATGCTCATCTTCAAACTCAAAGCCGCCATTTGACACTTAAAATCATTTAATACGCATTTTTCTCGTAAAATCGTTAACAATGACTCATTTCAACAAAGTCGACGCTTGCCACGCAAACTCATTTCAACTCAAAGTCGACGCTTGCCACGCAAACGCTCATTTCAACTCAAAGTCGACGTTTGCCACGCAAACGCTCATTTCAACTCAAACCGACGTTTGTCATTCAAACGCTCGTCTTTTCAAACAAAGTCACTCTAATCAACGTTTGTCACTCAAACCAAGATTAAAGCTTGTCATTCAAGCCCCCATTTCAAAAGACACACACACACACACACACGATTTCGAGAAAGGTAGAAAGACTCGTCATGCGAGGCGTTTCGGGCGATCTCGTAATACTCTACCCGAAACGTAACCCGACCTCCGAACCTAACAATCTCGGTACAAAAGCTTTTACTCGTTTTTGCTGCCAATAAAAATGATCCCCGTTTTCAAAGCCTTTTCCTAAGTTTTTGCTACCAATAAAAACGACACCATTTTCGCAATAGCCGTTTCTCAACGTTTGGGCTCAAAATACAAAACCGCGTGGCGACTCCTCATTCTCGCTCCTTCCCGTGAAGCGAGGTCTCGTACACCAACCCCCGCGGAAGACAACCGCTTTTCCGCGCGCCCGCGCGCGAAAAGATCGGGTAATTTCAGCTTGGCGACTACTGGGAAAAGATACTTTTTCAAAACTACCGTTGTTTTCTAAAAGCCTTCCGTGGGTCAAACTTTCGTTTACCCTTCCTCGTTTTCGTGTGTGTGTTACTTTAAACCTCGAACGGTTTTTTTCAAAAGGCATTACATTGTCAACTTTTAAAAATCTCACCATGTTTGTGCATCCCCATTCATGTTTGATTTTCATGTCAGTCTTCTGAACTGTGCATCATAAATTCTTTAAGACACATTCTGAAAAAATCTCTGCTTTTACTCGTAAAAGAATTTTAGTGACCGCACACTACGCGCACTTGCCGCCTCGGAACACCGCACTTCACGTGCACTTGCCGCCTCGGTACACCGCACACTACAACCCCTAACCCGGATGGCCTTATCGCTGCACTCCGATTGGTCTCGCTGTACACCTTTCGGGGCGCACGGGGTCGTCCCAAACATCCCATCCTAGCCCGTGTAAGCCATGCACTCCTTTGTGTCACACTTTGTCCAAGACCCCGGTTGGTTTTTGGCTTAGCTCGTGTCATAAAGCCTAAGTGTATGTTTTTCACGCGGCCCCGCTCCGAGTCAAGCTCGAGAGTTTTAGACCAAAGGTCGTTCCCGACCCGAAGTCTTGAGCTTTTCACCTTGACTTTGACGCGGAGCTCGCCGAAAAATATACCCGAAGGTTCAATGTGACGCCGTGTCACCAAACCTCGCCGTATGTACCGTGCCGCCCACAACTTGGCCAACGCTAAAAGCTAAAGGTCTCTCGCACAAGCGAGTCAGAGAGGTCATGCCCAAATTTTGGCACGACTCCCGCCTTAACTTAAGGACGTTGACCTCGACCGTGGCCCGTACGCCGCACACGTCGAAAGTTTGCGTGATCGCCTAGCCTTAAGTTCACTTTTTCCTTTGTCGGTGGAACTCGCTTGCCTTATCGTACCTCGCCGATAGTCCGTCCCGAGAAAGATGATCTACAATGGAAACGAGGGGCTTATAAGCGTAGTGACGAGATCCACCGATTAGAGCTCTAGGATTAGTTGCGAAAAGAAGACACGCTCTTTTCCAACCAATTAGGACTCGAGAAAACGCGCTTTAAGTAAACTTTAATCGGTAATCGCACATTGCACAAGCCCGAAAACCTTGAGCCAAATACCCTTTTCCGAAGCCTAAACCCTTCCTTTCGTTCCCGCAGCGAGCGTAAAGTGGTTCGATTTCCGGCCGCCGCCTTGCCAGATCACGCAACGGCAATAGCCGTACAGCTTCTTCGGTTCCCTCGCCTCCTCAAAGATTTCCGACATGTCTAGCTCACCGAGAAATCGTGACGGGAAGGACCCCGCCACCGGTAATGTATATGACATTGGAAGAAGCCATCCGGCTTGTGAGGTTCACAAGAGGCGTAAAGAAGATCGCCTGTAATTTCGTGGTACAGCCTTTCCGAATGAGCGTGGTATAGCAAACTATCCCCGCCGACGGTACTTTTGTCCGGTAGAGGATGACGATTCCCCAAAACCAGCTTCACCAAACCTTCAATCAGTTCCTCCCCGCCAACTTACGGATGCCTTCCAACCAAGGAAACAAATGACCTAGGCTCCATGTTGCCACCTCTCGTAGCAACCCCGTCAATTTTGGTCACCAAGCTACACCCATCACTCAATATCACTACCGCACCGCCGACCATCTCAGATGCCAATATCCTCAAGCATTCTCCCGGTTCGTCCTGCCTATACACGAATCTCTAAACACCGGGACAAACCCCGATACAGCTTAGAAGGCTCCCGTATATTCTCATATACCAAGCCTTCCACCTCCAATCACTACCGCTCACGTGGTAGCACCCGGCGCCGAGCCTCACAGCCCACCACCGGACCCAACCTTAGCCTGGATGGTCGAGCAGATGAAAGACCCGAAAGCCACCATGAGCAAATTTCAAAGCAGAAACGTTCAAATCCACGTATCCGGAATGGTCACGCCTCCCCGCCAAGTTCGTAATGCCGGAGATGGACCGATTCGATGGAACCGAATGTCCTCAAACGCACGTCGACACTTACGTTCTGCATGAGAGCAAAAGGAGCAACCCTCCAAAGAAATGGCCGACCACTTCCAAAGATACGCTCAAAAGCTCGGCTACGATGGTTTCGAGGGTCAAGCTCGCGGATCGCCACACTGGGAACAGATCGCAACATCTTCCCCGGAACGGCACAGATCCAACTTAGAGTGGGAAACAAGTCGCGAGGACTTAATCACCACCGAGCGTAAAGCGGATGAAAGTGTTGGGGAATTCTACAAGAGATGGAGCCGGAAACTCTCCGAAATCATGGAGCCACTCTCCAAAGACGAATGTATGCGGATCTTCAAGTCTTGCTTGAGACCGTCCATCGAACTCTCATCGGGCCACAATTTCTTCCTGCATCTCCGGCCATGGTCAATGCCGGCTCACAGCTCGAGAAGGATCTCAAGGAAAAGTTGGCTACCGCACACCGCATGTATACCGCTCAACACCGCATTCAATCCCGCACCGGCCCCGGCAAAGGGAAAGATACGTCTCACAACTACGCCCATCGTGGACAATGGGTAAATGTAAAACCCACCCCGCAAAGCAACAGCTTCTACTCGTATGCCGTACACTTCGACAAGTTGGACATGCCATTGAGCAAGATGCCGGAAGGGCTAATCAAGGAGGGTCTCCTTAAGCCCGTGGCCAATTACAAACCCAAAGTTCCCGTAGCCAATGCGGACAAGAGCAAATATCGCGCCTTCCATCGCATCACGGCCATACCACCGACAACCTGTTTGGGGTTACGATACGAAATCCGTAACTTGATAGAAGAAGGCAAGTTAGAGCGCCCCGTGGCCCAATACGCCGGGAATCCCTTTCCGAATAATAACAAGTGAACTCCATTGAGCGGGTGCCCAAGAAGTGTGCTACGTAACCGCCCGCCTCTTTCACTGATCCTCCTCTAATGTTCACATCGCCTACGATGTTTGTGATCGCTCCGCCGCCCGGGAGTACGAGTCTCGAGAAACCGTCCGGAGCAATCCTCCGAGGAAACAAGAAGAAATCCTCTCAACAAAGAATCGAGAGAAAGATACGAAGCCGGGAGATACCAAAGGTAGGTACACTTGGAGAAACCCTCCGGGAGGTTCGACTACTACGCATCGTACTCCAAAACCCTCTTTGCCTCCAGCCATGCAGCCTCTAGAGCGACAGGTGGGAAAGCCGAAAAGCCCAAATTCGAAACCAGACTGCACTGAACACCGGAATACCTCAGATCTTGATAGTCTTACCGCGCCGAAGCCTAACCCTCCGCGGATCGCCCAAGATTCAACTTGTCCAGCCTTCCGAGCCCGGACCGGTAAAGGAAGATCAAGGTCGCCTTGGCAATCGCACTCGATCAATGTGCTAACTAAGGGCGGCAACCGCCACAGCAAATTTCAACATACTCCCCGAGGTTCCAAAGAAAGGCTTTACCTCGCAAGAGGAAGACAGAAACGGATGGCCGGATGACTCTCCTTCTACGGATAGAGACGAGATCTACGACTCCCGCCCGTATGGCAAAGATGATCACATTCTCGTGATGAAGACTTACCGAGAGACGCCTGTGGCACAACGAAGCTCAGACATCACTCTCAAACTCAACACCATATCACTCCCTGAGTATTGGTAGATAACGGGTCAGCCGTTAATGTCCTCCCTCTCAAAGATGATGCGAGCTCTCCGCATCCATGAAAGCCATTTGATACCGTCTACTCGACTATCAAGGCCTACGACAACTCGTCTCGTCCCATCCTGGGACAGTGACTCGAACTTTGGTTCGAAACCCAAATGGTGCCAAAGAAAATTCCACGTGATGGACATTCCATCCGAGTTCACAGCCTCTTTGGGACGCCCTTGGCTACACCACATGAAGGCCATAGCTTCCACTCTCCATCAATGTGTCAAGTTCATCAACCGACAGGAGATCTCGGTCATCCGAGGGGACAGCTTCTCATAGGAAACGGCCGAGACAAGAGCCAAACGTGTCCGCACTCGTGCACCGGGTTACTCTCCTTCGAATCAACCAAGGGACTATCGGGCAAATCTCATCGTAATCCTCGTAGTCCGGAGATGCTAACTATGTAAACGTACTCGAGCAAAGTGCACTCGGGCGCCCGATACATCAAGTTCAACCGTCGTTTCCAACACTTGGAGGCGTATTGGAAGGAAACGCCGAATATCGCCATGATACGGGCACATAAACCCCTGGGCCTCCAATCGGAGATTCGTCGCATTCTCCAAACAAACTCTCTCGCCCCGCCAGTGAAGAGGTTTTTGTGATCAAGGTCAACAAACACCGTCATTCTCGTGATGAATGCATGGAAGTTGTATGGGACGTCCTCCACGAGGAACTACCCGCCGCACCCCTCTTCTCCAACGAAGAGCATGATGTTTTCCTAGCCGCTCCAAAGAACGCAACCGGACGCAATACGCCCCTACACCCGGATCGAGCGATCGATGACGATGAATCTGACTCTCCGGAGTCGAGGACGCGGCACCCGCAGCGCACCTCCGCATTCACATGCTCGCTTGAGGACGGAACTCCTTCCGATCGTGTCACCTACGACCAAGGTTCCAATACCATGGAAATTGTCAAGCTCAACGTCCAAGCATGCATGCCTATCCGACAATTGGAAGCACGTGATTCACGCAACGAGGAATCCCTCTCGATCAAGTGAATGACGACGACTTCGTCAATATCATCTATTCCAGTATCCCGATGAAGCCAAGGACCCCGTTCTTGTTATCGATTCTCGCCACACCAAGGTCACCCTCGATGATCGCCGCTCATGGTAAACGAGGCACCGGCCAAGCGAGCTCGTAGCTCATCCCTACTTCCAAGTACCAGCCCTGGGCAACCGGCCCGTGCCGTCGCCAAGCTTATACCCTCAAGCGCCGCCAAGGCCAAGGGCAACAAAGAAAGGAGACCAAGCTCCTCACCCCGCTACAAGTCGATCAACCTCGGGAACGCTTCCACCACCACCCCGAAACATCTCGTGAAAGTCTTCCCCGCAAGGCGTAGCCGCCTTCCGACACAGAAATGACCACCTCAAAGATCAACATGCTTCGCTCGATTCTCGCTCCTAGCCGTCACGGCCCCGGATTCGTATATCCCGCCAATCGATCGCTAGCTTTGATAGACTTGGCGATCGAGCGAGATCACGAGACCGTCAACATTGCAGAATTCAATACCCCGTGGGGTCAATCAAGCGTATATGGGCAAACTTCTTGGTGATCGAGATTAAGGAAGGACGCATGGAATGTCCTACCCGACTTCCTTCGTCAATGTAATCCAAGTGTTCCGCCATTCGGCGATTTGAATGTAATCACGGTTCTCGACACTAGCTGTACGATGCGCACCTACGGAGACCGCCTAGGTCTCGCAAGGAAAGCTCTCATGGAGCTAGCCGCTCAAGAAAGTCGTCTTTGGGACGAAGACCAAGCTCGAAAGACCTACAGGGACCAAGCCCTTAAAGTGTCACAGCAAATTTTCTGCATAAAGCTAGAGGCCACTCTAGACCAGCTCGACCTCAGGAGTTTTGCCCATGGCAACTTCCCTGACTACCGTCTCTGTTCTCATCCAACCCCTTTGCCAACCAAGGGTGGTCAACGGTCCCGATGACCTAGGAGATGGAACGACACGGCGGAACGAATCCCGCCGCTTACCTTCCCGAGGAAAGCAAGTTCTCTCGTGAAAGCGACGACGAAGACGATGAAACCATTCTCTTCCAAGCCGGCATGAAGTCAACAAAACCGGACTCCCAAGGGTCCTGGGAGGATGGGAACGGATCATCTCCGCACTCAAATTGAAAGGCCAACTCAGTGGAGGAAGGTCTATTTAAAAACAGGAGGAGGATGGAAATTGCCTCGAGCAACTACTCAGTGGAAATTCCACAAGCCTACACTTCATTTACGTAAACGATCAACTCGGGACAAGAACTAAATACACATGGGCAGATGTTCGGGAAGCCGTATACTCACCTTCCGACATACCCGCCACTCGTATAAAGCAGAGAAGAAAACTCTCCCCAATGGAGGTTTACCTAGACCGCCGCACGCAGCTCAAGGAAGCACCGGCTATTCTCACATGGGAAGAAACGCAGCATTAACTCTCGACGCAGCTCCGCCGCAAGAAGGTTGATCTCGGGGCCTGCAGTGGAGGAAAACTAGCCAACCACGAGTATCGCTGCATCCAACCTGCATCGCCCGAGTATGCTCAAGAAGAAGGAAAGGAACGCGATATACCGTGAAGAGATCAAGGAGACCGTTCGCTTGAGCCGAGAACTCTCCAACCTCCCCGAGGGTCAAGCAACGCACGCTCGGGCCAGTAATCACCGTTGTGCACCGACATTCGAACAATCGGCCAAACCGTAGGCTACCTCCCCGCAGAGGCACCCAAGCGCATCCCGGGACGTAGATCCGCAAGCCGCCGAAGCTCCCGGAATTCATCCACAATCAATGAGTTGAGGGAAGACGCATGGCCCTATGCTACGAGGAATCCTCCTCTAACTATGGCTCAACTCAGAGCACTGCTCGTAAGGGACCAAACCCGATGTCGCCGTTCTAACCCGATCGGGTCAAATCCATGCATTACCACCTAAGGCCACCAAAAAGCCGACGGAGCCGTAATTGCACCGCCGCCACTGCGACGCAAGTTCCTTGAAAGAGGACCCGATCCTCACTCACCAAGCGCACTCAGCGAACATTTCCCTCGTCTCTCGCTCACCTCCTCTTATCCTCACAAGCTCAAGCTAGAGGAAAGCCTCGGCCCGTACTATGGTCCCCGTGGACGCAACCCCGCATGAAGTCATTCGATGATTGGTAACATCCACTATGGCAACATTATCACCTTCACAGCATTTGGACCTTCCAAAATTTGGGGCCGATCACAATGAGCCGCTTTACATCACAAATCCCACTGACGAGCGTCGTCTTCCTCGCGTGTTGGTAGACGGAGGTTCCGAATGAATGTCTTGCCCGCCAAGATGATGGACCCGCTTGACATCAAGCCCACGCATCTTAAGCCTTCACCCACACCGTCAAGGCCTATGACTCTACTTCCCGTACAGCTTCTGGGTTGCTACTCTTAACATCCGGTTCGGCAAGCGGGTGATCCCCACCGAATTCCAAGTGTTGGACATTCCAATCACTTTCACAGCCATCCTGGGCGTCCCCGGGCCGCATCAAATCAATGGCGTGGCATCCACCCTTCACCAAGGCCTCAAGTTCATGCAAGGCAACGAGCTAACCACGCCTACGGCGACAAAGGTCACCACCGAGGGGACCAAAGACCAACGACATTCCGGCCTTGGAAATCAAGCATAATGATGACATGCCATTAACTCGGATTCACTCGAGACCTCCAAGATCCAAATATGCAACGTGGACCTTCCACTGTCTCACGATCGATTCCTCCCGCCATGAGGATGATGAAACTCATGAACTTCATCCCAGATCGGGCTCGGCAAAAGGCCGCAAGGCCAGCACCAAGTTATTGAAGTCAAGGACCACACCACGGTCCAGGGCTTCGCTACGTGCCAACACCGGCCGACATCAAGGAAGACAAAAGGCTCGCCCGCACCAAGGCAAAGCAGCCCCCAAAAGGGGAACCTCCAACGGCACACCCAATCTCCGACCTTACAGCTTTTGACCTCGCTCATTACTTCACCAAGGGAACCGACATGCAGAACCGAGGGAACCAACAAGGGAACCGACAAGAACCGAGGGGACCGACAATACCGACCGCTGAACCGACAACAGAATCAGGGGACCGACAGTGGAACCGATGAAGATGAGAAAGAAGCAGGATAGTCAACACCAAGACTACGTAAAGAATGGAACAAATTAGCACGGGACCTCAAGCGTTTCGCAGGACTCAAAGCTAATCCGATAAGGGGCGCGTTCCTCGACATCACCGCTCTACCTGGACCAACTGCCACCACAACCCAAAGATGAGTACACATTCAAAGGAATCCTGCACTTGGAGGAGCAACTCAGGGTACTCTCCATGGGAAACAAGTTGTTCGGATCAGCCGCCGAGGCCACATTCGAGACAAGAAATCCAAAGCAGGAACCGTAATTCATAGAAGACGCTCTCGCTGACCAAATTTCTACGTAGTCCGTTTGAAGAAGTCATGGAGTTGCCCAACTTGATCGACTGGGCTTCGACAACAAAGATGATCGCCATGATAGGGACAGCAGGAGCCAAGCCTCTCGATCCCCGCACCCTCCTCAAGCATCCAAAGAATGCCACCGAAGAATTGGGTAACTTTCACCGGACCAAGGGCAAGCCAGCAGAATGGAAGACAAGCCGGGCCCGCACCCACATCTCCCTAAACCCGGTCTCAAACCCTTTGAGCCGGCCCTTGTCGAGTCCAGCCCCTTCCGAGTCATCCAACGGCCTTACGCCGGAGGACTATAATGTTGTAGCCAATCATGTATTCCCGTTCTTGTGTAATGAAAAGTCTCGACCTTTCTGAGTATCCTCTCATTGCCACTTTAACAACCGATAAGTTAACAAACAACTTAAAAGACGTTAATAACTCAATTGATAAAGAAGCGCACACATTAAACGAACAATACATTAAAGAAGTTCTCGAGCGTGTAGTTGACCAAGAGGACAACCGGCCCAAGCCGCCGAAGAGGTTATGACCAAAGTGAACCCGGGGTCCGTGCAAGAGCCTAAAGAGACACAAGTGGGCGCTTCGCCGATGCGTAAAAGGAAGCCCCGATAAACCTCCTCCGGAGTATGTTGACGTGTTCGCCTGGTCATATCAGACATGCCAGACTCGATCCTCAATCGTGGAGCACAGAATTCCCGGATCCCGAATCCAAGCCTCGCAAACAGAAGCCGCGCAAGATCAAGCCAGAGTGGTCCTTGCAAGTTAAAGAAGAAATTGAGAAAATGCTCCGAGTTGGTTTCATCGTAGTGATTGAGTACCCGACTTGGCTCTCCAACATCGTGACGGTCACCAAGGCCAACGGAAAGGTCGATGTCGCGTGGATTTTCGGGATCTCAACAAGGCCAAATTTCTAAGGATGATTTCCCATTGCCTAACATCGACATGCCGGTCGACACCACGGCAAATTTCGAAGTAAAGTCCTTCGTGGACGGGTTTGCCGGATACAACCGCATCAAGATGTCCGAGGAGGATCGTGCCAAGATCGCTTCACCACTCCATGGGGGACATACTGCTACACGGCCATGCCGTTCGGTCTAAAGAACGCCGGGGCTACTTACCGGGCCGCAATGCCCTCTTCCATGACATGATTCACAAAGAAATCGAAGTATATGTCGACGACATGATCATCCACTCCAAGGGATCGACATGCAAAGACATGACAGATCCGAGGAAGTTCTTCAATGTACTTTAAAACACTCCATGAGGTTGAACCCGGCAAAGTGCACCTTCGGCGTCAAGCGCGGCAAGGTACCGGGGTACATGGTTACGTAAAGAGGTATCGAAGCCGATCCCAGAAAATCAAGGCCATCATCGACATGAAGCCGCCTCAAACCCCGACGTAAGTGAAGAGCTTCATGGGAAGACTTCAAGACATCGCCGCTTCATCAACCAGCTTGACATCTTCTCGCGAGCCCATGTTCAAACCGATGAAAAAGAATGCCGACATCAAATGGGACTCCGAGTGCCGACATGCCTTTCGAGAAAATCAAGACCTACTTGGTTAATCCCCCACCCCGTGCCCGCCACACGAAGACAAGCCACTACTCCCGTATCCGACAAGAATGTACACGTCTATCGGGGCAATGCCGGCACAAGAACAGAAAGATTCCAAGGTTGAGCATGCAATCTACTTCGTAAGCCGAAAGCTTCAAGGAAGTGAACTCACCTACTCAAAGATCGTAGAAAACCCGTACCGCCTTGGTATGGGTAGTCGGGAAACCGAAACACTACATGCAGCCGCATTCTGCTCCCGGTCTCCAAAGTGGACCCCGTCCGATATCTCTTTGACAAGCCATCCCCGTCAATGCGGCTAGCCAAGTGGTCATTCTTCCCGGCCGAAGTTCGACATCAAGTACATGGTAAGAAAATCAACAAAGGGCAGAGTAATGGCAGATCGCCTTGCCGACTTCCCGAGCAAAGGAACCTAAGGGTCCCGATCCGCAATTTCCTGACGACGGAATCTTTTCACTTGACAAAGCAAACCGCCGGCAACTCTTCTTCGATGGGGCAGCCAACAAGAAGGGGAATGGCATTGGAATGCTCCTTGTCGATCCCAAGGACGAGCATACTCCCATAGCCATCAAGTCGAATTTTGAAGCAACCAACAATGCAAACAGAATACGAAGCTCGTGCAAAGCAGGTTTGGAAGCCGCCTCGAGCGCAACATCTCGTAGCCGGATGTATATGGAGACTCAAAGATTGATCATCAATCAAGTATCCAACAAATGGAAGACGGTAGATTCTCGCCTTCGAAGTACCACGCGTACATGGAGGAGCTCATTGCTCGCTCAAGGACATCTCTTTTCACTATTTGCCAAGAGACAGAAACCGCTTCGCAGACGCCCGGCAACCTCGCCTCTTGTCGAAATTCCCGAGGGAAAAGCAAGAAAACCCTCGTAATAGG
Organism: Adenophora triphylla var. japonica; assembly: GCA_022495995.1. Taxonomy (NCBI): domain Eukaryota; kingdom Viridiplantae; phylum Streptophyta; class Magnoliopsida; order Asterales; family Campanulaceae; genus Adenophora; species Adenophora triphylla. Next base: position 16,923 of record JAFEMH010002738.1, read on the forward strand.
CAGACGGAAACACCCGCCTATTGCCGTGAGATCGAAAAGAAACAGAAACGATCGACGAACCCCGGTACAATCAAATTTACCAAGCATCCAAAGCGGAGAAGCTTCCTTCACAAATGAAGATGGAAAATACAAAGAAGGGATCAAAGCCAAAAACATGATGGCATTAAAACGCCCGGCATCCCATTTCGTCATTCTCGGGGGGTATGTTGTACAAGAAGCGCCACCAAGGGCCACTCCTTCGTGTAAACAAAGAAAAAGCGCCGAGCTAATGAACGAAGTTCACAACGGAACCTCGCGGTCCGCACATGAACGCCCGAGCATTGACACGTATCATTCTCCGTATGGGATACTATTGGATATCAATGGAAACAGATCGCATCCAGCTTCGTCCGAAGCCGCGACAAATGTCAACGGTTTTCCAACCTCAATCACATCCCTCCTCACGAACTCTACCGCATGACTACGCCACGGCCTTTCGCCACATGGGGAATCGACGTCATCGGGCAAGATCACTCCTCCAGGGAGCAATGGTCACGAAGTTCATTTTAGTCGCAGCCGACTACTTCACCAAATGGGTAGAAGCCGATCGTACAAGGTACCGAATTCTAGGAAGGTGGCCGAGTTCATCCGAGAGAACATCATGTGCCGATACGGAGTGCCCAATGAGATCATTTCCGACAATGGGACTCACTTCAAGGAAATTGTGACCAACTACCGACCGAATTCGTAGTCACACGTCACAGTCTTCTCCCTACGTACCACAAACCAATGGTGCAAGAGAGGCAGCCAACAAGACTCTCGCCATGATAATCGAAAGATGACCACTGCAGGTCGGACCGGCCCGAAAAGCTACATCTAGCCCTCGGGGATACCGAACATCGCCGAACCGCCACAGGGGAGACTCCGTTCGCACTTACCTACGGAATGGAAGCAATGTTACCCGTGGAATTGGAAATTCCATCCCTCCGAGTCCTCTTGGAAAACGGGGTCAATGAAGTCGAATGGCTACAGAGCCGTCACGACGAACTTGCTCTACTCGACGAGCGCAGATTGAAAGCCATGGAACACACTCGAGCCTACCAGAGCGTAATGGCACGAGCATTCGACAAGAAAGTCAAGATCCGAGACATCGTAGAAGGCGACTTGGTGCTAAAGGAAAACCTCCTACGCACCAATCCCCTAAAGTGGGAGCCTACCGGATAGGACCGCTCGTGGTACAAAGAATCTTCTCCTGAGGAGCCATGAAGCTAGCATTTGGACGGAAACCCTTTCGTTAACCCCGTGAACGGAAGCAAGCTCCGCAGATACTTCGCTTGAGGAAGAGCACGAGTCAACTCACCTTCCCCATACACCGTCCTCGCAAATTAAAGTGCTAAAAGAGTAATACCCAACCGGATACATTCCCGCTAATGATCCAGTAAAAACAGTGGTCGCACTTCTTTTGTCTTGGTTTTTTCTCAAATTCACCTAAAGTGTCGAACTACGGTGACCCGAGCCCCTTAGTCCAATTGTAAAAGGGGAACGTAGGCACCATCTTTGGTTCGGTCTAAAAACAAAAATACAATAAGCATCAATTGCTTGTGTTTCGAAAACTCTTTTCATTTAACCTACAAATTCATAACGGTTAAAACATTCTTTGATGAGTTCAAGCACGGTCAACTCTTGACTCGCTACACGCTAGCAAAACTACAATAAAACATTAATCAATTAATGTGTCTCGCAATGACAAGGTGGATACTGACAAGAAGGTCAACCTAGTTTCCCGTACTAGGTCCTTCATCCTTCTTCCCTTTCCCTTTTCCCCGGCGAGTGTTCTTCACCTTCGCAGAAATATTCCGTAGGCCTTCTACCTCGGCTCGTGACTCTTCCCGACGCTCCGTCAATCCCGTGGCCGTCAATACAGCCCTTTCTCTAGCTCGTCTCGAGCCGCCTCGCTTCGAGCCATCATCGCAGGCTTTGATTGGCCTCCCGATCAAGCACTTGCCACATAATCGCCCATGGCATCGCCAAGACGATTCCTGTGGTTAGCCCTCGCCTCTGTCCTCCTCAATGTCGAACCGTCTGTGTGATCGCACCCAACACTCACTCCGTCTCCACAAGATAGCCATCTCGTGTCTCCCCATACACTCTTCGTACTCACCCGTATATCAAGCCGACAGTAACAAAGGCCCTCTCTCCGGTGAAAGAGAACCCCGGGCAGAAAGGACGTGTATTGCCACCACCGGTGACCAAGAATAGCCCGAAGGATCCTCCATCCGCAGAGATCCCACCTCAAAGGTAGCAAAGATAACTCGTATCACCAAGGCATCTCGCTTCCACTGCATCGCCGCAGTAACCAATGATGGAATATAGAAAGACGCTCGAGACAAATGTTCCCCGCACTCGACGATCAATGCACCCTCCCGAGCGGTCCTACAAGTCTCAGAATCTCCAATGGGGAACCCACCATCGCAAGTGATGCGTGCCAAGTCCGGCCATCCAGAGCTCCAAACTCGATTACTCCCTATCACCAGAGGACGCCGCGAGAAAGACCAAGCGTCACAGACATTGGCACCTCGTGCATCATCTCGCAGCCTCTCTCCTCAACCACATGGTCGCATAGCGGGACTCCTCCCCACATGTATCGGCTACCGGCCGCCATCCGGCCTATGCCCAGAACGTCTCGCCCAAGACCAATGGCACGATGTCTCTCCACTCCGCATCGCTCACCAGTGTCCAAGACACCGTGATGGCACACACCCGCAGACGTGAATGTGAACAAAGTAGCAATCACACACAGAGCAAACGCTGCCCCACGCAAAGACGCTCCTCGCCTCCGGCAAATCTTTCGGCAGCCCCGAAATGTCAACGTAATCGGTATCCTCAGACAAGATCCCGTATGCTTCTCCAAATGAGATACCCAACAAAGACACTAGCTTCTCAACGGTGGCCATGCCACCGGCATACGGAAGAACTAGCTGCCCGCCTCAGTCCTCCTGCACGGCCCGGAAATCTTCAAACGTAGGAGTGACTTCGTTGTACGAAAAGCCGTACACATTCCTCCTTACGTCCCGTAACCGAGACGCCGCTCTCAAAAGGTCCCAATCTCGGCATGAGCTCCTTCAAAGCCCAAACAGATTTAATCCCGTAATGCCTTCGAAAACCTTTTGTTCTCGCCTCGTGTGGTTCCGTACCCACGATCGAAAGTTGTCCAAATATCGCTCTTGCATCCGAGACGATAACTTGGGAAAAGGAGCCATGTCGAAGGTGAAGAAAACCTTAAGAAATGGAAAAGAACTCAAATGTAATGAGCAAAAGCAATGCGCAGCTTCTTACAAATTGCAAAGCCGAAACCGCAATTTAAAGAATCTGAAATTCATTTCAAGTCCGGCCGATTCCCTCGCAGCTTGACTTGGTCAACTCGCAGCCTACCGCCTTAAAGTTGGAAACATTTCCAAACCATGCCCTCGTTTCACCCTTATGAAATCTCGCGTGCTCGCCCCCGATTTCATTCAACAAATGACAATATCCCTTCCGCCCTGCTCGTGCAACAAGAGGCAAATAATTAAAAATTAGTGCATACATGCTTAATTTTTGACCTGCTCAATTTTTAATGCATTTCTCCTTTTATTTATTTTTGATTAACCTATTTGCTTATTTGCCGAAAATAATCAAGGTGATCACGTAATAAATATGCGGGCATGTGTTCCGCCCCACGGCGCCTTTTGCAAATACATCTCAAATCAAAATTTGTTCCCGACAAATACATGCATTTTGTCTAAACAAAGCAATAAAGAAAGAAAGCAAGAAAAGGGGACTACTCGAGTCCCGCTCGTCATCCGTACACTCGACGCACCGCTCCGCCGCCGCCGGACTGTCGCAAACAGAACTCGCCGAACTCCTCCAGCCTGAATAGGCAAAGGGCCTCCTGAGTACGCGAACTCGAGGACTCCTCTCTCGCGCCCGAGTGCGCAAGAAGGAGCTCCAAATCCAGCCTGTTCCGCCCGCGAACCGGCCAAACCCCGCGTGAAGTCCTCCCCACCACTCGTGGGAGCAAAGGCGAACCCTCGGCCTAGACGGCCCCCGATCGCGGACGTCCACGCTCCTCCGGAACCGCACCGCATGAACTCCACGAGCCTCCCGGGCGTAGGCGGACCACCCGTCCACCAAATTTCTCATGGCCTCATTGTACGTATGGCCGATACCTCGCGAACCAGAAAATCATCGAAAGCGAACAAAGTACAGATGCATCATGTGCGTAATGCTACTATCAAATGCGTAAAATCGTAAAAGATGCTCACCGAAGCATTGGGGTCCGCCCCGTATCGTGGTCTCGGCTCCGCCGGAGCGGGATCACAAGTCGCCCGCGCGAACCGCCCAGCCCCTCGTACGCTAGCCTAGCTCGCGGACAGAAAATGTCGAGGACCTCCAGTGGACCTCGCCCTCCCTATGCCGCACCCGCGGGCTCCTCACCCTCATCTCAAGAAAACATCATAGGCGGCCCCCGCTATGATGTACTCGGTGAAGTACACACCCCGAAGGTATCCCTCCACTCATCCATCCGCATCTCCCGGGATGCCGCATGTACAGAGGAGGATCCACCGGCACCAAAGGAAGAGACCCTCGCCTATGCCGACGAGTCACCCTCTCCCCTGCATACATGGCGTCGCAGCTGAAGTCCCACCAGAGCTTCCGCCGCCGTGTAGTCTCGCTGAAATCTCGCACCGCGACATGATCAAACCTCGCTCCACTGTGTCACTGATCCTCTCGAGAACTCTGTGTTCGCCGCCAGAGATATCTCCTCGTACGACACTCGAGTGCCAACCTCGAAGAGACCGCCCTTTCGCCTTCTTCGCCAAACCAAAGAAGGCAGGGAACAGGGACGGTACGGCTCCTTGACGTCCCAAGCTCGCGGATCGAATACCTCGTAGCACCGCACCGCCAAGAGAATGGAAAGTTATGTCGCCTACAAAGCGTATACATACGAGTACATAAAAGAGGCAAGGAAGAGAAAAAGCACGTAAACTTACATCCAAGACAGCGTAAAGCAGCCTAAATGAGTGCTCCTCTCCCCGCGAGAACCTCGTCCAAAGAATGGTAGAGCTCGGCCACCCAGCCTCCCCCACGCAAACCCCTCACGCGCATCCAGACCGTCGCCGACCCGAGCAGAGGGAAGTGACAAGACGTGTCGGAAGTCGGGAACAAGGTCGCCGACAAGCAAACCAAAGGAACCCTCGAGCTGACGCTCCGCGGTCATCCTCAAGGATCCAGCCAAATAATCGGCGACGCCCGCCCTCAAGTGACGCTCCATCGGCCTCGTACCGAATGCCTAAGCCCTCGGCATCGGTAATATCGAAACCCAAAGCAGCCTGCATAACCGCTCCGGGTGTAACCATCAACCCACACCCGCGGCCATAAGTCGGCAACCCAGCCGATAGCGGCAAAATCCGTGGGAGTCACCGTCGCTCCCCCATCTCGAAATGGAAAGTGTGGGTCGTATCCCACTGCACTCGCCGCGACATACATGGACTCCGCCTCGGCGTATCACCTGCCGCAGCCTACAAGATCGATAAACCCAAATGGAGTCAATCACCACTGCCGTGGACTCCTCTCTCCTCTCGCCACGTCCGGATAAGGCCCCACAATACCTCGCACCGCCTCAAAGGCACCCCGACTCTTCTCGGTTGTGGGTATCAACCATCCCCGTCCCCCGCAGACAAACAAGACAAGCAACGTCAACAAAATGCAACAACGCATGTCAAAAGGATGCAATGCAGATACGGTTCTCATTCATTTCCTACGTATATTCAAAATCTTTCGAAAACTCCGTCGAATCCGGAACTTTCAAAATCTTTCGAAAACTCCGTCGAATCCGGAACTTTCAAAATCATTTCGAAAACTCCGTCGAATCCGGAACTTTCAAAATCTTTCGAAAACTCCGTCGAATCCGGAACTTTCAAAATCTTTCGAAAACTCCGTCGAATCCGGAACTTTCAAAATCATTTCGAAAACTCCGTCGAATCCGGAACTTTCAAATTCTTTCGAATTTTTCGAAAATTTCGCTCCGTCCCGAATTAAAGTTACTTTAATTTTGGAAAATGCATTTAGACATGGAATTTTGCAACCAAAATTTTTATGTCATCTACCCATGATGTCAATTGAACTACGTCCTAGTCAATTTCGACAACGATTCATAGCAAAGTCAAAAGCCCCAAATCGGGCACCAAAATCCCTAAGTAAATTCCTAACAAATTTCTAACATTTAAAGAATGCACATTCTTGAAATTAATGGAATTTGTAGGGAACTTACGTGTCTTTCGATCCCATCCTTAGAGTTGTGGCGGTCCCTCGCCGGATAAAACTCCGCCGGATTCAATGGAAGAGTGGTGGTTCGAATGGTCCGAACCAATCGAGTTCTTTCGTCGTCGGTCCTTCCGTGGCGAGCCATTGGTCCTCCTTCACCCTCCATAGCGATTTTCCCTCACAAATTCGAGCAAACCTTGCAATTTGGGTTGGATTTCTCTCTCTTTCTCTCCTCTCTCGCCGGCAACAATGGAAGAAAGTGAGCCATTTTCTTCCCCAAATTTCGGCATTTAAAAGGTTTCTGAAAAACAGAAAAGTCCGACCTGACTCTTACCGCACTGTAATAATTTTTGCCCCTTTTGCCCCTCGCCTGGGCAATTCCAATTTTACCACTTTTGGCCCCGAAAGTGTAAAATTTCCCCCGCTAGACATTTCTAACGCCCTATCCCCCGAGGATAATTCCCAGCTAGTTTTCACTAACGCCGTCTCCGCACGTTAAATTCCGCTAGTTTTCACTAACGCCGTCTCCGCACGTTAAATTCCCGCCTAGTTTTCACTAACGCCGTCTCCGCACGTTAAATTCCCTGCTAGTTTTCACTAACGCCGTCTCCGCACGTTAAATTCCCAGCTAGTTTTCACTAACGCCGTCTCCGCACGTTAAATTCCTGCTAGTTTTCACTAACGCCGTCTCCGCACGTTAAATTCCCAGCTAGTTTTCACTAACGCCGTCTCCGCACGTTAAATTCCCAGCTAGTTTTCACTAACGCCGTCTCCGCACGTTAAATTCTCAGCTAGTTCTCACTAACGCCGTCTCCCGACGCAACCCACCCGCTTGACGTTTGACATTCAAACGTTCAACCATGTCTCCGGACATTTCAGTTACGATTCCGTCTCCCGACGTTAAAATTTAAATGGTCCTCACCATTAAACTCTCATTCGCGACCTTTCACGGTCCGATTTCAATCCTCAATCGCGACCTTTCACGGTCCGATTTCAATCCTCAATCGCGACCTTTCACGGTCCGATTTCAATCCTCAATCGCGACCTTTCACGGTCCGATTTCAATCCTCAATCGCGACCTTTCACGGTCCGATTTCAAACTCTCAATCGCGACCTTTCACGGTCCGATTTCAAATCCTCAATCGCGACCTTTCACGGTCCGATCTCGCGACCTTTCACGGTCCGAGCTCCACTCGACCTTCAAGACCTCGCCTCTCCTTCGGCAATCGCAATAAGCCCGAACCCCAAGGTACGAACGCCTTGCAAATAGTCATTTCCTAACCGCAATAAGCCCGAACCCCAAGGTACGAACGCCTTGCAAATAGTCATCTCTTCGCAATAAGCCCGAACCCCAAGGTACGAACGCCTTGCAAACAGTCTCCTTCGGCAACTGCAATAAGCCCGAACCCCAAGGTACGAACGCCTTGCAAACAGTCATCTTCGGCAACTGCAATAAGCCCGAACCCCAAGGTACGAACGCCTTGCAAAATAAGCCCGAACCCCAAGGTACGAACGCCTTGCAAATCACAAGCAATAAGCCCGAACCCCAAGGTACGAACGCCTTGCAAATAGTCCTTCGGCAACCGCAATAAGCCCGAACCCCAAGGTACGAACGCCTTGCAAATCATCTCTTCTAAGAATCGCAATAAGCCCGAACCCCAAGGTACGAACGCCTTGCAAATAGTCATCTCCGGCAACAGCAATAAGCCCGAACCCCAAGGTACGAACGCCTTGCAACAATCCCTATTCGGCCATCCTAGTAAGCCCGAACACCTTTTCACTTCAGCAAGTGAACATTCATCTCCTCGGCCGCCAGTCGTAAGCCCGACTGTTCCACTTCAGCGGCAGCTGCAATAAGCCCGCACAACAATCCTCTTCGGCCATCCAGTAGGCCCGAACGCTCATCCTCAAAGCAGGATAAAACCGGCAACAAAGAATAAGCCCAAGACCCAAGGCACGAAATCCTCGTCAACATCGCAACTCCGGCTTGAGGCGCCACACGCCTCGAAGGTTTCGTAAGCCCTGTGTTCGACGCTCCTAACAGCCTCCATTCGTGCATGTGTACTCGCGAATGGTCTTATCCAGTGCTTAGACGCCTCCTAATAGCCTCGCCAGTCAAGGTCCCCATGCGCGGCCCTCGCCCCTTTTCGAACTACGATCGGCTTGATTCCCGCCGGATACGTAGGAATCCTTTTCGCTAAGTGGTCCACCACCGACCGCCCAGTGTCTCTTTCAAAGTAAGGCATCCCGATTTGGATCCTTATCTTTTTCGACGACCCCACTTCCTTCGAAAGTGACGTCGCCGAGGGGCTAACTCAGAAGTACCCAAATCCGGATCGCCCAAATCCGTGGGCCGAAAGTTAACCGAAATCCGTTAACCGGCCCGCTTCCAGGTTAACCGAACTCGTTAAACTCCCTGCCGTGCCAACGAGACGCCCCGGATCGCCCTGCATCCCGACGCCAAACCGTACTTATCACGTGACATCTCACGTAAAAGTATGGCTTTCCCCGAAAACGCATTTTCCGCACTTTCCGGGCGTTCTGACATTTCCTGATCGTTATTTTAAAAACGGACAAAACCGGACCGGGAACGAACTCCCACACTTCGTGAGTCACAGACACGTGTCCCGCATGCCACCTCCCTCTAGTCACTCGTCAATCACAAATCAAGGCCAAAAGACCAAAATACCCCCGGTTTGCAAGCCAAGTCCGCCGGACTCACTGTGCAATTTTCCCGAAATTGCCAACAAGTCCTCCAGATTTCCAAAATTCCCAAAACCCCGAAATTCACCCAAGTCCGGCCGGACTCCTACCGCAATTTTCACCCTATAAATAGAAGTTGTCCGCCAAAGGCAAAAAGAGGATTTTAACACCAAAAATCACATACCCCACGGTCCAAACCGGTTTCCACCCCTCCCGAGCTCCCGTTTTGTCTCGATTCGCGTGAAACCTTCGTATTTCGATCAAATACGCACCCTACAACTTCGAAACAACCTTTCGAATAACTTTCCGTGTCCCGTGCACACCTCCCGAGCCAAAGGAGTCGACCCTAGCCATAGGTATAACTCCTCTCTCTCGAATCTTCCGCCTGCCTCGGCTTACGCGCCGCCGCTATAATCAAGCTTCGAACGTCATTGTCAAAATGTAGACGCTCCGTCTAACGGGGTCCGATACGTTTTAGCCCTCGATCCTCTTCTCTTTCCGTAAGAGAAGTAATCACGGTTAAAACGGCGTTCCGACCCCGTTCCGCTTACTTTCACGTCATTTACAATTCCGAGCCGTTTGGCCTCGTTGATCGTCATTTACAATTCCGAGCCGTTTGGCCTCGTTGATCGTCATTTACAATTCCGAGCCGTTTGGCCTCGTTGATCGTCATTTACACTTCCGAGCCGTTTGGCCTCGTTGATCGTCATTTACAATTCCGGATCGTTTGATTCCGTTGACACTGCTTTAAATACTGCCATTTACAAGTCCGATCCGTTTGGATTGTGATAGTATTTACTTTTCAAAAGTCCGAGTCGCAACCCGATTCGTTGATCGCATATCATTTAATACGCATTTTTCCCGTAAAATCGTTAACAATGTAATGCCCGGTTCAAAACCGGAGTTCGTCCGTCGAACTCTCTTTCAAAACGCGCGACATGACGTTCTCGCCTCCGAATGCTCATCTTCAAACTCAAAGTCAAAGCCGCCATTTGACACTTAAAATCATTTAATACGCATTTTCTCGTAAAATCGTTAACAATGACTCATGGCTCAAAATCGCTCATTTCAACTCAAAGTCGACGTTTGCCACGCAAACGCTCATTTCAACTCAAAGTCGACGCTTGCCACGCAAACGCTCATTTCAACTCAAACCGACGTTTGTCATTCAAACGCTCGTCTTTTCAAACAAAGTCACCTAATCAACGTTTGTCACTCAAACCAAGATTAAAGCTTGTCATTCAAGCCCCCATTTCAAAAGACACACACACACACACACACACGATTTCGAGAAAGGTAGAAAGACTCGCATGCGAGGCGTTTCGGCGATCTCGTAATACTCTACCCGAAACGTAACCTGACCTCCGAACCTAACAATCTCTGGGTACTAAAAAGCTTTTTACTCGTTTTGCTGCCCAATAAAAATGATCCCCGTTTTCAAAGCCTTTTCCTAAGTTTTTGCTACCAATAAAAACGACACCATTTTCGCAATAGCCGTTTCTCAACGTTTGGGCTCAAAATACAAAACCGCGTGGCGACTCCTCATTCTCGCTCCTTCCCGTGAAGCGAGGTCTCGTACACCAACCCCGCGAAAGACAACCGCTTTTTCCGCTGCGCCTCGCGCGCGAAAAAGAGCGGGTAATTTCAACGGGGCGATCGCGCCCTATGCCGGATCAGGCCTATCAGCGACAGAAATCTGTTTAGGATTGAAAAACTTGCTGGATTAGGAATAGACAGTATAAATAAATCATATTGCCTAGCAGTTTAGAAGGTTGTAATTCCTCGTGTGCTCTGCAAAGAATAATTCTAGGTGTCCCAAGGTTGTAATTTCTAGTGTGATAGAGATCAATAATTATAGGTGTTCCAATGATTTTCTTATCTCTCTGTTTTTCTAGATCTAGAGTTTGCATTAGCTTGTGAATTCTTGTGATCAAGAAGTTCGTGCATTAGATTAGAGATTGTATTTGGTGATTGTCACTGATAGTAATATTCTCGCACTCGCCCGGACATAGCTAAGTTTCAGCGGTAACAACATATATCGTTGTGTTGTGTGATTGATTTATTTTTTGTCTTTCTACATAGACTCGTTATAACAAACTAGTATCGTAGTCGATCAGTTGATAAAGGTCTAGGGGTTTTCCATTGCTAAGAAGATGGGATCGTGAATCGAATCACCACTTGACAAGTTCAATTGGAAGAATAGTTTTTCTCTTCGCGTATCAAGATGAAGACCTTGCTGAGTGATAAGGGTACGCTGGTTACGGTAATCGCCGGCAATTAGGAATTGTCGGATTCAAAGCGGCTAAGCAAAGAGTGTGTTTCATAGGTGTCAGAAGCGCCGCAACAACATGTAGTTCGTGGAAAGCACCAATGAGAAGGAAGCAGAAGATCTGATCGCGCTAGATGAGAGAGCTCACTCTAAAATCATCAGGTGCCTTGATGATGATGTTCTGACGGATATTGTAGATCCCGATTTCTGAGGTGATATGTGGCTTGTGTTGGAAGATATGTATCCGACACGATCATCGACTAACAAATTGTATCCGGCGTAAGTCGTATTCTCTCCGAATGATGGTAAGGATCATATAGATCGGTTCACATCTTTATTACTTGAGTTGCGTAATATTGATGTTAAGGTTGAAGATGAAGATGTTGCTCTTATGTTGTGTGTGTTTCCTTACCACTGTCATATGAGGAATTTTTGGATTCCTACATTAATGGTAAGAATACGGTTACTTTGAAAGAGGTTAAGAATAATCTCAAGACCAGATATCTGCACCGCAAGGCAAGCAGTTTATCTACAGAATCTCAGTCAGCAGGGTTGGTTGCAGAAGGCAATAGGGGCCAAGGTAGGGGAAATAAGGGTTCTTCTAAAAGGAGTCCAAGACCTGGAGATATCTGTACTTACTGCAAGGAAAAGGGACATTGAAAACGTGAATGTCACAGGTTGAATAAGAGTGAGCAATTTGGGTCTACCGCAAAGCCTATGACGAAGATTTATGAGGAGGACTATACCCTGATAAACGAAGAAGACAAAGGTATGATAGATACATGGATTCTTGATTATGGGACTTCTTATCACATGTGTTCGCGTAGAGAATGGTTTGCAACGTACGAGGAGACGGAAGGGGGTGATATTTATATTTCTAATGGTTCTGTCTGCAAGGTAGTTGGCATGGGTTCCATCAGGGTGCGAACTTTGGGTGGTAAGTTTTGTACATTGAACGAGGTTAGACATGTTCCTGAAGTAACGAATTCATTACTTCAGGAACATGTCTAACCTCGAAGAATCTGATATCGCTTAGTTGGCTAGACAAGATGAGATACAGTTTCAAAAGTGGAGGTGGAGCAGTAAATCTCTGCAGGGGTTCGAATGTAATTCTGAAAGGGGTAAAACAAGGTTCCTTGTATGTCCTCCAAGATTCTACGTTTTTTGGTTTGGGTGTCAAACATCGTACAACAGAGGGTATGGTAGAGACACATCTGAAGGAAGCATGTTGTATGGCTTTGTGTGAGGTGGTTGACAAACAGGTGGAGAAACAAGTTACTCAAGGTGGAGTTGAACTGGGCAAGCCACGGTTAGTAAGTCAACGCACACAATTGGGAAGCGAGGAAGGAATCGAGGAAAAGGTACGTACTATTGGGGATTCCACGGATATGGCCACTTCATTTGTTTGGGTTGGCAAGATTCAATGTCGACTGAATTTGCCCAATTGCCAGGTGGGGCAATTTTGAGTGCCTACTGCAGTGGCACATTTGGGTATCTTGGAGACACATCAGCGTGCTCTGGCCAAGCAAAGACAATTGGGAGTCTCTGGTAGACACGTATGTTTACTTGTCAACATGTCTCGATTAACCGTCGCATCAAGTCTTTTGGGTGTTCTGTAACACATTTGGGTGTCTAGTGGAGATACAGCTTGGTTGTTCGGAGGTCAAGTTTGGTGTTTGGCATAACACATCTGAGGCAGAGGAGAGTTCTGATTTTGTGATCGAGAGGTTAGATGGCAAGGTAGAGATTTGTTGGGTTTGATGTCATCTAACTTTGGAACAACTTAGAGAATTGAACAAGGGGCAAATCGGTAATTCCTGTGACAGATCGGGCGGAGCGACCGCGCGCGGATCGTAGCGCGATCGCGCCCAAATTTCTCGCCAAAGTGGGGCGATCGCCCCCAAAGCGGGGGAGCGATCGCGCGGCGCTTGCTTGGGTGGATCTGGGTGATCGCGCCCTATGTCTGATCAGCCTATCACGACGTAAATATGTTTAGGGTTGAAAACCTTACAGGATTAGGAATAGGCAGTATAAATAAGCCCTATTGCCTAGCAGTTTAGAAGGTTGTAATTCCTCGTGTGCTCTGCTGGGTGGAAAGAATAATTCTAGGTGTCCCAAGGTTGTAATTCCTAGTGTGATAAAGATCAATAATTTTAGGTGTCCCAAGGGTTTTCTTGTCTCTCTCGTTTCTCAGATGCAGGGTTTGCACATTTGCGAATTCTTGTGATCAAGAAGTTCGCGCATTAGATTAGAGATTGTATCTGATGATTATCAGCTGATAATAATATTCTTGTCATCTGTCCGTGAACGTAGCCAAGTTGATGAACCACGTATATTGTTGTGTTGTGTAATTGATTTATTTTTTATCTTTTACATAGACTATGTTATAACACCACCAAACATCAATAAAAGAAAGACGTGATCAAATCTTCTCCATCCATCATAGCTTTGTAAGCGATTCTAAATCCCATAAAATAAATAATGGCAAAAATAAACCGCTTAAGTCAATTTCCGAACAAGCAAAATAGTTTTTGTTAGAAATTTTTGACCGGTAAACTCACAAAGAGTAAAAAAACAAGGAAACCTGTAGCCCAAGTAAAATTTGTTGCAAACAACATAACATGAAAACAAACTTCCTAGAAAATGGTGGAAAGAGAAAAATAACTTAAAAAGTTTCTCTTTCCTACTCACACTTCCTCAAACGTGCTCTTTAAGCTCAATTTTCGTCTCTATTTATAAACACAACCCCACCACATTCTTCCTCACAATCAAACCCCCAAGACTTTTGATCCAAGATTCAACAATATTTCCACCCCCATTCCTCAAAAACACACCCAAATCCAATACCCATCTGCAAAAGAATTCGATCCATATCAATGGATCGAGAAACACCTACAGAAAGCAGCGAAGGCAGCTTTCATGTCCCGATCAACGAGCTCAAAGCTCAACTTGATCCAACCATGAGCAGAGGGCCCACCATTTTCGAACCACAAAGCAGTATCGAGACAAGAAACAGCAGTAATACCAATTCCGATGGAGGAGGAGGAGGAAGACAGACAAGTCGGGCTCCAGAAAAAAAGTTGACCCTTTTTGCCCTTCGGCTGGCTGTGTTGGAGAAGGCGGCCACCGGACTAGGGACCCTCGGGTTCATCTGGGCAACGGTTGTTCTTCTTGGTGGATTTGCTATTACTTTAGATGCAACGGATTTCTGGTTTATTACCACAATTCTTTTGATTGAAGGGACTCGTATTTTCAGTAGGAGTCATGAGCTTGAATGGCAGCACCAAGCTACATGGTCACTTGCTGATGCTGGGATTAATAGTTTCCGAGCAATAAAATCTAGCTCCCATTTTATTATCAAAGCTGTCAAGTCTATTTTTCAGCCGATTACCAGAAAGGCAAGTGGAGAAATTAGGGGGAGCCGTAGAAATTGGGATAAAAAGAAGATTCCAACTCGTACCTGGGAAAGTTCTGATGTTCCTCTGCTTCCGTATGGCCAATGGGTATTTCTGTCAAGAAATATTAGTAAGCTTCTTTATTGGCTCCAGCTTGCATCTGCAACAGCCTGTGTAGTTCTTTCGTTAATGAAGCTGATTAAACATAATTATGGAGAAATAGAAAAAGGCGATACGGATAAGAGAAATCGAAAAGCGGCTCTGATTATTTTTTACGCGTTGGCTTTGGCGGAGGCTCTGTTGTTTCTCTTAGAGAAAGCTTATTGGGAATGGAAGGTGACTTATTGTAAACTGCTGGATAAGGTGAACGAGGAATGCGAGTTGGGGCAACCAGGTATGGTTTCTGTGAGAAGGTTTTTTTATGATGCGTATTCTAGATGTGTGAATGGAAGTATTTTTGATGGGCTGAAAATGGATATGGTTTCATTTGCTATGGAGCTTTTGGACTCGAATTCCCCTGATGAACAGCTTATTGGAGTTCAAATCTTGAGGAAATTCGCAACAAATGTGCGGTTTTCTGACGATACTCTTCAGAAGATTGGAATAAGCATTTCGGTGATAGAAAGATTGGTGGAAATGCTAAATTGGAAAGACCCACAAGAAGAGGAGATCAGAAAATCAGCTGCTGAGATTTTGTCAAAACTAGCTAGTAAAAAACAGAATTCTTTACGGGTAGCTGGAATACCTGGTGCAATGGAATCGATTTCATCACTGTTGCAAGTCCATAGAAGCTCAAATTCATCTTGTGGCGAAATCTCCAAAAAGGAAGTCCTCTGCGACCAAGAAAATTACGGGTTCTGGCAATTCAATCAGCTGGGACTTCTTATTCTAAAGAAACTTGCTCGTGACCATGATAACTGTGGGAAGATGGGAAATACGAGGGGCCTGCTAGCGAAAATCATAGATTTTACGCATGCAGGGGAGAGATTATTGAAAGACGAAAGGGTCACAGAATCTCAGATTTTGTCGATAAAAAGATCTTTGCAAGTAATTAAGCTGCTGGCAAGCACAACTGGCTTAGCTGGTAGACAGCTTCGAAGAGAGATATCAGAAGTGGTTTTCACAATCAGCTACATTAGAGATATTCTACGGTTTGGTGAAAAACAACCGAATTTACAGAAACTGGGAATAGAAATTCTAACCAGTCTGGCTCTTGAAGAAGACGCAACTGAGAGGATAGGGGGCACTGGTGGGGTCCTCAAGGAACTGTTTAACATTTTCTTTAGACGCGGAATGCGTGAAAATCAAAACCACGTGAGAGTTGCAGCTGGAGAAGCACTGGGAATGCTAGCATTTGAAAGCAAGAGCAATTGTCAGCGTATCCTGAAGCTGGGAGTTATAGAAGAGCTTGTTGAAGCTTTGGAAGTGCCATTGCTTCGCGTGAATGCAGCAAGGATTTTGAGAAACTTGTGCACCTACAGTGGAGCAGAGTGCTTTCAACAGTTACGAGGCGTCATTAGTGCAGCACCTACGGTAAGTTCTATGTTGCAGTAACAGTTTTAAATTCACTAACCTGAAAATTCAACTGATATAGGAGTATAATTGTAATATTTTCCTGTTTTTACAGATACTAAAGGCAATAATGACGGAAGAATCTAAGTTGCAAGAAGTGATGGTGGGATTATCAGCACATTTATTCAAATTTATGACATCACAAGAATCAAGTATCATGTTTGAGAGAGCTGGGATTCAAGAGACAGAATTAGCTGGGAAGTTAATTCAAATTCTGAAGAATTATCCATACCCACCAACCAAAACTCCACGAATAAGAAGATTTGTAATAGAGTTGGCAATTTGGATGATGAATGATAACGAAGCAAACGTTCAAACTTTCAAGACTTTTGGATTACAGGAAGAGCTCGAGTCCGTTACAGAGACCACATCAGAGATCGAGAGCTTTAATTTCTTCTCTGGTGCTATTGGGTTGAGTCGGTACAGCACAACAATTCACTCACTAGTCGAGACTGCTATGAAATTGCTGGAAGAACACTGAATCGTATTGAAGCTGTAGCCATTTTCCAAAATAATAAAAACCATGTTGCAACAAAATGCAACAAGCTTGTATATATGATTGCATAAATATTGATTGAGAAATTCTTTTTCCAGTTTCTACAATAAAAATATATGTAACTCATTTAATTTATTTAAGGGCATTACATTCACCATAATCGCAATGAGGGTCATTCTCAACTACTCATAAGTGAATCACAGTTGGTAATCCAACCTTTTCAACAAGGGAAGGGGCATCAAGATTTCGATGTAAGCTAACGTCAAGCTTCGGGTAGATTCACGTCAGAAGTCGCTGCCAAGATATTTCACTTTCAGATATCAAGTGATGTGACAAACTGTTGAACTAGTGCGGGCGGACGATAATCGCCCCCATTGAAATAGGCAACAATTCCTTGAAAGAAAAAAAAATGATAAATACAGATGTGTAGAAGAGCTCTGTTAACTATGCACAGACACATCGAGCAATAAACATTAGATAGGTACTCAATCCACATATCCATTTGGGCATAAAAATCTTAGAAAATTTTTGTTTTATAAATACAACCCCCAAACCAAACAACCAGTTGGCCAGCCCAGTACTAACACCTTTCTTTGACACCATTTCTATCAACAAATGTAAATCATAAAAAGTGACAAAAACACCCTCTCAATGAAAACATATAAACACTGACTACCTTTTCTGAATCAACTACAACTTTCAAACTGTGTGAAACTTGTGCGGCAACCAAATAATTATCTATTCTTGAAGAAGTTGAGATCCCAACGGCGTAATAAACCGTCCATGATATTACCGGACGGGTTCTTGACAACTGTCACAGTGGCCTTTGTGCGATCGACCATGTCCATGTCAGCTTCTGACGAGCTTCCTATGCCTACTGAAGTTTTGTTACTGCCTGTAGAAGCACCCATGCTCCTTGGTGATTCTGTTGTAGATGAAGCAGAGTCTAGTGGAGCTTCGGTAGATGAATTTTCAATATCCGGATTCGCAAATTGAGAAGCCAAATCATGTCCATTATCAAGATTCGTGGGCACTTTGGTCAATGATTCATCTTTTTTGATATTCTGTGAAGGCTCCGGGGTGCTAACACTGGATTGTTGTTCCTCAACTTGAGGTTGACTTTTTGTCTCCATGTCTTTTAATGACTCGATCACCGCTTCCATGAACATCTAAAAATATTTAACAAGTCATATTCAAGAAGGATAAATATGGATAAATGAGGCTGCACCTAACTGATATGGCAGACTAATCCAAGGCCTACCCTTTCTTCTTCATCCACATCGCATGGGACACCTGGCAAGTTATGAAGCGGATATTCTACATACTCATCATCCTCTATTGAAGCAGGGAAGTGGGGCCCGCTGGAATGGCCATTGGAGAATTCAAAATTAATCATTCTGGAAGACGAAGCAACGGGCAGCTCTGAACCACTTCCTTCTTCCTGTGATATACAGTATGATTTGTTGAAGTAAATGATCTAGTCTTACTCAAATATAAAATGCCACATGAAGAAAGGCAAAAGGAAACGTTAAGATGAAACAAAAGAGATACCTTAGCATCTGATTGTTTATCTGTTGGGACCTGACAAAATCAAAGATAATGTTAGCAACAGGACAAACACAACAGAAGATCAAACTGACCATTCTACTTGCAATTATGTTTCCAAGTGCAATAATATACTGTGAAATTAATGTGACAATTTATTCATCTCTCTATAATACATACTACAGTAATTGTTTCCTCCGTCCATAAATGAGTATCTATTGTTCCATTTCGAGACGTCCCAAAATAAGTGTTCCATTTCCTTGGATTTTAATTTTTTTTCAAAATCAAAGGTCTATCATACCCTTCTTGGCCGTGATGGAGAAAAAGAAGTAGGATTCATTTCACCGTACTACAAGTTAGGGTAAGGAAAATCACTGGAGCTCAGATACTTTCATAAAGCATGTGTAAATTCACAGGAAGACGCTTATTTTAGGACGAAAGGAGCAATGTTGACAATTTTGATACATGAACTACCATATCTTCATGTAGATTATAAGAAATGAGAACGGAAGATTGAGACAGGAATGAATACAAATTTTTTATTGGCTAAAACAATATTAACACCACAGCTACATGAACTTGAATAATAAATATAATTTAAAATGAGCATAATTCTAAAATAAACATATAAAAAGTGAAAATTTGTTGAGAGATCATGCCAAATAAGCAATATGAGGCTATCATTACGAGTCTGTGTAACAATGCACATATTTCAGTTACATTTCTAATATTTAGTCATTCAAGCAAATATCCACTGACCTCTGTTCTACTCATTGGTCTTTTGGAGCGAAGCTGATTAATGGCATCTTCAGTGCTACTAGATGCTGAACAAGTAATTATAAGACCATAAATACAAGCCAAAATATCACCAATAAATGACGTGAGTAAGA
The DNA here is from genome assembly GCA_022495995.1 of Adenophora triphylla var. japonica. Lineage (NCBI taxonomy): Eukaryota > Viridiplantae > Streptophyta > Magnoliopsida > Asterales > Campanulaceae > Adenophora > Adenophora triphylla. The sequence continues at coordinate 36,075 of JAFEMH010002738.1, forward strand.
AATAAAAGTAGCTAATTCGAACCTATGGGTGCAGACAAGAAATCATCTTCATATCCAACATCACGGAGTCCCTGAAGGTACAGCAGAAAGGTAAGATTTATGGCTTCTGCAAAAAACAGTATTTTGTGAAGAAATCAATACCAAAAGGCCGAGTGCTTGGAAATCTACATACCCTGTCAAAGTAGTCAAGAGAAGCATCAAGATAATTTCCAGAAACTTCATCCTCTGGAGGTTGCAAAACATTGTGGAAAAAGATGTTGATAGAATCAAAGTAGAATTGAGGACGCGGAGAGTTGTGATCACCCTCAAATTTGATGATGTTCTTGTCCCCCTGCCAAAATGATGTCAGGAAGAAAGCACTTAGAAGATGAATATAAATGAATGTGACCCAGATCATGTACTCAACCAGTGGCGAAGCCACGTTAATGACATGGGGGTCAATTGACCCTTTCAATTTTGAAGTGTGTCAATTTCAGCACCTTTCAAGGAAATGACATTTTACTACTAAAATGATGGATTTATACGTTTTGACCCCCTTAAATTTGGAACAATTACCAAATTATTATTTTGACCACCTTCTATGTTACATTAGGATATCTCAATTTTAATATATTCCAAAAGCAACCTTGACCCCTTTTTGAAAATTCCTGGCTTCACCACTGTACCCAACCCAATGAGTAATTTACAAACCCTAATATGTTAACTCCCTACACACATATTAATATCAATTCCGGCAATTTAGTTTTGTCAGTAGAGAAATCATTGATATTGTGGACTATTTTCAAAGTACTCGAGACATTGAAAGAGGATAAATTGGAAAGTACCCTTCCGGACATAGCTCAATCTTAATTACACTATGTCGAATGTTGAGGTAAACCAAGAAAGTCTATAGGAAGCTCATTAATATGATCAGGTGCACAACAGGAGACTCGTAGTGTTCAGAAGTATCTTCCATACACCTTAAGCACCCACATATCATATAGCCACGCTATTCATTGGTGCTATCGACTTAAATCCAGTGATATGAACAGAAAAATTTACCAATCTTGTGTAAGAATTAAGAAACTTTACCAGTTACTTTTTACGCAGACAAAATATTACACATGATGTGCCCTCGAAAAGGGAGATACAGAAAAATACAGGGTTGTAAAGATGTTCACCGCTCAATGGAATCAAACCAACGAGATATAAAACAAAAAACTAGAACACAACTTATTTTATATATGATTGAAACTCAACTACCCTTTACAAAGACATCTTGTAATGTAGGGTATTTATAGAACACTTGGAACATCCCTCTCCAAGGCTAGGAATACAAAAAATACTAAAGGGAACTAGCAATTTATTATTGTTGATAAGATAGCATCGAAAACCCATAAGACTTGACCAAATTCGGATGAAATAGTCCTAGTGCACAACACAATGTTTAACATCCATAACTTCTTCTACAAAACTCGAATTAAATGCCTTAGAAACTAAATTCATAGACCTTCTTAATGGTGTATTACTTATATTTTTCGGACCTCTCAAGTGGTAGAAGCATTCTTTTTCGGAAGTTGACTGGATTCATCGACACTATCAAGAGCCAACCATTTTGGCTCCCGCACCAAACTCCGCCACTTGAAGAAAATTTGTCCTCGAGTTTTTGAACATTGCATCAAAAATAATTATAGAACCAGACGAACTTTAAATTTAATTGCATTTATAACAACATCCATATAACCAGTCCAACAACTGTGAGAAAGTTATCAATTAAAAACCAAGAGAATGACATACTTGAAGGGTTGATGTCAAAGGGATCTTTGTAATATTGTAACAACGACCAATTTTGATATAAAGAAAACACTATTTGAGATAGATTTTACCTCAATCAAATAAAATGAATTTCATCCACAAATATGACAATGTTCAAGACTTCAAGCATTTATCAAACAGTGGCGATAAACTGTATTCCAATTGTTCAAATGAAAATCTCATTAAAACTTGAGGATACTCATCCTAGATTGGTAATTGAGACCCATCAAAAGTAGTAATTGAACCAGTAAATGATGAAAGAAAATCAACCGTGGTGAACCGGGAGAGAAAAAACACGATTTAAAAAAAATACATATAACAAAATGAGAAGGAAAATGAATCAGACAAATGGGGCGAAGAATAAAACAAGGAAGCTCTAACACCACTTGGTACAGGAAAATGCAGCGAAAATAGAAAGTAAAAAGAATTGATAGGATGCTCACCTTTCCGAATCCATCGTGAGGATACATTGCATAAACAACTCGCCGCACAACGGAATCTACCGTAGAGATACAGTGTTGAAAAGATGTTCACCACTCAATGGAATTAAACCAAAGAGATGCATAAAAAGAAACAAGCACAAAGCTGATATATATATATATATATATACTCCCTCCGTCCACTTACTTACTTCACACTTTCTATTTTGGGCGTCCAAATACATACTTCACACTTTGTTTTTTTACCTAAAATGAAAAGTTTTATTATTAAAATATTAACCCTATCCCACTCATTCTCTCTCCTACATTATTTTAATACTCACAACATCATTATAATTTACTATTCCCTCCACTCATTCTCTCTCCTATTTTACTTTTACACTCACAACATTTATATCATTATTTTTTCCTTAATCCACGCGTGAACAGTAACTGTGAAGCAACAAAGTGGACGGAGGGAGTATATGATTAAAACTCAAAACTCAGCCTCCTTTTACAAGTACATCTTGTAAGGCATTATAGAATACTTAGAACATCCCTCAAAGCCTATGAATACTTAATATACTAAAAGGATTGAACTAACAAATAATTTTGTTGATAAGATAGCATAGAAACATCAAAAGACAAGAAAACCCAAAAACTCGACCAAATTTGGATGAAATAATCCCAGATCGCACATTCGATAAGACATCCATAACTTCCTCTACAAAACTCGAAATGACAAACCGTAAAATGCCTTAGAAACTAGATTCATAGACCTTTCCCAGTGAAGCATTGCTCATATTGGTTTGGACTTCTCAATTGATACAGGCATTCTTTTAAAGTTGACTATATTCATTGACATTGTCAAAAACCAACCATTTGACTCCTACGTCAAACTACGCGGGAGCTAAATGGTTGACACTTGAATATACGGGTAACAAAATGAATGTTTGTACCAATTGGGATGTCTAAAAATTTAAGTCACGCGGCGTTGAAAGGGTTTAGGAGTTAGTTTTAAAGGAATTTACGACGTCGTTCCAAGATTTCTACAAGAAGTTATGGATGTTTTACCGAGTGCTGCGCACAGGAGATTGTCATCCAAATTGGGCCAATTCTTTAGGTTTTTCTTATCTTTTGATGTTTTTAAGTAATATTACCAATTAGTCATTAAATAGTAATTCAATCCCCTTAGTACTTTCAACATTCCTAAACTTGGAGAGATGTTTCATTGGTTCTATAAATAGCCCTGTCATGAACTAGGGCTCATTTAATTTGGGGTCGACCGTTGTGTTTGAAACTGGGGAAATACGATGTCGTTTAGTTTTATGGAAGTTAGTTAATAATTGGTTAAGTTACGTATTGTATTAGCGCAGGGTTTACATACGTTTTCTATTAGTAAGGAACGGTGTCGTTTTAAATTGTTCTAGGTTGTTATAAGGTTGTGTCTGGGAGCGACGTCGTATTGCCTTGGTTGCCATTTTTGGCGTATCAACCATGTGCAGGCGTGTTTAACAGCACGATTGATTGTTTGTTTTGCCATTATGAATTTAACAAACAATTATTCTCTTTCTCTCTCTAAATCTCTCTCTCTCTCTTGCTTATCTCCCTTCTTCCTCTGTCAATCTTCTTCTACCTCTGTTTCTACCATTTTCACCCTCGAGTTCATAACAAATTGGTATCAGAGCTTTCTAATTCCTGGGAAATCGAGCAGTCATGGTTGATACTAGGTTGCAGACTGTGGAGAACAACTTCATGGACTCGCTGGAAGAGAGAATTCGCGAGCTGGCTGAGAAACAAGATCGAGCTGAACAAATCTTAAAAGGAGATATAGCTGATGTAAAAGCAACCATGGACAAAGGTTTTGATGAAGTGAGGGGCATGTTTATGCAGCTGCAGAAGTCTCTTAATGGGAAAGGGATCTGGGAAGGAGGGCAGCAGTCGAATCCTAACAGTTCAGGGTCAATTTTGGGAGCTCCTCCAAACACCAATAACTTGCAGTCAGGCTTACAAGGTAGGAAGGACATCCCACATGTGGATCTGGAGGAAGAGAATGAACAGATTGAGCAACCTCGAACCCAAAGGTATAAACACTCCACTGAGCTTGATAAGGGGTTGAATGATACTTATAAAAAGCATCTTAAATTGAAATTTCCTAAGTTTTCTGGGGTTGATCATAGGGGTTGGATAAAGAAGTGTTTTAAATTCTTCAAATATAGATCTGTCCCACCACATGATAGAGTAGAACTTGCTACCATGCATTTTGAGGGAAATGCTGAGTACTGGTACCAGAATTATAGTGAGGAAATTGATGGGTTAAGTTGGGATGAATTCATACATGTAGTGGCAGTGAGGTTTGGAACTCAAGCATACGAGAATATTGAAGGGGAATTTTGTGACTTAAAACAAGTGGGATCTGTGATGGAGTATCAAGATAAGTTTGAAGAAATAAGGTCAGTGATGAAAGCTGAAAACCCTTCCTTAGCTGAGAGGTTCTACATAAAGAAGTTCATTGGAGGATTGAAGGAGGAGATAAAGTATAGAGTACAATCTCAGTTTCCAACAACACTCATTCAAACCATAAGCATAGCAAGGTTGGAAGAAACTCACTCAGAAGTTTTTGATAAGAAACACAGATACACACCCAACAGAAATAGCTCACCTTATACTTCCAATGTCCCAAAGCTCAATTCAAATGTCTCACCCTCTCCTAAATCAGTTTCTCCTTTTGTTACCAACAAGCCTCTTCTTACTAAGCCCAACAATGTGAATGTTCCCCAGAAACCTGAGTTATCCCACACCAAATCACCTTATCCAATGAAATTTTTATCATCAGCTGAAATGCAAATCAGAAGGGACAAGGGGTTATGCTATAATTGTGATGAGGTTTTCAAACCAGGGCATAAGTGCAAATTTAGGCAGATCTATATGTTGATGGGTGATGATAAGGAAGAAGAAGAAGTGTGGCACGATTCACCTGAAGAATGGAATGAAGGGGAGGGGGTACAAGAAGAAGATATGGGAATATCATTGCATGCCTTGTCAGGAAGTAGGGCTCTGCAAACACTTAAGCTAGTGGGAAGAGCGGGAAGAAAGTATTCACAATGTTAATAGACAGCTGGGAGCACTCATAATTTTTTGGATGAAAAAGCCGCAATAAGACCGGACGTATTTATCAAGCCACCGAGTTAATGCCTATCACAAGTAGCGGACGGGAGTAAGATTAGCACCGTACGGAAATGTAAAGAGTTTGTATGGGAAATGCAAGGTAGCAAATTCACAACAGATATGAAGGTAATTAGCTTGGGGGACGCGATGCAAGATTTGGAATTCAATGTCTCAAAACTTTAGGCCCTGTGACTTTTGATTTTGACAAGTTAACACTGGGGTTCCATCAAGATGGGAAAGTGAAGGTGTTACAGGGTGTGGAAGATGTTGTCACACTGAGGTTAATGAATGCCAAATCTGTAGGCAAGGGCATAAATACTAATACATGTGGGGCTGTGATTCAGTTATATACAATGAGTGTTGACCAAAGAGAAGAGGTTTCAATACCAGAGCTGAATGCACTACTGGAAGACTACACTGATGTCTTTGGGGAACCGAAAGGACTACCCCCAAAAAGGGAATATGATCACAACATTCCCTTGAAGCCAGGTAGCCAACCCATTAATAGAAGACCCTACAGGTGCCCTTATTTCCAAAAGTCAGAAATTGAGAAAATAGTTGCTGAATTGCTAGCCCAGGGGGTTATACAACCTAGCCGCAAATTCTTTGCTTCTCCCGTGCTATCGGGTCAAGAAAAAGACGGGAGTCGAGAATGCGCATTGATTATAGGAGCTAAATCGCATGACAATAAAGGACAAATTTCCCATACCAATTATCGATGAGCTTTTGGATGAATCGCATGGTTCCAAGTATTACACCAAGTTGGATTTGAGGTGGGGTATCACCAAATCGAGTAAGTGGAAGAGGACATTCCTAAGACCTTTAGACACACAATGGGCATTTCGAGTTCAAGGTTACGCCTTTGGGCTAACCAATGCCCCAAAGAACTTTTCAAGCCCTCAGCGAACACAGCTTTTCCAAGATTTTTGAGGAAATTTTTATTGGTTTTCTTCGATGATATCCTCATTTACAAATTTCAACTTTGGAATCCCATCCGAAGCATGAGACTAACCTCGACAGCCGAGGGAGCACCAGTTGTTTGTTAAGAAAAGTAAATGTACCTTTGGACAAGACAAGGTCGAGTATTTGGGTCATATTGTCACTGGGCAAGGGGTAGCTACTGACCCTAGCAAGATTGAGGGTATGAGCAATTGGCCTACTCCTACTAATGTGAAAAGTTTAAGGGGTTTTTTGGGTCTTACTGGGTATTATAGAAGATTTATAAGGCACTACGGGGTTATTAGTAAGCCACTAACGAGGTTGTTACAAAAGAATGCTTTTAAATGGGATGACGCAGCAGAAAAGGCCTTCCAGTCACTAAAGAGAGCTATGGTGACGGCCCCAGTGTTAGCTATGCCAGATTTTTCTCAGGACTTTGTGCTTGAAACTGACGCTTGTTACAATGGTATTGGGGCTGTATTGATGCAACAAAACAGGCCCATTGCTTACATTAGCAAAGCTTTGGGGCCTAAACAACTGGGCATGTCAACTTATGAAAAGGAGTTCTTGGCCATTGTGTTTGCTGTGGAGAAATGGAGGCATTACCTGTGTGGACATCATTTTCTTATTAAAACAGATAACGAGAGCTTAAAGCATTTGATGGACCAAAAAGTAACAAGTGTTCTGCAACAAAAATGGATTTCTAAGCTCTTGGGATATGATTACACTATAACATATAAGAAGGGGGTTGAAAACAAGGTAGCCGATGCTCTGTCTAGGAGATTTGAGGAACAAGGGGAGGAATTGACTTCACAAGAGAGACCTGAGGAGGGGGAGTGCCTTGCTATAACTGTTGTACAACCTGCATGGGTGAAGGAATTAGTGGACAGCATGGAGGGAGATGAGGACATTGAGAAGATTGTGGAGGGAATTATCATTAAGGCAACTGATTTCCCTGATTATACCTACCTAGATGGGGTGCTCAGATATAAAGGGAAGCTTTGGGTGGGCAAGACAGGGGAATTGAGGGACAAGATCATTCAAGAGCTTCATCATTCACCATTGGGAGAACACTCAGGAATTCAAGGTACAATAAAGAGGATTTCTCAAGATTTCTATTGGCCCGCTTTAAAGAAGGATGCGCAAGCAAGCATGTGCCCACGTGATGTGTGTCGAAGATTAAAACAGAAAGTATATTACCCTGTGTCATCAAGTACCATTGCAAGTGCCTTCTCACCCACGGGCCGACATTGCAATGGATTTCATTCAAGGTTTGCCTAATTCACAAGAAATGGGACTCTATTTTAGTGGTTATTGACAGTGTTCAAAGAAGTATGCACACTTTATTCCATTAAAACATCCCTATACTGCACATGCTATTGCTAAGGTTTTCATGGACAATGTGTACAAGTACCATGGTTTGCCTGTGTCAATCACTTCAGACAGAGACAAGGTGTTTTTGAGCCAATTCTGGCAGTCTCTCTTTTCATTATTGGGCACGACTTTAAATCTGAGCACTGCATACCATCCACAAACTGATGGACAAACAGAGAGGTTAAACAGATGTTTGGAGCAATACTTGAGGGTTGTGACTTGTGCCAAACCTAAGCAATGGTCTCAGTGGCTGACTTTGGCTGAGTGGTGGTACAATACTAACTACCACACAGCTTTGAAAATGACCCCATTTGAAGCCCTCTATGGTTACCCTCCCCCACAAACACTATTCCATCATGAGCAGTATACTAGAGTGGAAGCTGTGACTGAGTTCTTAAAGGAAAGGGATAAACAAATCAAAAATTTGAGGGAGACATTGCTAGAAGCTCAACAAAGGATGAAAGTATTTGCTGATAAGAAGAGAACTGAGAGGGTATTTCAGGTAGGAGATCGGGTGTACTGAAGCCGCAACCTTACGTACAAACATCGGCCGCATTGAGGAGGAATCGAAGCCGGCTCAAGTATTTTGGCCCTTTTCGTATCATGGCCAAAGTGGGAAATGTGGCTTACAAATTGAATCTTCCCAAATACTCGAAGATTCACCCAGTTTTCCATGTGTCCCTTCTCAAGCCTAAGATTGGGGACCATATCATCCCAAATCCCACGTTGCCCTACACAGGTGAAGATGGACAATTTCTGGTGGAGCCTATTGCGATTTTAGACAGACGCTTGGTGAGGCAAGGAAACAAACCAACTGCCCAGGTACTGATTCAATGGTCAAATGCCTTGCCTGAGGACGCGACATGGGAAGATTGGCCCGTAATTGCTGCAAATTTTCCCAATTTTAATCCTTGAGACAAGGATTGTTCGAAGGAATGGGGAATGTCATGAACTAGGGCTCATTTAATTTGGGGTCGACCGTTGTGTTTGAAACTGGGGAAATACGATGTCGTTTAGTTTTATGGAAGTTAGTTAATAATTGGTTAAGTTACGTATTGTATTAGCGCAGGGTTTACATACGTTTTCTATTAGTAAGGAACGGTGTCGTTTTAAATTGTTCTAGGTTGTTATAAGGTTGTGTCTGGGAGCGACGTCGTATTGCCTTGGTTGCCATTTTTGGCGTATCAACCATGTGCAGGCGTGTTTAACAGCACGATTGATTGTTTGTTTTGCCATTATGAATTTAACAAACAATTATTCTCTTTCTCTCTCTAATTTCTCTCTCTAAATCTCTCTCTCTCTCTTGCTTATCTCCCTTCTTCCTCTGTCAATCTTCTTCTACCTCTGTTTCTACCATTTTCACCCTCGAGTTCATAACAAGCCCCCATTATAACATATCTCTGTAAAGAAAGTTGAGTTTGAGTTTACCTTATATGAAGTTGAGATTTATGCTTGCGTTCTTTGTTTTGTATCTCATTGGTGTCTTCCACTGAGTAGTGAACATAATTCACTCGGTACATCTCTGGTGGATTCCGTCGAGTTGTGAATTTTTATACCCTGTTCTCCAACGTGGCTTCTATGGAGTGTTGATCATCATATTTATTTTCTTTAGATATCCATTTGCTGCGTTTCCCCCCGGTATCAAGTGGTATCGGAAAGCCGAAGCATGGAATTTCATTGTTTTGGCTAAGGTATCCTTTTATCCTTTTCCTTTTTTTTTCATTTGGCTTTCTCCAACATCAAAATCCTTTCTTATTTAATTTTGTTAATAAAAAATCATAATTATTTCTCGTTTCACCATGTTTGACTTTGTTCGGCCATTTCAGATTCTGTTACTCCACAACCCATTTATTAATTAGTCTCAATCACCAATCTTTGATGAGTATTCTCAAGATCAAGAAATTTGATTTGAAATGAATATGGTTCAACACCACATTATGATAAATGCATTGATCACTGTCAAATATGTGGATCACATCCATCTTCTTTACTTGGGGAAAATTCAAATATTTATACTACACTTTCATTGAGTTGGTCAAAGAGTAGTTTTGAATATCTTAAAATTAATCATTGTTACAAGGATCCTTTTAATGCCAACCACTTAAGCATTTCACATTCATGGTTCATCTAGAGTACATTATTGATTACTTTCTCACAACCTATTGGAATAATTGGATGTATGTTGCTACAAAGACAACAAAATATAAAGTCTGTCAAGATTATAAAAAGAAACATCATGCATTCACGTTTTATCTCATTGGAAGGATCGCTACAAATATTTTTGATGCAATACTCAAAATTTGAGGACAGATTTTCTTCAAGTGAGGGAGTACACGGTAGCTAAATGGTTAGCACTTGACTGTTCTAGTGGAAATCAATCAACTTTAACAGAATGCGTAAAACATCCGAAAAATATGAGTCATACATTGTTGGAAAGATCTACGAGTCTAGTTTCCAAGTTTATTTTACGGTTGATCGTTTCAAATTTTCTGCAAAATGTTATGGCGTTTTACCGAGTGCTGCGCACTGCAGAGTGTCATCCAAATTGAGCCAAGTCTTTTGGTTTTTTTCTTTTCTTTTGATGTTTCTAAGTTGTCTTATCAATAACTCATTAAACAGTAGTTGAAACTTGAATCCCCTTGGTATTTTCAGAATTTCTAAACTAGGAGGGATATTCCAAGTGTCTTATAAATAGCCCACAAGTCCATAACATATCTTTGCAAAGAAAGTTGAGTTTGAGTTTATTCTATATGAAGTTGAGCTTTGTGATTGCTTTCATTGTTATGTATCCCATTGGCGTGTTCATTGAGCGGTGTACATCATTCAATCTGTATCTCTTTGGTGGATTCCGTCGGATGGTGATTGTTTATGTTCAATATCTCTCCAAGGTGAATTAATTCTATGGAGTGGTGAGCATCCTATCCATTTTCTTTATACATCCCTTAGATGTGGTATTTCCCGATATCATAAACAAGAAAGTCTATAGGAAGCACATCAATATGATCAGGAGCACAGCAGGAGCCTGGTAGTGTTCAGAAGTATTTTCCCTACACTTTAAGCACCCACAGATCATATAGCCACACTATTCATTGGTGCTACCAAATCCAGCAACATGAACAGAAAAATTTAACAACCTGGTGTAAGAATTAAGAAACTTACCAGAACATACTTTTTACGCAGACAAAAAATTACACACGAGATTCCCTCGAAAAGGTAGGCAAGAAAATAAAATCAACCCTTGATATCTTTCAACATTAAGACAGTGCAGTTGCAAGCTTTCCCCAATGACACTACGTACAAAAATGAGACATGCGCGTGGACAGAAACTCGACACCTCTTTCTTTGCTGTTTGATAATTGTTTTCTTTTCTAAAGCATCTCCCCCACTCACCCAAATAGAAAGTAGTCTTCCAAATAAATTGTAGCAATCTATTTCCCCAGTTTTCATTATTCCATTTTTTCCCCGAATTTTCCGCCCACAGAAAAGCAGTTCAGGAAGGGTAGTGATCTAAAAAAAGCTCAATAGACAGGATTTTTTAAGATGCATACAAGCTAGCAATGACATGTCTTTAATGTCCTTCCATGTTAATTTGTACTAGTGAAGATCTTTTAAGGAAAAGGAGTAACAGTCACAGCACTGCCTACTACAATATCAATATGGGACTGGGACTACACAGAGAAAATAAGTACTACTAACAACCATCAGGGTCACTCATGCGAACTTGGAAGTTGCAGGTATCTATTTTGCTGCCAACTCACATTTGATAGAGAGAATCGCAATACTGTCACCTAGAACTTAAAATGAAGTGAAGGAAAATCGAGATGTTAATAATATAATGTCAAGCTGGAAAAAATATGGAAATTTCCAGGCAATTAAACATTAAGATGTTGAATAGACTGACTTCAATTTGATTCAAATAAAGTCCTAAGTTCAATAATATCTCATATTCATGATGCTTCATCCAATGATCCAACCAGTTATCAATTGTTGTGTATGTCGTCTTCTTATACTGACATACGGATTTTGACAGTGGGCATTTATCAGTTAAAACAAAATACTCATTTTCATGCACAACAACCTAATGCCCAGTTATGACTGGACAGGCTATGGAGGCCCAACCAAGGTCCATGAGGCATGTGCAAGCCGACAAATCCTTCGGTAATTTGAACCCAATGTAGTGTCATTGGTAAAAATTTGGGTTTGTTTCAATTGTTAAGTTTGTGCAGTGCAGTCAGAGTATTCACTTTGTGAGGCATAATCACAGTTCTAGTCCTGGTAGCATTTGGGAGAAACTATAGACTTTAACACAAAAAGTAGAATAATACAATACCAACACAGAAACGTCCAAAACTAACAGAAAAAGATTTCAATAAACAGCAATAGCATAGTTAATAAAAATATCAGTAGTGACTTACCATGTAGGCATCAAAAATACGATCAGAGTGATGTGGTTGTATAAAGTCATCCTCAATGGCATGCCCAATAAGAACGGGTACGAAGGAAGACTTGGCAACCTGAAGGAAGCATGATTGAATCATTCTCATTGATATTTTTACACAAAAAGTAGAATAAATCTTTATCATATTCAGTTCAACGGTGTTCAAAACTCTCTCTCTCTCTCTCTCTCTCTCTCTCTCTCTCTCTCTCTCTCTCTCTCATCAGATAACAAATTGATATAGTTACAGAAAAGTAGAATAAACCTTTATCGTATTCAGTTCCGTGATGTCAAATTTTGCCTTTTTCTGGATAGATTTCCGCATGTACTGAATTGCCATTTTCACCTGAAAAAGAAAACAAACACAAATAAAAACAATTCAGCAGATACTAAAAGTGCCAATAGGGTGCCTATTCTAATCTTTGTAATGCAAACATCAGCCTAACCTTGAGAACTAAGAAGCACAGATCACACTATGCTATTAACATATGGAGTAACTGCTAAGTTTCAAACTGTTATAGGTTGCACAAGGCCACTAATATAGTTTACGGAGTATGATATAATATTGAATACTCACAGCAAAATTAGGAAGGCGAAATTTGTACGTGTCCACAAGTTCCATCATCAAGTCCACCAAATCAGAGAAAGGACTATCAAGAACCATTCCCGCAATTGAAGGATCTTCAGCTCCATACATTAGGCTGACACAAGGATTAATTGAAGTCAAAGACTGCATCACTTTGTTCTAGTGTTTTGGCTAGACAACTAAAACATCAAAACTGAACTGAAATGTAATTGAACTACAAATCATTAGGAAATATGTCTGGTACGTGATGAATGGTAGTCAAGTAAAAGGATTCCAGCAAAGAAACTTAGCAACAATAGGTTCAGTTTTCTTTTCCACTCGTTAGATTTTCTTCCTGGTTTCCTCATACTGGCACGCCAAGTACAAGAAATGCTGATTTAACCTTCATGCGCATTATTCATATCCATATGAAAGATTTCACCACGTGGAATATCAATATAACAAGTTTGAAAGCAGATATATTTTAGGGAACACAGTATAGCCTTTCAAGATCATGAAGGCAGAGATGTCAATCCCAATGTAGTTTGATTGATGCACAAATGGTTACCTCCTTCCTTTCATCAAAAGCATTCGTAATCAGCAGAAAATCCACCATGGAGTATGAATGGAACATTCAACGTTCAGGCTCCATTGTGATTTTCCATCGAAAGATATTTTGAGCACAAAAACTTACAAGATTTGACCCTTTTTCCCGTACACTTTTTCAGAAAGGCATATTCATACTCACTATGCTCCTAAATGAGTGTCCTCTTCTATCGAAGTTACCAAAATCACCTATAGATTCTTATATCCTAATTTTCACTTGAACTGATATATTGTTTTCATCAAGGTGTTTATATATACTCCCTCTGTCTCAAAGTGAATTTTCAATTTTGCTCTTGATCAAGAGCTAAATTGGACATTCATTTTGGGACGGCGGGAGTATTTTCAACTAAAAGTGCATTAAAGTCGATATCCTTAATTTCCTGGCAAAACTGATGATGGACACTCATTTAGGATGGAGGGAGTGCCAATAATCAGAGGGAGCACTTAAATAATCATCTATAACGTAATATCCAAAGGAGATTATGAGTCGGCCATCTCGACCAAAACTGGACCCTGTCTGTTCATTGTACTGAGTGAATAATCTCAAGCATAAAAGAAACGTGTCATTTTAAGATAGAATACTATTTTTAGGGTGATTTTATTTATCATTATGTTGTATACTGAGTAAATAATCTCAAGCAAATATCAAGAAATGTAAAATATATAGGAATGCCCACCTATATGCATCTCAGACAAGACATGGCAACTACACCGTGATGCAATCTAAGGGGTTAAGATTCTTAGATCTGCTCTAAGCCTCTACAAACTGATAAAGATAGTAAAGAATGGGACTGCTTGTAAGATACCTAGTCACAGCACCCATTGACCGACCCCACAGGCCGATCAAAGAAATATTTCCATCCTCCCTCAAGTAATTGACCACGGCTTTCAGATCATCTTTCTGCAATGGATAACAATGTTCGTCAGTAGCAATAAAGAAATTTACCAATTAGTTCATGAATTAACACTCCAGCATATAGAAACTGACCACAATCAAGTCCACTCAACAAGAGCAAACAGTTACTCCCTCCGTCCCGGTTTAATGTTCTTAGTTTGACTTGGCACGGGGATTAAGAAAATGTAAATGTTGTGAGTATGAAAAGTAAAGTAGGAGAGAGAAAGTGGGTAGGGAGTTTTTGTTGTGAGGATGACAAGTGGGTCCCATTGTCCATTTTAAGTAATAAAGCAACTAAGAACCTTAAACTGTGATAGACTAAAAAGGAAAGTAAGAACCTTAAATCGGGACGGAGGGAGTATATTTTTTCGGCCATTTTAGTGAATCACCACATGGGCCAACATTAGAGATCCAACATCAATCTCACTATTATAATAAAAAGAAGTATCACAAAACTCATTGTAAGTACATATCACATATACCTTTCTGTACATGAGATATAACATCATAGGTTCCAAGCGATTTTTTTTTCAGAGGAGGTCAAGATTACTTGGGGAAGAAATATATACTTATAATAATGATATCATCGTGCAAATTTTACCAAAAATAAAGGGGGTAGAAATAGACAAAAAAAGTATTTTTGGAGTTATTTTCCAAAATTTAGAAGTGCTAAAATGACATTTCCTGAAATTCCCATCTCTCTAATGTGGCTTCACTAGTGGTACTCCCTCCATCTCAAAGTATGTGTCCCATATCCCATAATGGGGCTTCCCAAAGATCCCTCTTATTTAGAATTTCTCAAAACCTGAAGTCTATATTACCTTACCCTTCATGGTTATGAGAGAGAAAAAGAAGCAGATTCATTGACTTGACACAACTGGAAGTTAACTTGGGGGTATTAAAGTTAGACACTTGAAGTTAAATAATTTCTTAAAAACAATCTTAAATTCCAAGGGGATACTTATTTCCAGAAGGAGGGAATAACAGTGACCCCTATAAATGTTAGATTCTGACTTGAGTGCATTGAGAGTCCTTGCATACCATATCTGATTTAGAACAACCAAGTGGTCATAAAATACACTCCCTCCGTCCCTAAATGAATGTCTAAATATCATTTTAAGGGACACTCTGAAAATGTGTGTTTTTTACACATTTTAATGGCGCAAAGATGCATAAATATTCCTGATATCCACTTTCTAAACATCTAGTTTTAGGATAATAAAATGGATAGTGAAAACAATTTGGTAAAAAAGTGTTTAGAGACAAAGTTTTTACAAAAAAGACGTTCGATTTGGGACAGAGGGAGTAAGAATTAACATGGAAACAACTACATAATGTACTTCATCATTAAGAAACAAGTAGATCAATAGTCACTTACTTCATACCACCCAAGACTGACATACTCTCCTCCAGACACTCCAGATCCAGAAAAATCAAGGGTGAAAACGGTAATATTTGATGGGAGTAATATAATGGCAGCTTCACTAGCATCTGACCTGCATCCACTGACATAAAATCAAGATAAATGCATGTTAGTGAATGAATGCTTACAACAAAAGGTACGTCAACTCGGTCAACCATCCAGCCACAGTTCTGGTGGATAACCAAAACATACTGTCCAACTTAAGAGGAATGAAATACAAGGCACCGTTATCATACTAAATCATATCCTTCTACTATATGTAATTAACAGAGAGTATATCAAAGACAGAAAGGTCAAATCAAGTAGAAAAGTAAGCTCACCAGGGCATTTCAATTGGTTAAGCAATTAGAGAGACACTCCATCAGTCAAATGATATAAATTCTTACGATCATTGTCACAACGGAAAGTGGTGGATGGTTAGGGCTTGTTTGATAATCATTTCGTTTCTTACATTTTTGTTTTTATTTCTAGCCTTTCTCCAAAATTAAGAAACGAAATGCATTTGGTAACTATTCTGTTTTTAGGGAGGACTGAAATATTTCTTGTTTCAAGCCATTTTCGGAAACAAATAAAAAAATAGTTTCTCCCCCTACAGAGATGTTTCCATTTAAAAAATGAAAAGCTCACCTTAATGAGCTTTTATGGTCAAACTTATCACACAACTTCCCCCCAATTTCTTTAGATACACACACACAAGTACACACACAATGATCTTTTCACTGTGATCCCATTTTATGTCTTTTTCACAACCTCCATCTCGCGCAAAGTAAAAACAACCTTGTCAGGGCCCTTGTCCAAAGTTAATTTCTGGCATTCCTCCACAGCTCTTTTCCATCAGTTGCATTGAGGCATATTTGCTGGAATCATGCTTCCTTAAAGCATCATTGATGGAGCTACACACGATGAATGTGGTAGTAACAAACAAAGGAAAATTTAGAAGGGGAAATTTTGTCGGAGGAAAAACGAAGAGAAATAAAAATGGTTGCCAAAAACGTTCTTATTCTTTGTTACTTGTAACAAGAAGCGGATTAATTCCTATGGAAAGAAATAAGGAGTGGATCAATGAAATAGATGGAACTAAAACTACCGTGGAACATTTCTTAGAATATTATTAAAATAAAAAAGAAGTAATCACATGATGTCTTAATTTCTACAGAAACCCAAAGAACATTGGGTCTATGAGCAAACTCAGAGGAGATGTCAATGTTATGTGTGCTAACGAACTACAAGGAGTTGCACAATTTAGACATTGATCCAACATAAGCTCGGAAAGGCATAAATGGAATTGTGACCAGTCAAATATTGGAAATCTCAGAGTTGCTTATCACCAATCACAAAAAGAGCATAATGGGACTATGGCCTATATCTTCCACAGGCCATGTTATCATCTTAGGGAATATGATTGGAATTAGAGATTGACAGAAAAGCAATGACAATACATGTATAACTTCGTATAGTTTCTTGATTCCACTAGCGTAAAATGAATTCAGAGTTAAACAGTGCTGCAGCCGTTTTATTATGCCAACATTTAGTTACACATGGTGCAAGGCAGTGGTTCAGATATTTCTTGGGAAGAGATTATATTTTAGCTACCTCTGCTAATTTTGTTGAATGGGTAACAATAAATTTTAATTGGTAGAAATGGGTTTGGGTAATATAATAATCATTTAAATGATTTTAGTTTGCATAAGTCATAACCCTTTTCATCACTCATCAGATCCTATGGCAAACTTACCAAGGCGCAGTTGGCTAGTAAAAAACCACCAGTCTGTCATAACCTAAAACCACTTTAATTTGAATGGAAATTTCATTTTGAATCTTGTGGTTATAGCTAGTCCTGATAAACAAATTTCACCAAGCATGAACCTTCTACCTCTTTAGTAGTGCTTAATTTCCATTGGTCGCAGTCAAGCTTAGATTGTTCATGCAATGAGTAGTAACATTTTCAAGTAAGTTACACTACTAAAAGTTTGTTTGTAGATAAACACATCACGTCACTAACCTGTTTCCATGGCAGTATATTACACAGGGTAGAGCCTTCCCTTCAGGACGAACAATCGGCAAGTAATGGCTACACTGAAGAACATCTCCTCGACTATTTACAAGCTGCCAAATATTCAAAGATATAAAATTCGGACGTAAGAAAATGAAATATCATGACTAGAGTACTTGTAATCTAATAAAAAACAAATAATATATTTGTATCTATATAAAAATATAAGAAAAATAATTACAAACAGCGTGTCTCGATTCTGTATTACTTTGACACATTTCACTTCCAAAGAGCATTATATACAATGTAAGACGATTTTCTCATCCTAGATATATCAGTGCTTGGTCCATCAGTAAACTCCAGACACGGGCCAGATCTGACAGACTTAAAGTCTTCTCCAAGCATGTGAATACAAAGTTCTCTTCCTTCCACAGCATGTATCAAACAGACTAAATGACTTCTTAGATTACTTTATAAAACCAACATCCTTTATTATTTGGTACATATATTAGCAACAGCAGGGGGTCTATAATCTGGTTATCTAAAATTATAGGAGAAGTAATAAAGATTGGAGGATTCTCCCTTGTTACATTCTTCCTCCCTATAACTTTCTTCCTTGATTAAAAACTTAAAAAAAAAAAAAAAAGGTATCCAAGTAGTCGCCGAACTTTCATGAGTGCAAATTTCCTTGCATGTAAATAAGATAGAACATCCATACACTGCATAATGGCTGTTAGTGCTACAGAATTTACCAAGTATAAGAACCACACTAAAACGATGAAAATGCTGGATCTCAATGGCACAAATCTACGATTTTTGTTGATTCAATAATCTATACTACTGATCCATAGAAGTTGAGTACCATTTATATGACTTGCTAAACTAAGATTAAAGCAACTTTCTTAAGTTCCCATTAGCATTTGTTCCTTCATATCTTTTAATAGTGTGCGTAAACCTAGTTAAACTTACGCAAATTATTAAACAAGCAATGATTGGAAAGCATAAGTCACAGACAAAATCATTTTTCGCATTAACTACAAAGAAAAAAAAGTAGAGATGAAACTGCAACAATATGAGAAATACAAGATTGCATCTTACCTCCAGATCCTTCCTTTGAAACCATTTTCCTTTAAGCATAAACTCTTGATCTAATAAATCATTTTTTGGGTTGTATTCAGCTCTGCAGCCCAAGAAGAGATATATATATGTCATTACTCGGACTATTTCTATCAAAGCTACAAATATACTTACATAAATAACGAACAAAATCCTACTTATGATGGGAACAACTTTGGTTATGAAATTTACTCCCTCAAAAGGAGAATGCAAAAGATCATACATATACTTAGATGTCAGATGTACTAAGTCCCAATATAGATGTCCAACTGACAGTCAGCCCTTCAAGAAAAGCCTTTAATTTTATAGGATCCTCCTTCCACTTAAAACTTAGCAACATTTGGAAGCTCATTAACAAATCAGAAAATAAATAGTGAGTATTCAGGGTAATTGGGGGGGCATACAACATAATACGATTACATTTGACAAACAAGTCTCATCAATCAAGATACTAAAACAAAATGTGTGCACCCAGTAAAAGATTAACCTTACTGGCTCTTTTGGTAAACATTTTTCTGAATGATCATGCTCAAAGATTTCTAAGATGCTATACTCCAGTTTGGAATCGATATAAAGGGCTATCAAGTATGAGTGCCAATACTATGTAAGCAGTAAGCTCAATATGTCTCAAATGCTACTAATTTGACAATATATAAGTACTAGTGGAAATAAATAAATCAAAATCAACAAAACACCAAACCGGGGTCTTCTTAGAAATTGAAAACGGAAATTGTATGCTTTAAGTATTTCGCAGGACAAACAAAAAACATAAATATGAACTAACCAACCAATCTTACATAGTATATATCTTTACTCTTTGATTACCCAAGGAATCGAAGCAAAAGTAAAAGGAGCCCTAACTCAATTCACTTACTTAAATTATCTGAATCTAACCTGTTTCTAATTAAATTTTGAAATAAAAAAGGCGAAAAATTGAGACCATGTGGCAACAACCCATTTGAATTTTTTTCCAGAATACAAGGTAGAAAATGAGTTTAATTTCTTGTAATCCATCAAATTAGCTCTCATAAACCCAAAATTACAATCAGCCAAGCAAAAGGAAGTAAATGAAACTACTTCATACAAACTTACTAAATAATCCGTATCAATAATTTCCAACCATTCATAAAAGGACTCAAACTCCGGAATTAACTAAGAAACAATATGTTCTTCAACATTTGATACAGAAAAAATACCCAGTAAAACATTTTCAAAATACCCACCAAAAAAAAAATTAAATCATACCCATCTCAAGATTTTAGGGGTAAAATGTAAATCATTAACAAACAATACACGGAAAATTCAAACAACCGACAGAACAAATTAGTTTTTTTCTTTACCTGGGGGGTCGAATGATGAAGTTGATTAGCTGTTCCATACAGATTCAGGAGATGAAGATCTTGTTTTTTTCTACTTGTCAACAGCTGTACAAACAAAGAAATATATGCATCTATATAAATTTCTGTATAATTATAGTATATGGGTTTTGAGATTTGGAGAGAGAAGAAGAAGAATTTTTAGGGGGGGGGGGGAGAAATTGGAGAGAGAATTGGGTGTTCTAGTTGAGGTGGTGGTGGTGGTGGCGATGGTGGTATACTGGTAATATGTAGTTTCTCCGTTTAGGTTTGATTTGTTTATTTCAAAACATTAAACAAATGTTGGAAATTCTATAAATAACATAACTCCTCTATTTCACAACAATAAAATTCTTACTTACTTTGACTTTTTATGAGAATTAAAAAAATTGTTATGAAAATAAAATGTAAAATAGGAAGGAGAAAGTTGGTAATAAATAAACTAGATTGTGATAGTAAGGGTAGCAGCTGGATATCATTATCTATTTTAATTAATAAAATAATTAAAAAATTTAGTATAAAATTTATCAAAAAAAGAAAATAATAACTTTATTATGAGACAGATAGTAAAAAAAAATTACTTTCTTCCCTATCATTAAAACATTAAAGAAATACATGAATTTCACCAAAATTTTCACTCAATACATAATAATTGGATTTATGATACTCTCTAGTCTCTCCATCAATATTCATATTTTCTTTTATAATTCATCTTAAAAAAAAATTGTTAAATAATAAATATTTTTGTTTAATTCTATCTTGATACAAATGGGATTCGAAATAATTATAGTATTACTTTGCTTCTGGCAGTGTTGCAAGCGAATTAGATTGCATGACATTTATAATTATTAATTTGATTTAGTGAATAATGCATATATTAAATTAATTATGGTTAGACATTCACTAAAAGAAAGACGTGATTAATTACTTCCTACGTCCCAAAATGTTTGTCTTATTTGACTTTTTTGTTGAACTTTGATTACAAATATATGACAATTTAATTATGTTCATGAAATTCTAAAAATTTCTATTGATTCACCATTAATAATATTATCAACAATAACTTTTAGAATTTCATGAACATGATTAATTTCTTATAAATTTGTAGTCAAAGTTCAATAAAAAAGTCAAATGAAACAAACATTTGGGATCGACTCATTGAGAGAAACACATAAACAAACTCCTTTCTGAAATCAATTAAAACGAAAAATGACATTTGACTTTAATAGCTAAGATTTCACAAGACATCTCTTTAAAGATAATAAAATGCCAAAATCTTGTAAAAAATTAGTTTTTTTGTAAAATAAGAAAAAAAATAGTTTTAAAGTACCAAGTCTAACTAATAAGAGTGATGAACGATTCTAAAAACTAGTTTTTTTATAACATTGTGAAAAAAATTAGTTTTTCACAAGAGTTACTCTAATAAAATTAATTATTCATCAATTATAATAAGTATCAATAATATTTTTAGTGAATCTTAGCTATTGAAATCAAATGTTGTCACATGTCATAAACTAGATTATGCATTGAGTGAAATTAGGTAAAAATGTGATGAGTCGAATTTTGTCTTTAACATTTTTTTTACAATATCAAAAGAATTATTTTACTATTTAAGTTTTAATTTTCCTAGTAAAAAAGTGCAACTATTATTTTTTCTTGAAAAAAAAATCATCCCTCCATTCCATTCCAGATAAATTAACATTTTTTCATTCCAACTAAAATTATAATTTTTAGAATATAATATTTTTAATACTTCTTAATCTAGCGATATTCACTTGCATACTCATAACAACTTAACTTCATGTTTACAAAAAAGAAAAAGGAAAAAAGTTGGAACGAATAAGGAATACTTTTAAAATTAAATAATTCTAAAATAATCTATAGTATAAATGGTAGTGGTCCTTGCTACAGTTGAATGAACAGTACCAAGGGTCAAATTTCTCATTTTGCTCTCACTAAGTTGTCCCTTTCCCATTTTCCCCTTTAAAAAAAAATTTAATTAAAAAAAAAGTGTCCTCGGACACGGGCTTAATTAAAAAAAAATGTGTCCTCAAACACGGGCTTTTACTAGTTTATAATAAGATGAAGTAAACAGATAAAATTATACATATATAAAAATAATATACTAGCGGGCTAGTTTCAAAAATAAAATAAAAAATGGTTAGTTGCTATTTTTGGACTTAGAGCATCTTTATCCATGAAACTTCATTCCCATCCCTCTCTCCTCCACCTCAGCTCCACGTCATCAGTCATAAAAAACATAACTTCAAACAATTTTATCTCCATTCATGACAAAAGTCATCAGTTTCTCTCTCCTACTTTTTATTATATCTCACCATATTTTCTCTTTTCTACTCATTTATATTACATTTATTACTACTATATATAATTATTTCAGTATTCTTGTATTTTTATTATTTTTTATATGTTAATTGCAATTTTTGTAAAAAAAAAATTAATTTCAAAAATATGACATGTGTCACCCTCTAATTGGTCAAAGCCTTGATTTTTATTTTTTTTCCCATGCCATGAAGCTCGGTGTCCGGCAAAACAAAACCATGAAAAGTCATGGCATGACTTTGTAAAAGTCATGATTGGGAGAAATTTGCTTGCCACCTAGAATCATGTCATGACTTAAAGTCATGGCTGTAGTTGCTCTTATGGGCTCAAGCAGTCTGTATAGGTACTAGTGACATAACTTGGCACATGTGTATCTTGTTCATAAGTTGAATCATTCAGTATTAAATGGACTAGATTGACTCCCGTGCGATACACGGGGCGTTACTATATATTCGAAAGACAGAAATTGAACTAAAATAAATCAAGAACTCAATTCGTTTATACATTATGGAATACTTTCGTAAAGACTACATTGTCAGTACATAAAAATTAGAAAATAATTAAATAGAAATAAAACAAAAATTATAAGGAATATGCATTTCTCTATATACAATTATGTAGTATTTTATCATTTAAAAAAATTAAATAAAACACACGAACATGCTTATCAAATACTAAATAAGTTATTGAAATCAGTTAAAAAAAGGTGAAGATTGAAAATTTAGTTAAAAGAAAGGTGATATTTTATTTCTTTTTGATAAAGAGAATTTTTAAATAAAAACAAAAGCTTTGGTCATACCAAAAGGATAGTACAGTTATCTAATAAAAATTAATATCATTCTTTTTTAAATGGAAACTTTCAATTAACCCATGCTCGTACATCTAAAAAATTATGTCATAATTATTTACATTAACTCATTATGAACATAATTATGATATTTATTTTCAATTTAACTTATTTAATTTTTAGAAGAAAAATAAAAATACTAACAATTTCGTTAAATGAAAAAAAAAAATTCCCCAAACCCCCCACTTCCTCATCAAACCCAACCCACTTCTTCATCTCCCTCTTTTAAAATACCAATTTATACTATCTTTATTTCTTATAATATTGACATGCAGTTCAATCAAAATTTTAAAATGATGGTCATTTTTCCCGATATTCGTCTTTGTAAATAAACAATATTTTGAGACGAATAGAAAAATTGACAAATTTATTAATACTTTATTTATTATGCTTCAAATAGTATTTTTTTTTAAAAAAAATAAATTATTTGATATATCAAACTAAAATAAACACAATAACCATATTACCCCATCTCACTTATTAAATATATCAAAACCCACATTCATCACAATTAGGGGCGTAACCGAATCGAATCAATATCATCATATTCGATTAGTATTCGATTTGTATTCGAATATAAAATTTGATTTATTCGTATTCGATTCGTATTCGAAAATAAAAATTGATTCGTATACGATTCGAAATTGATATTCGAATTATTCGATTCGAGTATTCGATTTGCCCTATTTTTTGAAAATATAAAAAAGTCAGAGCCAAGGCCACAGCCGGCCAAGGCCAAGCCGACAATTGGTAATACCACAGACGAATCATGCATGCTTGGCTAAGCTTCATCCTCGTTATATAACAAAGGCAACTCATCTTACTTTGTTTTTTTTTTTCATGTGGGATAAAGGCCAAGGCCAAGGCTAAGGCTAAGGCCGGCCAAGGCAAGGCCAAGGGCCGAGCCGAGGCAAGGCCAAGGCCGGCCAAGGCAGATTTCCCACATCGAAAGAAAACGAATCAAAAATGGTATTGGCCTTGGTATATAATGAGGCTTCAAGTTCAAGGTAGGTGTAATTATATTTATATACATATATAATTATTAATATTAAATATACATATATAATTTTAAATATAAAATATATATTCAACACCATTCCAACTCAACATCCTATACCCCACCACTTTTATTTTATTTGATATTCTTTATTTTTATGATTAGTAAAATTATTATTATTATTATTATTATTATTATTATTATTATTATTATTATTATCATTTATAATTAAAAATTAATAATTCACACTTATTTAATTTTTTACTAAAAAGACCATGAAAAAAAAAATTAACAAAAAAAAAACTAATGCATTCACGCGCCTCTTTAGGCCCGTGTAATTTACGGCTCTCATAATTTTAACCAATAAAAAATAAGAAACAAAATAAATCATTTACTATTCACTTTATTTGGGTAATTGTTAATAAAAGTAATTTATTTTATTTCATAAAAAATGAGATTATAACTCATTTAGTTACTTGATATTTTGTTCTAATGTGTTTTAGTGTGTGTGCTCATGTGTATATTTAACATGATGTACAAAACTTCTTAAATAATCTACTCATTTTCAGTAATCTTTTTGCCCTTCATAGATTTTCAACCTGAACCAAGTAACTACAAATGTGCCATTGAATATTTTAAAACTTATGCAAGTCTTTTTATAGAGAGAGAGGGCGATTTATAACTAATTATTTTATGCTCAATTCTAAAAATATATTATATTCACTTCTAATATGAGTTTTAAATTAATGAAAAAAATTAAACCA
Source organism: Adenophora triphylla var. japonica (assembly GCA_022495995.1). Lineage (NCBI taxonomy): Eukaryota > Viridiplantae > Streptophyta > Magnoliopsida > Asterales > Campanulaceae > Adenophora > Adenophora triphylla. Next base: position 61,105 of record JAFEMH010002738.1, read on the forward strand.
AGAAACTAATCTAATTTTGGACTAAAATTTTATTATACTAATTTTATCATTTCTCAAATAAATGTCCAAAAAATAATTCAACAAATACCTACTTTCAAAACGAAATAATATTAAATATACCAAAATTGTTTATACCTATATCAATATATGGTTCAAGAGAAAGTAAAAAATGATGTTCATTTTTTTCATTAATCATCTTCACATAAACACAAATGTAAGATCAATCATAACAATATTATGGAAATCAATTATTACCAAAAAAAAAATGAAAATAACACAGGGTAGCTTACATATTTGGCCTATATTTCCCTCATATTATTACCCTAATCACATAAAAGAAGTCTCTATTTAAAGAGAAAAAAAAAATATGACTTTTGGTGTAAAAAAAAAATTTAAATAACAAATTAAAAAAAGAGAATTTTTTTATTATCATTTATAATTAAAAAATTAAAAAATTACTTTACACTTAATTAATTTTCACTCAAAAGAAATTGAAAAATTAGTAAAGGATAATTAACAAATTTATATATAAAAAAGAGGATTTTTTTTCTTTGTCGAAATCAAATGAAATAAGTCGCTATTTAAAGAGAAAAAAAATTATGAATTTTGGTGTAATAAAAAAAAACAAAATTAATTAATTTATATTAAAGTAAATTTTTTTTCTTGACACATGGCAACACACGGCCGGCCAAGGACAAGCTGACAATTGATTATGCCACGAACGAATCATGCATGCTTGACAATTCATCCCAATTATATAACCAAGGAAACTCATCTTACTTTGGGTTTTTTTTCCATGTGGGATAAAGGCCAAGGTGAAGGCAGATTTCCCACATCGAAAGAAAATAAATCAAAAATGGCTTTGGCCTTGGTATATAACGAGGCTTCAAGTTCAAGGTAGGTGTAATTATATTTATATACATATATAATTATTAATATTAAATATACATATATAATGTTAAATATAAAATATACATATATAATTATTAATATTAAATATATATTGAACACCATTCCAACTCATCATTCTATACCCCACCACTTTTATTTTTTTTATATTCTTTATTTTTATGATTAGTAAAAATATTATTATTATTATTATTATCATTTATAATTAAAAATTAATACTTCACACTTATTTATTTTTTTACTAAAAAGATCATGAAAAATAAAAAACTAAAATTAACAACAAAAAAAAAAACTAATGCATTCACGCGCCTCTTTAGGCTCGTGTAATTTACGGCTCTCATAATTTTAACCACTAAAAAAATAAGAAACAAAATAAATCATTTACTATCCACTTTATTTGGGTAATTGTTAATAAAAGTAATTATACTTTATTTACTATGATTCAATTTTTTTGAAATAAAATAAATAAATTGTTTGATGTATCGAACTAAAATAAACTCAATAACCATATTACCCCTTCCAACTCATTATCCTATACCCCATCACTTTTATTGTATTTTATACTAGTATTCGTGTGCCCGTGCCAATGGCACGGGGACGGTACAAAATCGATCGGTACTATAAAGACAGCCCACTCAATACTCAATATTTCCTGATAATATAGGATTTTAATGCATTAAGTTGATATTCTAAATCGAAAATGTTTTGTGGATTGCGAAACCTCATGTCATGATGGATAAGGTAGATGAATTGAATACTACTACACCGGGAAAGTCAGCATTCATAAATCATGTATATCTCAAATCGACTCCACAATACACATTCATGAGTACATAATGAGATAGAAAGATCAGCGCATCACATAACCTAAGATAGCTATAATTATTTCTCTACCTCCTGCAAACAACCCCCTTCTCAGTCATCCCAGTCCTGCAATGCAATATCAAGCAATGATCGGCATTGTTTTTGACCAAACTACCCCCCATCATCACAGGCATTGGCACATTAACCTTAGTCTTACTCACACAGTTGCTCCAATAAGTCTGTCCAAGAACTCCGTTAACTTTATCCGTTAAGTATTACAGAGTAGAATTTAAACCCTATTTTTAAGTCTATCCAAAAGTGTCACTGCCGATCAAAGTCAATGGCTCGAAATCATCAATTCTAATTTTATGCCTCTGCGTCTCATGTACTGTGCAACCTTACTCTCCAAAATCCTCATCAGCTTCTCTTCTTCCTCGCTTGATGCATATAAATTCAGATTGCTAAACAGAGCATTAAGAATTTAACCAAAGTGAGTCCGAGAAAAAAAAAACAGGGCGGCAGGAGAAACAAAAGTCATGAAATATGTACTTTAAGAAACTGCCAAGTTTATTATGGTGCTCACTCCACCAAAGGAATAGAAATACATTTTTTCGTGCTCCTGTATAGAGCCCTGAGACTGCTTCAGAAATTAGAGAACAACCATCTCTACATTTTTATTTTGATATGTTTGTTGTTAATGGACATTCATTTTGGGACGGTGTCAATAGGAACTAAGGATTGATATTACTTCTAAAATAAAATCATTAAGCTAAATTTTACATAGAAATATCAATTCAAAGAGATCATGTAAAGTCAACAAAAAAAAGTAAACAATAGTAACGTACCACTATCAACAAAAGATCCTCTCCATTTCACACCGAAGATACTCAAGAAAATTATAATCCAAAAAATGTTTCATATTTTTCTTTGGATCAAGAGTAGATTTGGGCATTTTTTGGACATTTAAGGAGTACATAACGCACAAAACATTAAGGTAGTACTCCAGTGATCAATGAATATCAACCCAATCAAATCATGGAAAGCACTATACAATGTTTTTTTTTTTGCATATAACCCACACCAATGTTAAATTCAATGGTAACCTGTCTAAAATGAGTGCACAATTTACATCACAAAAATTCAAAATGTAAATGTGAAAAAAATTAATGCAACTGGTGGGACTCAATCAAATCCAAGCTTGAAGTTTTTTATATCTTGCACTTTACCCATTGAGCACGATAACTTACTTAATAAATGAGTGTATTGAATATAAAAAGCAAATTTGAACATTCATTTCGGGATAAAGGGAGTAATAATTATACTCTTCAAATATAACACAAACAACAGATTAGCACACCCCAAATTTGGTGATTAATTTTGAGACGAAGAGAGTAACACAAAACTTAAAGCAAGTTAAAAGCAGAAAGACTTCTATATGCTATTTATTGCACTAAAGAATTTTTCGAGCAACAATTTTAAGACGGATGGAGTAACATAAAACTTAAAGCAAGTTAAAAGCAGACAAACTTGTATTTCACTAAAGAATTTTCCGAGCAACCAAGTCAACAAATTAAAACTTTCATATAAAAATTTGTTTGATAGCCCGAGGGAATGACATCCGCCGGAAAACCATCTTTCCTTCAATAACCTTTAACACCTCATCACCCTTACAGTTGAGTTATTTTATTATCTTCTTTTATGTAATTACTTCTACTTTTTCGCATGTTACAACTTACAATTCACTCACATGTTCTTGACAATTCAATTCAGACAATATTTTGCCAAGAACCTCCTCCCCATTTGAGCCACTGCCACTCACACGTACGTTGAAAGTCAAGTCAGAAATAGCAAAGTATGTGACGACCCCAACCCTAGGCACTAAATTTAAATATCTTATTATATGCTTTTAATGATTATGATAGCTTTATGTGTTCAATTTTGTCTTTAGATTCTTAATTTAAGATAAATTTGGATGAGAAGTAAATTTAGAATCTTTTGAGAAATTATTGAGTATTAAATAAAGAAACTTGGGGAAATAATAAAAATGGAAATATGATAAATAGTACAAGGAGGTTATTTGGGTAGGATGAATTAATTGGATAAGGATTTATTTTATTTTAAAAAGTGGTGAAAGCCTCTAGATTTAGAAGAGGGGGGCCAATTCCCTCTTCATTCCAAATCCTTGCCAAGTGTTCCCCTCCCCATTCATCCTCCACTCTACCCCCCCTTTAACCCCTCACTCTTACTCCCTTCTCCCTCCTTCATTTTTTTTACTCCATACTTCTCCTAGCAAGACATAGAAAAACTCCATGGAAGCTCTCAACCCATTTTCTTGAAGCCAAGCCATTCCTCCACCATTTTCAAGTTCAAGAGTGTTTTTGAAGTGGGATCATCTAGGGGAATCCATCAAGTTAGAAAGATCACCTTCCATTATAAAACCCTAAGGTGAGTTGTTATGATTTCCTTCTCCTACTTGTTCATAAGTTCTTTAAATGTTGTTCTTGTTCTTGTGATATTGATTTCATGCCTTGGAAACCTTAAATGGAAGTTGGATGATTGAAAAATGAAACTAGTTGAAGTTAGGGTTCAAGGAAGACAATCTAAAGGGTTGAAATGGGTGGAATTTGTAGTAATAATCAATCTAAGGTTACTTGGGTTTGGGTTTACTTGTTTGGAGTGAGACTTGGTAAAGCTAAGGTTTCCTTTGGTGTTCTTGTGGTAGGCATGGTATAAGGAAAGGAAGACTAGGTTCAAAATGGGTAAAAATCTGAAATTGGGCTGGAGGAAGGCTTGGGCGGTCGCCCATGGGGGCTTGGGCGGCCGCCCATCACGGCAGAAATAACTTTGGCTTTAAAGTCCACTTGGGCGGTCGCCCAAGTGGTTAGGGCGGTCGCCCATGTTGGCAGAAAATGGTCCAGTTCCCTGTTTCGCTGAAATTTCACTAGTAACCTTCTAGCATGATCCTTAACCAATATAAAGTTTGGAACCTAACCTTCCCGGAATATGAAATTAATCCCTTTAACCTAAGTTATACTTAGAGCAATTGTATCATTTAAGGGCACCTTAATTTGGGTTTAAATGGAACTAAGGAAGCACTTTAATTACGACTCGGGAATTGTTCGACAGTCTTGTTTGGACTCAGTGATATATTTTGATATAAATGCTGGGATGCCCTACTTTGGAATTCCTAAATTGTTTTGGGATTGGTTCAGAGATTTTGTTGGAAAAATTAGTATGTTTGAAGGAAATTAATGGGTTAATTTCTAAAGGGTAATTTTGTCAAATTACCTAAGTGGTTTGTGTTTGTGAAAAATAAAATATTTAATTGTTCAAAATGGGTTTTGGATGAATTAAATATAGATGCTCAAATGATTTGGCCAAATAAAATTTGATTTTGTAAATCAAAGATTTGGTTTTGAATTTTTCTGAGGTGCTCGGCCGAGCGGGTTGTTGACTCGGCCGAGCAGAGTGAAACGTATGATCCAAGTTTCGGAAAGCCTTGCTCGGCCGAGCGAGCTATAAGACTCGGCCTAGCGGATCTGGGCGGACATTTAACGACCAATATTAAATGCGAAAAGCGAAATGAAAATCATTATGGCTAATGATTTTGGAATAATGGTGGTTTAATTTTTCGTAATTAAATTGTTTATTACATTTTATTACTCCATAAACACCATTGATTTTCAGTTTTTATTGGTTGATTGAATATGTATAAATTGTTGTTTGTTAACAACAATTGAAATACTTGGAAAAATACTTTGAGAAATCTTTTGGCAAAGAACCACAGCAGATTCATACACATTTCCTCCTGCAAATCCTCTTCCATAGTCTTTGGTTGCATATTGTTATCATCTTCCTTGGCCTCCTCTATTGCATATACAAAGAAGAGGTGATCTAGTCCAAGCGCAATTCAACTCGCCGGGAACTTAGGTGCAAAGTGCCCCCGGTCCGCACGTTCTATCCTGGGAGACAAGCGATCCAAGAAAAACTCAAGCACACTCGGTGAGGGATCGAATATGTCTTAAGGAGACAGTGATTTCATTGGGCTCGTGCACCAAATTCAAGAACTTCTCCTTTTTATTTTTCTGTTTTTTATCAATTTATTGTGTATTATTTTTTCTGTAATTGTACTCCTTTGTGCTACAATCTTAAGACATAACCTAATCGAAGGAGTGTCGATTACAGTTTTGAAAAACAGGAAATTTAACTTGGTTGTTGTGTTTCAGATGGCGACGAACAACAACAACGTGGAGACCCAAGTTGGACCCCAAGTGGAAACCCAAACTAATTCCCAAACTGGAAATGGAAGTGGCTCTAAGACTGTGATTAATAATCCTCATACAATTCATATCCCGACCCCTCATGCGGAAAAACCCGAGAAGTTTGTTGGCCACGACTTTAAGCGTTGGCAACAAAAGATGCTTTTCTACCTCACTACCTTGCACTTGGCAAGATATCTGAAAGAAGATATGCCAAAGGTGAGTGAAGGAGAAACCGATGTTACAACCTTGGCTGCGGTTGAAACATGGAAGCATGGGGAGTACTTGTGCAGAAATTACGTCCTCAATTCGCTTTCAGATTCTCTCTATAACGTGTTTAATGAGAAGAAAACTGCAAAGGAATTGTGGGGGTCGTTGGACCACAAATATAAAATTGAGGATGCGGGAACAAAGAAGTTCATTGTTGCCCGTTTCCTTGATTTTAAGATGGTGGACAACAAGAGTGTGAAATCTCAAGTGGATGAGTTTCAAACTATCTTGCACGAGATTCATGCCGAAGGTATGGTTATAAGTGAAAGCTTCCAAGTGGCCGCAATCATTGAAAAATTGCCTCCATCTTGGAATGATTTCAAGAACTACCTTAAGCATAAGCGAAAGGAAATGGATGTGGAAGGAATTATCCTTCGATTGAGTATTGAAGAGAACAATAGAGTTCTTGAAACCAAGTTTGTTTCTAGTGTGGCTAAGGCCAATGTGGTGGAGCATGGTGAAAGCTCCAAAGGGAAACGGTTTGGAAAGGGAAAAGGGAAGGTTGTGACAACTTCCAAGAATTCCCACTTGGGACCAAAAGGTGGTGTTTCCAAGAAGAAGTTCGAAGGAACTTGTTATAATTGTGGCGGTCAAGGCCACAAGGCTCATGCTTGCAAGTTGCCAAAGAAGGCTCGTGAGGCCAACATGGTGGAAGGCATTGCTAGAGACGTGTCCGAGATACACCTCGCACCGTGATTTCCGAGGTGAATTTGGTGGGTTCAAACCCAAATCAATGGTGGATTGACACCGGCGCCACTAGACATGTGTGCTCTAATAGAGACATGTTTAGTGCTTTTGTTGCTAAGGATGGCGAGAAGCTATTCATGGGGAATTCAGCCACCTCCGAGATCAAAGGAGAAGGAAAAGTGGTTTTGAAGATGACATCCGGGAAGGAGTTAACTCTCAACAACGTGCTTTATGTGCCCGATATCCGGAAGAACTTGATGTCCTGGGATCGCTTTGATAAAGCATGGATTTCGTATTGTGTTTGAGTCCAATGTAGTCACTTTGTCTAAGAGTGGTATGTTTGTAGGCAAAGGTTATGTCAATGATGGACTGTTTAAGCTAAGTGTAATGGTTGTGAAAGCGAAAGCTAATGAAATGAATATCTCTTCCGTTTACTTGCTTGAGTCATCTAATTTGTGGCATGGTAGACTTGGTCATGTTAATTTTGATTCTATACGTCGTTTGACAAAAGCAAATTCTATTCCAAAGTTTAAAGTTGATTGTAAACAAAAATGTGAAATTTGTGTAGAAGCAAAATTAACAAGAAAGTCATTCCCATCCGTTGAAAGACATAGTGAACCACTTGAATTGGTTCACACGGACTTATGTGATTTTAAATCAACACAAACACGGGCGGCAATAAGTACTTCATGACTTTTGTAGATGATGGCACAAAGTATTGCTATGTGTATCTTCTAAAAGTAAAGATGAAGCTATAGAGAAGTTTACTCTATATAAAAATGAAGTTGAGAATCAATTAAACCGAAAAATTAAGGTGCTAAAAAGTGATAAAGGTGGTGAATATGAATCTCCATTTGAAGCAATTTGTGCTCAAAGTGGAATTAAACATATTACCTCGGCACCTTATACACCCCAACAAAACGGTGTTGCCGAAAGGAAAAATCGGACATTGAAAGAAATGATGAATGCCATGTTATTGAGTTCGGGATTACCGGATAACATGTAGGGGGAAGCCGTGTTGTCGGCGAACTACGTGTTAAACAAAATACCCCGAAAGAAACAAGACAAAACTCCTTATGAACTATGGCATGGAAGAATGCCAAGTTATAAACACTTGAAAGTGTGGGGGTGTCTTGCAAAGGTAGCCATACCTCCTCCTAAAAAGGTGAAAATTGGACCAAAAACTGTTGATTGCATATTCATTGGATATGCACATAACAGGAGTGCTTATAGATTTCTTGTGTATGAGTCGAAAATTGATGCTATACACAAAAATACTATAATGGAATCTCGTGAACGTATCGTTCTTTGAGAATATATTCCCGTGTAAGTCAAGAAATGAGGCAAGCTCATCGACTAGGTAATAGATTCAATAGAAGACGAACATGTCTCAAGATGAAAGAGAAGAAGAAGAGGTAGAACCTCGACGGAGCAAAAGAGCTAGGATTGAAAAATCCTATGGTCCTGACTTTCTAACCTATATGGTAGAAAGCGAACCACAAAGTTACAAAGAAGCCGTTAGCTCTTCGGAAGGACCTTTGTGGAAGGAAGCAATTAAAAGTGAAATTGATTCCATTTTGCAAAATCACACATGGGAACTAGTGGACCTTCCTCCGGGAAGTAAAACACTAGGATATAGGTGGATTTTCAAAAGAAAAATGAAAGCAGACGGAACAATTGATAAGTACAAGGCCCGACTTGTACTTAAAGGTTACGTACGTAAAGAAGGCCTAGACTATTTTGACACCTATTCTCCTGTTACGAGAATAACGTCAATAAGAGTTGTACTTGCAATTGCCGCATTGAGAAATCTTGAAATACATCAAATGGATGTAAAAAGCGACCTTTCTAAATGGAGATTTAGAAGAGGAGATTTACATGGAACAACCCGAGGGGTTTGTTGCACATGGACAAGAAAAGAAGGTGTGCAAATTAGTAAAGTCATTATATGGCTTGAAACAAGCACCAAAACAAAGTGGCATCGAAATTTGATAATGCTATGATGCAAAGTGGATTTAAGATAAATGAGTGTGACAAATGTGTCTATACTAAAACCACGGAAAATGGCTATGTCATTTTGTGTCTTTATGTAGACGACATGCTTATCATAGGGAGTTGTGATAAGATGATCAAATCCACGAAAGACATGTTGAATTCAAAATTTGACATGAAAGATATGGGACTTGCGGATGTAATCCTTGGAGTTAAAATTTCTAGAATATCCAATGGACTTGTGTTAAGTCAATCTCATTATGTGGATAAAATTCTTGAGAAATTTAGCAAGGATGACAATGGAATAGCGAGTACTCCAATCGACCCGAATCTTCATCTATCAAAGAATAGAGATGAACCTGTCTCAATTAGAGTATTCGAGAGTTATTGGAAGTCTAATGTACTTGATGAGTTGTACTAGGCCGGATATTGCTTACACTGTTAGCAAGTTAAGCCGGTATACAAGTAATCCCTGGAACAAATCATTGGAAGGGTATAGTGAGAGTACTAAGGTACTTAAGATATACTCGTTATTTTAGACTACATTACACTAGACATCCAGCTGTGATAGAAGGATATAGTGATGCTAATTGGATATCGATATCAAAGACTCAAGGTCTACAAGTGGATATTTATTCACATTAGCAAAAAGTGCTATATCATGGAAATCTTCTAAGCTGCATCATAGCCGTATCAACCATGGAATTCCGAGTTTATAGCATTAGATAAATGTGGTGAAGAAGCCGAATGGCTACGCCAATTTCTAGAAGATATTCCAAGATGGGAAAAGCCCGTGCCCGCAATTAGTGTACATTGCGATAGTCAATCTGCGATTGGTAGGGCACAAAGTCATATGTATAATGGTAAGTCTAGACATATACGTCGAAGACATAATACCATTAAACAACTACTTCTCAGAATCGGCACCATATCTATTGACTATGTGAGGTCAAAAGATAATTTGGCGGATCCGCTAACCAAAGGGTTAAGTAAAGAGATAGTTGCAAGGTTGACATTGGGAATGGGTTTAAAGCCTCTGGAGAAGTTGAACGCAGCGGAAAACCCAACCTAGTTGACTGGAGATCCCAAGATCTAGGTTCAAAGGGACAACCTAACCTGTTAAAAGACTTGTAGCGTCACTGTGGGGGTCAACCCTATGCTCATTCCTTAAAGTGACATCCCGAGATGAATGAGGTTAAGCCTACGGCTTTTAATGATTCTCATGAGAAGTAAAATGGTTTACTTAAAAGAATCACCTATGTGAGAAAGAAGTAGAGGCCGCTTCGAGAAGAATTGCGTGAGGCTCAATTCTTAGACCTTCTCACAGAACCAGGCATTGTGATCCAGGGCCATGAATGGACACAAATGCATGAGAGCTGAATTGTGTTGGGCGATACCTGTGTAAAGTATATGATCGGCTACACAAAAAAGCTAGCAGCTCAAGGACATCGCGTTTCACTGACGATTAGCGAGTAGAGTAAATATGCTTTTACAAAGGAAGGTTCAAAGGGCAAACCCCTACCTATCCTATGCGTGTTTTCGATCACGGACTTTATCACCTATCCTCGCGAATTTCCTTCATGTGGGGGATTGTTGGAAAAATTAGTATGTTTGAAGGAAATTAATGGGTTAATTTCTAAAGGGTAATTTTGTCAAATTACCTAAGTGGTTTGTGTTTGTGAAAAATAAAATATTTAATTGTTCAAAATGGGTTTTGGATGAATTAAATATAGATGCTCAAATGATTTGGCCAAATAAAATTTGATTTTGTAAATCAAAAATTTGGTTTTGAATTTTTCTGAGGTGCTCGGCCGAGCGGGTTGTTGACTCCTGGGCCGAGCAGAGTGGAAACAGAAGGATCCAAGTTTCTCGAAAGCCTTGCTCGGCCGAGCGAGCTATAAGACTCGGCCGAGCAGATCCTGGCGGACATTTAACAACCAATATTAAATGCAGAAAACTGAAATGAAAATCATTATGGCTAATGATTTTGGAATAATGGTGGTTTAATTTTCGTAATTAAATTGTTTATTACATTTTATTACTCCATAAACACCATTGATTTTCAGTTTTTATTGGTTGATTGAATATGTATAAATTGTTGTTTGTTAACAACAATTGAAATACTTGGAAAAATACTTTGAGAAATCTTTTGGCAAAGAACCACAGCAGATTCATACATATTTCCTCCTGCAAATCCTCTTCCATAGTCTTTGGTTGCATATTGTTATCATCTTCCTTGGCCTCCTCTATTGCATATACAAAGAAGAGGTGATCTAGTCCAAGCGCAATTCAACTCGCCGGGAACTTAGGTGCAAAGTGCCCCGGTCCGCACGTTCTATCCTGGGAGACAAGCGATCCAAGAAAAACTCAAGCACACTCGGTGAGGGATCGAATATGTCTTAAGGAGACAGTGATTTCATTGGGCTCGTGCACCAAATTCAAGAACTTCTCCTTTTTATTTTTCTGTTTTTTATCAATTTATTGTGTATTATTTTTTCTGTAATTGTACTCCTTTGTGCTACAGATTTATAGCCGTTGTGCTAATATGTTGAATACTTGTTATAGTATTTCAATCTTTATGATATTATATTGTTGTAGGATTCCCTACTTTGGAATTCCTAAACTGTATATGTGGTTCAGAGATTTATAGCCGTTGTGCTAAGATGTTGAATACTTGTTATAGTATTTCTATCGTTATGATATTATATTGTTGTAGGATTCCCTACTTTGGAATTCCTAAACTGTACATGTGGTTCAGAGATTTATAGTCGTTGTGCTAAGATGTTGAATACTTGTTATAGTATTGCTATCTTCATGATATGCTATTGTGGTATGTATCCCTACTTTGGATCATACAATGTTTGGTTAAGCAAGTATGTTATTATCGTGCTTAGTTATGAAAATCCAGTGGTATTTGTTTGTTGGGCAATGTTATGGAATTATAATGGCACCGAGCCAAGTTCATTATAATTCATACATTGGTAACCCGATTGTCCCCCTTGTGTGGGATTAGTGGGCTAGCATCTCTTTTTGAGGTAGATGGTCTAGTTTCACCGGGGATATGACCGTGTGTCGAATCCCTATGGTACGTTATTGTTCATGGTTCCGGAACCGCTTCATCAAATGTTGCCGCTCGGATGTGTATATCCTTTTGGAGTTAAAACCTTGGCTCGTATCCTTCTAAGTGTTACTTTGTCGTACTTATGTGTTGTGATATATTCATGATGAGTGGTCGTTGTTTCCAACCTGGTATGGGACGGTTGGCGGCAGGGAGCCTCTCGATTATGTGGATATGTCTTTTGATGTATTGCATCTTGTTTGGCATCTTCTTTGCATTCATAATAGCTTCTTTGAGATTTATTCTCACCCCCTCCCTTTCTTGTTTTTAGATTCTCGAGACAGTGGACCAGCCAAGTAAGGGCGGTGAGGAGTTTGGAAGTTATATTGTGGGAATTGTCGGGGTATGATTAGGTTGGAATAGAAAGTGTACATTGGTATAATTCATTTATGGAATTGTATTTATAAATCTTTATTTTATGTTATAACCGAGGCCTTTTTGTAATTAAAACCGTTTCTTACTTTCTAAGTTAGTCAATTATTTCTCCATTGTGAAAAGGTGTAGATTTATTTTTAAATGGTTATAATAATTGTATTTAATTTTGAAAGTTAAATAAAAGTTTTAAAAGATTAGGAAAAATTGGGTTAGTTTGAGGATGCTCCAGCTTGGGACACGTGTAGGTTCCGGGTCGGGGTCCTCACAAAGTAACAGCCGGTTACCATAGCGAAACAACTTAAAATCAATAAAGCAGACTTCATATGATAAACTCTTCTCTCTTCTTCTCTTCCTTCTTCTCATTGTTTAACAGGAGCCAACAACACAAAGTCCACATTCCCTCAAGGCATATCCTTCAACCTCCCCGGCCCCTCATATTTAATCACAGCCCATATTTGGATCCTCAAGAGGTCAATTTCAACACTAACAACTCAAAGACAAATACAACGAAAAATGTGATGATGCTTACACTTTACAGGACATATCAAAATATCAAAACTTTCTCGAAATTTTCGTTTTACAGCAAAAATGAATCCTAACTTTATGCAGTGGATATAACAGTTGCTAGCCATAATTCCTAAGTGTACTTGTCAACACGCTCCCACCTAATTATGCACAAACTTATTCTCTCCCTCCATTTTCATAGAATAAAAGCGTTCTCGAGCTCCACCATCCACTCATTTTATAACCAAATACCATCAACTAACTTGTTGCCTCCAACCCTGTATGTCTAGGCCCAATCACAATTACATTCCCCTTGCTTTGTAATATCTATGTAACACCAATTAGATGTATTTTCCCACCCATTCTAGTTCTTTCTCCCTACATGAGATCTTACACTAACAAACTTTAAGATGTTCAATATATGCACTAACATCAAGAAACATCCCTTTAGTGACATGCCAAGTATGTCTTATACTCATTATATAAAATGACTCAAGAAACTATACAAAAAAACTCCCCATTCCCAAAGAAATAGTCTTAAGCTATGATGTTAGGATTCGGGTACGAGTGTCCGACATAGGTACGGATCCGAGTGTCGGACCCTCCAAAATTTTAAGATTTTATTCCAAATTTAGTGTAAAATAGCCACACTCATACCCACACCCATGTCCTATCCTCTGGACACTTGTACTTCAGCAAAAGTGAATGGTCTGAGCATCATAGCTCTTAAGTGTGTTTAATTGCCAAACTTTTCTATAATGGGACTATTTTTCTGGAAGAAACCAAAAAGAAAAGCGTAATTATTAGTTTGTAACATAAGGAGTATTGTTGGGGTTATTTTTGTAATGGAAGGAGTATCATCGGGTTTATCAAACTCCCACTCCATGAATGATAGGCAATAACTCATGACTATTAATAAAACCTTTACCTGGGGAAGGAAGTCTAGCAATACCCGGTGAACTTCATTAATATCCATTTCAGCATTGCTACAAAAGCCATGCACAAAGAGAGAGAAAATTAGCACAACAAAAAAAAATTAAACTGACTTTATCAGTTAATCCTAATTTATTTCGTAGGAAATCAAGAAGAAGGGGAAAATGTAAAAGCAAATAATTGAAGAGATAATAATGCACAAATTCATTAAATAAAAAACGGAGAAGTCCATTACACAAAAAACAAAGAAGTCCAATAGTATTGTGAGAATTGAAAATATGAAGAAATATTAGATTGAAGGATCAAAAGGAGTTACATGCAGAAACAACGATTACTTGCAGAAACTCTTCAACATACGACTATAAAAATATTGAAGAATTGAAAAAAAGTGATTCATAGAGAATAGATAGCAACGAAGGATTCATTTTTCACACCAGGTTTTCTTTCGTTTTGCGGTGGCCAAATGCTTGAACAATTTATCTCTTTTAACGCCATTGTTAGGTTGAATAGACATCTTCATAAAACCCTTAGGCTCAGATTTTTTGTCAATCTAAGACGACTAAAGCTGCTGAAATTGTCATCACAATCTAATGTCAAAGCACTAACATCGTATAAATGATCGGACTTTAAGGATGGGAAGGCCCTTCTAAAAGGGGGGGGGGTTGGATTATATACATAAATTGATAACACTGCCAGAGTGATCTTGTTCCTCATGTTCTTTCCTCTGATCCGTGAAGGAAAATTTATGGGGGTGGAGCAGCGTAACTTCGTGCAGCATGAGGTAAAGGACGATTTCCAGAGAGAGCCACAATTCCACCTCCACTTCGGCCCCTTTGCACTGGCATGACTATCTAGTCAAGAACGAAAGATCCACTATTAGGGACTATAAGGCTGAAAATTGTTGAGAAGACTGCCCATATGGTTCATTCAAATAGGCAAAATAGATTTGAGTATAGCCTGAACAAAATTTGTCTGTTGGAGGAAACTATACATCCAAACACAAAGCCCTAATTTAACATGCGATGGAAAAGTACGTCAGAAATTGCCGAACAAAATTGATGATAAGAATAGTCGATAAAATTGAACAAAATTAAGAATAACTGTACTAACATTTTGAATAGGGGAAGAAAACAATTTCGAGGTTCACTTGCAGAAGAGAATAGAGAATAGAAGCCAGAATAGAGTATATAAGTCGTATTTCGAGAAAAGCCGTCTATTATAGATAGTGTTTTTCTGTATTTTCACTTCTTGCTCAATTCAGGGTAGCCAAAACTGACTAAGTTACACACAATAACTTTCACAATGAAATTAACCCCCTCCCTCCACCCCCAGCACCACATCAATCAAAAACCAGAGAACATACCTGAGAAAGAGAAAGAGTCGAGGTGATTTGAATCGGAGAAGTGAGGACTGAGTGATAATTGACGATTACAAGAGAGAGTCTGAGGAGATAGTTGCCGCTGTATATTGTTGGGGAGGGGAGAGCGTCAAAGTGAATGCGGAAGAAAAATGGCGCATCCCTGGTGTTTGACGGAGAGAGGGAGAAGAGATCGTGGGAGGGGAAGGAATTTAGGCCGTAGGATTAAAAGCTTAAGATTTAATCCTAGCCACCACTTATACCCTACCTAAGAGGCAGTTTTTTGACAGTTTTCCCTCCCTCTATTGTATAATAGATTCTTTATTTTTATAATTTTTATAATTAGTAAAATTAATATTATTATCATTATCATTTATAATAATAAAAAATACTTCACACTTAAATAATTTTGACTAAAACCATATTGAAAAATGAAAAAAGGAAAATTAACAAATGATAATTAAGAAATTTATATTTTAAAAAATGGTTTTTTTTCTGTGTTCAAATCAAATGAAAATAGTCTCTATTTAAAGCGAAAAATAAATATTGAATTTTGGTCTAATTTTTTTTTAATTTATTACTCCCTTCGTCCCAGACCAAGGGTCTTCGGGGGGATTTCACGCTTCTTAAGATTTTTTTTTAAAAATGAATAAAAATTAAATGTCGGATAGGGAATAGTAGTTAATGGTTGGTTTTTTTTAAATATGTTAACTTTATAAGGGTATAATGAATGGTTTTTTTTGTAATATGGGGTAGGGAATAGTAGTTAATGATTGGTTTTTTAATAGGAGAGAAAATGAGTGGGAGGAATAGTAAGTTAATGATTGATTTTTTTGTAAATATGTTAACTTTAAAAGGGTATAATGAATGATTTTTTTGTAAATATATTAAATTATAAGGGTATAAATATATTCAAAAACTTGCCATTTATGGAAAGGGACTCTTGATCTGGGACGGACCAAGGAAAAGTAGGACTCTTGGTCTGGGACGGAGGGAGTATAAAAAATTTAGGTAAAAAAAATGGGTTAAAAATAAAAAAACCCAAATTCAAACAGCTAATAGGAGAATGCCAAGTGTCCAAACACAAAAAAAAAAAAAAATCAACTGCCTTCACGCTACCTTGTCGGTGCGTGAAGTACACGTGCCTGGGAAATGTCCAAACTACCCTTCATCAAACGGACGACACGTGTCCAAAATTCAAAAAAAAAAAATTTAATTTTCAAGGACCAATCATAGCTCACCATGTCTCTTTTCAGCCGAATTTTTTGCCATTTTGTCATGGTGTGAAATGACAAAATTGCCCCTCAAACCCCCTTCAATAACCACAATCTTGTTATTATATATACTAGATTGACTCCCGTGCGATGCACGGGGCGTTACTATATATTCAAAAGACAAAAATTGAACTAAAATAAATCAAGAACTCAATTCATTTATACATTATGGAATACTTTCGTAAAGACTACATTGTCAGTACATAAAAATTAGAAAACAATAAAATAGAAATAAAACAAAAATTGTAAGGAATATGCATTTCTCTATATACAATTATGTAGTATTTTATCATTTAAAAAAAAATAAATAAAACAAACGAACATGTTTATCAAATACGAAATAAGTTATTGAAATCAGTTAAAAAAAGGTGAAGATTGAAAATCTAGTTAAAAGAAAGGTGATATTTTATTTCTTTTTGATAAAGAGATGTTTTTAAATAAAAACAAAAGCTTTGGTCATACCAAAAGGATAGTACAGTTATTTAATAAAAATTAATATCATTTTTTTTCAAATGGAAACTTTCAATTAACTCATTCTCGTACATCTAAAAAATTATGTCATAATTATTTACATTAACTCATTATGAACATAATTATGATATTTATTTTCAATTTAACTTATTTAATTTTTAGAAAAAAATAAAAATACTAACAATTTCGTTAAATGAAAAAATAATTCCCCAAACCCCCCACTTTCTCATCAAACCCAACCCACTTCTTCATCCCCCTCTTTTAAAATACCAATTTATACAATCTTTATTTCTTATAATATTGACAAACAGTTCAATCAAAATTTTAAAAATGATGGCCTTTTCTCCCGATATTCGTCTTTATAAATAAACAATATTTTGAGACGAATAGAAAAATCGATAAATTTAATAATACTTTATTTACTATGCTTCAAATAGTATTTTATAAAAAATTAAATAAATTGTTTGATATATCGAACTAAAATAAACACAATAGCCATATTACCCCATCTCACTTATTAATTATATCAAAACCCACATTCATCACAATTAGGGGCGTAATCGAATCGAATCGGATCGAATATCATCATATTCGATTAGTATTCGATTTGTTTTCGAATATAAAATTTGATTTTTATTCGTATTCGATTCGTATTCGAATATAAATATTGATTCGTATACGATTCAAAATTGATTTTCAAATTATTCGATTCAAGTATTCGATTCGACCTATTTTTTGAAAAAATAAAAAAGTCAGAGCCAAGGTCACGGCCGGCCAAGGCCAAGCCGACCATTGATAATGCCACGGACGAATCATGCATGCTTGGCTTAGCTTCATTCTAATTATATAATCAAGGCAACTCATCTTACTTTGTTTTTTTTTCCATGTGGGATAAAGGCCAAGGCAAATTTCCCACATCGAAAGAAAACGAATCAAAAATGGCCTTGGCCTTGGTATATAATGAGGCTTCAAGTTCAAGGTAGGTGTAATTATATTTATATACATATATAATTATCAATATTAAATATACATATATAATTATTAATATTAAATATCTATTCAACACCATTTCAACTCATCATTTTATATCCCACCACTTTTATTTTATTTTATATTCTTTATTTTTATGATTAGTAAAAATATTGTTATTATTATTATTATTATCATTTATAATTAAAAATAAATACTTCACACTTATTTAATTTTTTACTAAAAAGACCATGAAAAATAAAAAACTAAAATTAACAAAAAAAAAAAAAACTAATGCATTCACGCGCCTCTTTAGGCCCGTGTAATTTACGGCTCTCATAATTTTAACCAATAAAAAATAAGAAACAAAATAAATCATTTACTATTCACTTTATTTGGGTAATTGTTAATAAAAGTAATTATACTTTATTCACTATGATTCAATTTTTTTTTAAATAAAATAAATAAATTGTTTGATGTATCGAACTAAAATAAACTCAATAACCATATTACCCCTTCCAACTCATTATCCTATACCCCATCACTTTTATTGTATTTTATATTCTTTATTTTTATAATTAGTAAAATTAATATTATTATCATTTCATTTATAATAAAAAAAATACTTCACACTTAAATAATTTTGACTAAACCATATTGAAAAATGAAAAAGGAAAATTAACAATGGATAATTAAGAAATTTATATTTAAAAAAATGATTTTTTTTTCTGTGTCCAAATCAAATGAAAATAGTCTCTATTTATTTAAAGAGAAAAAAAATTATGAATTTTGGTGTAAAAAAATTTAAAAAAACTTAATTTATTATAAAATAATTTAGGTAAAAGAAATGGATTAAAAATAAAAAACCCAAATTCAAACAGCCAATAGGAGAATGCCAAGTGTCCAAAAAAAAAAAAGTTCAACTGGCTTCACGCTACCTTGTCGCCGCGTGAAGTACACACGCCTAGGAAATGTCCAAACTACCCTTCGTCAAACGGACGACACGTGTCCAAAATTAAAAAAAAAATTAAAAATTTTAAGGGTCAACCACAGCTCGCCACGTCTCTTTTCAGCCGGATTTTTTGCCATTTTGTCACGGCGTGAAATGATGAAAATGCCCCTCAAACCCCCTTTAATTACCACAACCTTGTTATTATATAGTACTAGCAGCAAACCCGTGCGATGCACGGCGATTTTATGTTGCCAATTGACCTGAACATTGAATCGAAGTACAAAAACCTGAATATCAATTATACATTTTGAAACACTTTCTTAAACACAACGTTCATATTGACTCTAGTACATGATGACTCATCAAACCTGATCGTGAACTGACGACATTCAAACCTGAAGGAAATTCTGGAGTCAGATGTAGGGGTGTTCACGGTCCGGATTGGTCCGGATTTTATCAAAATTTCAAAAAAACAAGATCAGACCAATTGTTCGGTTCTGCCTAAATTCAGGACCAGGATCAGACCATTACATTACAGGACCGGTCACATTGGTCCGGTTCCAATGGTTCGGTCCATGTCCGGTTCCAACGGTTCCACAAGTTACACTGCTATATATTTTTTCTAAAGATAAAACATGCAACAACTATTTTTTTCATGAAACCAAAATATAGGACGATTACATAAACAAAGTTCAAATAAAAATATTCAGACATACAACAAATTAACTGAAATAGAGGAACAAAGTTCAAATAAAAAAATATAGGACAATTACGTTATATTAAACATAATCGGTCCGGTCCGGGTTCGGTCCAGGACCATATATATTTTTTCAAAAATCAGGACCAACCCAAATAATCGGTTCCATATAAATTTGGGACCAGAACCAAACCAATTCTATTGGATTGGTCCGGTTTTCATTGGTCTGGTCCGATTCTATCGGTCCGGTCCTTCGGTTTTTTTGCTCAGCCCTAGTCAGATGGAGTTAATGGCATTCTAGGAATTAGAACTCTACTGCCATTGTGCTTGTTAATGATGATAAAAAGTAATTAAATCAATATTAAAAAAAAACTATACTATTAATAAAACACAATTTGATATAAATTAACAAATTATTTTATATATTTAAAAATAATAGCAATATTTTATTAATAATATGGTATACAATTAAATTGCACCTTTTGATCCTAATGTAATTAATATTTTCCTTTCAAAATAAAAGGTTATTAATATTTTTAAGTTTGAGTAAAAAATAGATTTATTTGAAATAAAAAATAAATTTACTATTTCAATTTTTTTCAAAGAAAGTATGACATTTTTATTGAGAGAATTTTGGTATACCAATTTGAATAATAATAAAATTTATAGGTAATAAGAAATGGTTTCGATTTAAAAATATGAACGGATAATTATTTTACAACCATTAGTAGTACTTTTAATATCATAAATTTATAATTCTTATTAATAATCACAATATGTGGTTTTCAAAGGTATAATCATAATAGACATTAATTACTCACTCTTTCTTAAAAAAAATTGATTACCCACTCTTGAAAACCGGTCAAGGCTTCTATTTTCAACAACTTGATAGTGACATTTTTGGGCTCCAACTTACCAAATTTAAAAACGACTTTGCTTTAATATATTTATAGATATAGATATAAATATAGATTTAGTGGCCCATGCTACAATATTGGGCCTATCTTATCCTTATGATGGATTTGTGCCCGGTCTATCCGACCCAAGTGGCCCAGTGAATATATTAAAACCTCTGTTCTAAAAAATGCCGACTAAGGGCGCCTAGGCGGAGCCTAGGCGCTAGGCTCCTCTCCGACGCCTAGTTCTAAGCCCCGCCTAGGTCTTGACTAATCCCGACTAATCCCGATTAGTCCCCGACTAGTCCCCGCCTAGGCGCTAGGCCCAGCTCCGCCGCCTAGCATCCGCCTAGCGCTTTTTAGAACCTTGATTAAAACCTAAGCTCCGCCGCCTAGCATCCGCCTAGCGCTTTTCAGAACCTTGATTAAAACCTAATTGACAGGTAAAGGGTCTCGTATTAACTTCCATTAAATAAAACATTTGAAATTATGCCTAAAAAATTGGCCCAATATTTAGACAAAAAATTTTGTACAGTGTCAGTCACAGGGTGTGACGAAGTTACATTTTTTCTTATTTTAAAAATGTAATACTTTTGAAAGTGTTATATTTTTAAAATATAACACTTTTTTCAAAGGAAAAATGTAATTATATTGCACCATCAAACGGTCTCTTAAGAGACCACCTCGAATATTTTATTAGAGAGGAGATAAAATTACTCTATTATTAGTCCCAAAAAGAAAATGAAAAGGCTAAGAAGTGACACTTATATCCATATCTATATCTATATCAATAATAGTTGTATATTCAAAAAAAAAAAAAAATCAGAAAGAGGACGATAATAATTTACAAATGCATATAAAATATTGATGTTATAATCGCGGAAAATATCACCCGAGGAATTCCCTGGATTGCCCTTTTAATTGCACCACCATCAGTATTAAGTTTGAAAACACCATTTAATGGGGCTTCCATTCCAAGTAACAACATGAATGAATGGTCCTATCAACTCCATTTGGAACCGAAATGCCCCCATAGTATACTCCCTCCGTCCCACGTGAATGTGAATGCAAACTTATTTTCATTTTGGTTCATCCCACGTGAATGCAAACTATTCAAAATGGAAACAAATTTATTATTTTATATTCACCCTACCCCACCCACTCATTTTCTCTCTTCATTTTTCACCATACAATTTATTCAACCAACCTACTATTAACTCCACTCATTCTCTCTCTTCATTTCCTATCACACATTTTCATTATCTTAATAATATTTCTTAATTATTGTGCCCGAAAAAATGATTCACAATGACGTGGGACGGAGGGAGTATTTTCTAGCTGGACCGGCCCGGACCGTAAGAATTTTACCTGAAACGTCTTGGCAATAGAAGAGAGTTGTGACATGAATGAAGTAATAGCAGTTTACACATTTGGAAGACACCCTTCAAAACCCCATTTATTTCATTCTGCCCATAATTCCCAGCAAATGAGACCCAAAACCGAAAGGAGTCGTGCCCCCCATTTCATACTATCATTATACCCTACGATCATTTAACACCAAAGGTCTCCTGGCCTGATGGGATTGTCGTAGCTTCCTTTCGGAGAGGTCACGAGTTCGATTCCCTCGGGGAATGCTTAATTCTTTCTGCGCTTTCGGGGCCTGAGTCCCTGGACATCCGCAAGCTTAAGTTAAAGATTACGCATGCACTTCGCATGGGGAGTTCGAATCTTGCAGAGTGAGCAAGCCAAATGGTGTTGTAAGAGTGATGTAAGTGTCACTTTGGCGAGCAAATTTGAGCACCATTGGTGATATAATAGTGATGTAATTGCCTTGTAGGAGGGCTCCCTTGGGGCTCTGGAGTATAAGGGGTGCTGCCACCCTGGCTGCATAGGGCACATCCCGCGATTTACCTCCGCCAGAATGTTGGCTATATCATTAATACCGACATTAGTGTTTTTGAGTGCCAGATGCATGTGTCGGCACTCCTTCTAACTAATGCTAGCATCCCTTGTGAAATGCGCGTGAAATTTTAGTTATTTACTAAAAAGTCACGCGCATTTTAAAAAAAGTGTCAGTTATTTACAAAAATCTCAACGATTCGATACAGACCCGGTTCAAAAACACACTTTTTTCTACTCATTAGGAAAATGCATTTTTCATAAGACCAACTCAAATTTTAAATCGTAAAACAATAGGAAACGAAGAAAAAGGAAGTAAAATTTAATTTCGAAATAGATCCACCGTAGTGAAAATCTAACATGTGTCACTCTTTTGTACAAAATTTTGGAAAAAACTCGTTTTCCCATCAGCTATGGTAAAACGTGTTTTCGAACCGACTGAACCAAACCAGTGGCATTTTTGTAAATACCAGACACTTATTTAAAAATGTGTGCGGTGGCATTATCGTAAATACTAGAGGTTTTTAACTGAAGCTGGTAGTCGTTAACTATGGTGCTGATATTCTTTCATACATATGCTGGCACTCTTGAGCACATGTTCTGGCACGACGCTCAATAACAAATGTTATAAAAAAACTTCAAAGTCCCATTTGAGAGTCTAATGACGTGTTTTGGGATTTATAAACCATGTATCATGAGCAGAAGGCATGTGCCTATGATAGGTCTCAAAATTTTCTTCGATTTGATATGTTGTGCGTTTCGTGGTTCATCCTGAATCAAAAGTTATTGAAAGTTTCGTGTAGCTAGGAAGCTTCAAACACTCAATAGATTATAGATGTGAGTACAGATGTGTCTCACAACTGTTCACACATCCACAGATAATGCAGCGGAATAAAACAGAATAAAACCAATAACACAAGGGTTATATACGCTTACTGATCTTGAGATCAGCAAACTAGGCTTACGCCCAAAAACTTTTCACTAATAAAACTTTTGATGCTTATAAAAATACGAATAAGTGAAAAACTAAAAGACTAAAATACTAAATGAGTTCTAATCACCTTCTATGACAAGAACACTTTCCCTTTCCCAAGTAGGACCTATTCTAGCCAGAAGTAAAATAAAGAACTCAATGAAAACCTAGATGTGAGTTCGGATGTGTCTCACAACCTTCACTCACAACCTAAAACAATAACGTTGAAAAGCTGTGAAGAATAAGTATTTCTCTCTCTCAAAATCGTGTCTTCTCAGGCCGATGGCCTCAGTATTTATATGCACCATGGAGAAGATCTTCACGCAATCAACACTTCTTCCTTTGTGAGATCTCAATTCCTATAAGAAAACATAAATCATACTCACAAAGAAATAGATTGTTAGTAGGTTAGTCCTAATATAAAACTATGTACATAAATAAAAAGATATTTACTTTATTTACAAACTTCTAGTCAAAGTAAATCTTTCCATGAAAGTCCCAAAATCTTCTTACCATTTTTGAAGTATTTCGAAAATAAGGAAACAAAGATTGTTCCCAAAAAGCTCACGCTTTCGCTTATGATAGTTTTAGCTTATAGGCCTAATAACACAATCATTTTTACTAATAAAATATATACAGTGACACTTCTTATAACTAATGTTGATTGTATTATTTTAATGACAATGTTAGTAGTAAAGAGTGCCGATATTAGCAACAAGGAGTGTCAGTGCATTATGTACCTGACACTCATGCTGACACTATTTATTACTAATACTGTTTATACCGGTTTAATGCTAGCAGGCAACAATACTGGTACATATGTTAGCACTCCATATAACTGATGCTGACCGTGTGACTGAAGTTTCAGTCATTTACATTTACAAAAATGCTATCACACTTTTAAAAAAAAGTGAAAAATAAAAGTCATCCACTTCCAACAACCATTCTTCCATTTCGGTTTCAAACTGGATAATTTTGGTAAAGCTTCATCCTCACAATGTCCTTAACATTAATGTTTCAACAAATTCAATCATTCATCTTCTTCCCAATTTATCCCACTATGCCTTTTTGTGTTTCTTTTTTCTTACTCAATATGCTCTGTATTCACTCCAACATAATACTTGAAGATTTGTGCACTCCTTTTTAGACGGTATCAGTTGCATTAATATACTCCCTCCGTCCCGGTAGAAGCGTCACCCTTTTAGGGGTGACGCGCAAATTAAGGAAAAGTGTGGAAAGAAAAAATGTTGTGAGTGTAATTTAAAAATAGGAGAGAGAATTAGTGGAGGAAATAGTAAATTTTAAAAGTGTTGTGAGTGTAGAGGAGAGAGAATTAGTGGAGGGAATAGTGGATGAGATAATAAAATATTAATAAAAGTTTCCTTTTTAGGAAAGGGTGACGCTATAAACGGGACGCCATTTTGGATAAAAAGTGACGCTTCGACCGGGACGGAGGGAGTATTTCTTTTTATTTGTTTTAAATTTGACTTGTTAATGCTTTTAAAAAAGAATGTATTTTTTTCTATACTTGTTCATATATTACTTGTATAATAATAAAATTATATTATAACTATTTTTTATTTAAAATGCGATATTTATTTTGAAATGAGAAAATAATACTCTCTCCGTCCCATTTAGGTTCCTACTTTCCTTTTTTATCCGTCCCACTTTAAGGTTCCCTTCCATAAATGACAAGTTTTTAATATATTTATACGCTTATAATTTAATATATTTACAAAAAAATCATTCATTATACCCTTATAAAGTTAACATATTTACAAAAAAACCCGATCATTAACTACTATTCTCTACCCCACATTTAACTTTTACATTCTCTCTCCTCTAATCTTCTACCCACTTTAAAAAAAAAACAATCATTAACTACTATTTGCTACCCCACAATTAACTTTTATATTTTCTCTCCTCTAATCTTATACTCAATTTCAAAAAAAAATCTTAAAAGCGTAAAATCTATACCAAGGAACCTTGGCATAGGACGGAGGGAGTATTATTTATCATAGGACAAATAACTTTTTAAATATTAGCTCATAAATTTGATTGTTGCTCCTTTTCTAAATATTGACTCATTGATTGATTGTATTAATCTCTATTTCTGCATAACTTTTATTTAAATATTGGCTCATTCTTTAATTTTGAATGTTGCTCCTTCTTTGAAATCAAAATTATTACAATTTCATTTTCTTAATTTGCATTGATCGAGTCAAAATTATATTTGGGTCAATTTAGCCAGAAACAACTGATCGAATCTCTGAATTTGTCTCAATTAAGCCTGAAACAGATGAACAAACAATAAAACTAAGTCCGGACTTCACCTGCGAAGACCCTCCGACGTGAAAGTAAAAATATGATTTAGAGAATAAGAAAACAATTAAGAGAAAAAAAATTAGAGAATAGAATAGACCTGATTTTGGAGTTATGATCTCTTATTTATAGGAAATTGGTGAAGTAATTCTCAAGAATAGAAATTAGAATTGGAGTTGAATTAGGAAAGTAAATCTTAGATAGAATTAGAATCTTTGGTAGAGTAGAATCCTTATGGAAATAGATCATACACAAGCTCAATCCTGAGGAGCAAGATCCTCGGGCAAGTGTTACTCGACAAAGCAATTTCTCTCATCATACGATCTCATGCACGGTAACACCACGAGCTCACCGTTAAAGTTATCACCAATTGTTCAACTTGCTTTCACCCAAATATGTACTTGGGCCTCCATGTTCTGAAATCCGAACAGGCCTCCCGGGCTAAATTTGAACAGGTCTTTGGATTATTCCTTTCATGCATATTTAATCAAACCACACATTTTGAGATGAGACAATATGGATGATAATAAACCTGCACAACAATTCTCACTTTTAATTCAAAAATATGGTCACTTTATTGAAATATTTGGTCAACTCATAATAACCATGTTCAAGAATAATTAGGGGCCGTTTGGTTCGGTAAAAAAAAAGTGAAGGAATAGAATGATCAATGGAATTGAATTCCTTAAGGAATTGGAATGAAAAAAACTGGTCAAACCCCTCCGTTTGATTGGCACGGAATGAAATGAAATTGTCATTCAATTCCTTGACAAATCATGTTTGGTTTGAAAATACAAATTATAGGAATGGAATGAAAGCATATAAAATGATCAATTTATCATTTTTTTAAAAAAATATTTTTTTTGGGATGGGGGGTGGGTAGGTAGGGGTATGCAAAATGAGTAAAAAATATTTTTTTTCGTGGGGGTGGGGGGGTGGGGGTGGGGGGTAGGACAGGGCAGGGCTGGATGGGGGGGGGGTAGGCAAAAAAAAATCGTGGGGGTGGGGAGGGTAGGGCATGGTTGGATGGGGGGTAGGCAGAAAAAAAAATTCATGGGGGTGGGGGTGGGTAGGGGTAGGGGTGGTTTGGGTTTTGGGGTATTTTGGTCAATTTTTTTTTTCATTTTCGAAGGAATTCATCATTCCTTTCATATATGGAAAGAATGAAATTTCATTCCGTCGGGAATGAAAAATCTCTCATTCCAACGAATCAAATGGGGCGAAGGAATGAAGTCAACGAAATTCTCCATTCCATTCCCTCTGTTTCCGACAAATCAAACGCCTTAGGATACATATAATATTGTCGAAATAAGAATCCACAATTGATGCATAAACAAGGAAAATGTAGAAATAAGCTATCACAACATCAATGTTTTTTTTTTCGAATGAGTGGTCCATTGGTAACATCACGTCTCGTTAACTCCACTATTAACTCCACTCATTCTCTCTCTTTATTTCCTACCACACATTTTCATTATCTTAATAATATTTCTTAATTATTGTGCCCGAAAAAATGGTTCACAATGACGTGGGACGGAGGGAGTATTTTCTAGCTGGACCGGCCCGGACCGTAAGAATTTTACCTGAAACGTCTTGGCAATAGAAGAGAGTTGTGACATGAATGAAGTAATAGTAGTTTACACATTTGGAAGATGAATACCCGTTTAATGTCAGTGTTAGTGTGTTAGTGTTTTTGAGTGTCAGGTACCTGTTTTAGCACTCCTTTTAACTAATGTTGGCTATATCATTAATACCGACATTAGTATTTTTGAGTGCCAGATGCATGTGTCGGCACTCCTTCTAACTAATGCTAGCATCCCTTGTGAAATGCGCGTGAAATTTTAGTTATTTACTAAAAAGTCACGCGCATTTTAAAAAAAGTGTCAGTTATTTACAAAAATCTCAACGATTCGGTACAGGCCCGGTTTAAAAACACACTTTTTTCTACTCATTAGGAAAATGCATTTTTCATAAGACCAACTCAAATTTTAAATCGTAAAACAATAGGAAACGAAGAAAAAGGAAGTAAAATTTAATTTCGGAATAGATCCACCGTAGTGGAAATCTAACATGTGTCACTCTTTTGTACAAAATTTTGGAAAAAACTCGTTTTCCCATCAGCTATGGTAAAACGTGTTTTCGAACCGACTGAACCAAACCAATGGCATTTTTGTAAATACCAGACACTTATTTAAAAATGTGTGCGGTGGCATTATCGTAAATACTAGAGGTTTTTAACTGAAGCTGCTAGTCGTTAACTATGGTGCTGACATTCTTTCATACATATGCTGGCACTCTTGAGCACATGTTCTGGCACGACGCTCAATAACAAATGTTATAAAAAAACTTCAAAGTCCCATTTGAGAGTCTAATGACGTGTTTTGGGATTTATAAACCATGTATCACGAGCAGAAGGCATGTGGCTATGATAGGTCTCAAAATTTCCTTCGATTTGATATGTTGTGCGTTTCCTGGTTCATCCTGAATCAAAAGTTATTGAAAGTTTCGTGTAGCTAGGAAGCTTCAAACACTCAACAGATTATAGATGTGAGTACAGATGTGTCTCACAACTGTCCACACATCCACAGATAATGTAGCGGAATAAAACAGAATAAAACCAATAACACAAGGGTTATATACGCTTACTGATCTTGAGATCAGCAAACTAGGCTTACGCCCAAAAACTTTTCACTAATAAAACTTTTGATGCTTATAAAAATACGAATAAGTGAAAAACTAAAAGACTAAAATACTAAATGAGTTCTAATCACCTTCTATGACAAGAACACTTTCCCTTTCCCAAGTAGGACCTATTCTAGCCAGAAGTAAAATAAAGAACTCAATGAAAACCTAGATGTGAGTTCGGATGTGTCTCACAACCTTCACTCACAACCTAAAACAATAACGTTGAAAAGCTGTGAAGAATAAGTATTTCTCTCTCTCAAAATCTGTGTCTTCTCTTGTGCTGATGGCCTTGTATTTATATGCACCATGGAGAAGATCTTCACGCAATCAACACTTCTTCCTTTGTGAGATCTCAATTCCTATAAGAAAACATAAATCATACTCACAAAGAAATAGATTGTTAGTAGGTTAGTCCTAATATAAAACTATGTACATAAATAAAAAGATATTTACTTTATTTACAAACTTCTAGTCAAAGTAAATCTTTCCATGAAAGTCCCAAAATCTTCTTACCATTTTTGAAGTATTTCGAAAATAAGGAAACAAAGATTGTTCCCAAAAAGCTCACGCTTTCAGTTATGATAGTTTTAGCTTATACGCCTAATAACACAATCATTTTTACTAATAAAATATATACAGTGACACTTCTTATAACTAATGTTGATTGTATTATTTTAATGACAATGTTAGTAGTAAAGAGTGCCGATATTAGCAACAAGGAGTGTCAGTGCATTATGTACCTGACACTCATGCTGACACTATTTATTACTAATACTGTTTATACCGGTTTAATGCTAGCAGGCAACAATACTGGTACATATGTTAGCACTCCATATAACTGATGCTGACCGTGTGACTGAAGTTTCAGTCATTTACATTTACAAAAATGCTACCACACTTTTAAAAAAAAGTGAAAAATAAAAGTCATCCACTTCCAACAACCATTCTTCCATATCGGTTTCAAACTGGATAATTTTGGTAAAGCTTCATCCTCACAATGTCCTTAACATTAATGTTTCAACAAATTCAATCATTCATCTTCTTCCCAATTTATCCCACTATGCCTTTTTGTGTTTCTTTGTTCTTACTCAATATGCTCTGTATTCACTCCAACATAATACTTGAAGATTTGTGCACTCCTTTTTAGACGGTATCAGTTGCATTAATATACTCCCTCCGTCCCGGTAGAAGCGTCACCCTTTTAGGGGTGACGCGCAAATTAAGAAAAAGTGTGGAAAGAAAAAATGTTGTGAGTGTAATTTAAAAATAGGAGAGAGAATTAGTGGAGGAAATAGTAAATTTTAAAAGTGTTGTGAGTGTAGAGGAGAGAGAATTAGTGGAGGGAATAGTGGATGAGATAATAAAATATTAATAAAAGTTTCCTTTTTAGGAAAGGGTGACGCTATAAACGGGACGCCATTTTGGATAAAAAGTGACGCTTCGACCGGGACGGAGGGAGTATTTCTTTTTATTTGTTTTAAATTTGACTTAATGCTTTTAAAAAAGAATGTATTTTTTTCTATACTTGTTCATATATTACTTGTATAATAATAAAATTATATTATAACTATTTTTTATTTAAAATGCAATTTTTATTTTGAAATGAGAAAATAATACTCTCTCCGTCCCACTTAGGTTCCTACTTTCCTTTTTTGTCCGTCCCACTTTAAGGTTCCCTTCCATAAATGGCAAGTTTTTAATATATTTATACGCTTATAATTTAATATATTTACAAAAAAAATCATTCATTATACCCTTATAAAGTTAACATATTTACAAAAAAAACCGACCATTAACTATTATTCTTTACCCCATATTTAATTTTTACATTCTCTCTCCTCTAATCTTCTACCCACTTAAAAAAAAACAATCATTAACTACTATTTGCTACCCCACAATTAACTTTTACATTTTATCTCCTCTAATCTTATACTCAGTTTCAAAAAAAATCTTAAAAAGCGTAAAATCTATACCATACCAAGGAACCTTGGCATAGGACGGAGGGAGTATTATTTATCATAGGACAAATAACTTTTTAAATATTAGCTCATAAATTTGATTGTTGCTCCTTTTCTAAATATTGACTCATTGATTGATTGTATTAATCTCTATTTCTGCATAACTTTTATTTAAATATTGGCTCATTCTTTAATTTTGAATGTTGCTCCTTCTTTGAAATCAAAATTATTACAATTTCATTTTCTTAATTTGCATTGATCGAGTCAAAATTATATTTGGGTCAACTTAGCCAGAAACAACTGATCGAATCTCTGAATTTGTCTCAATTAAGCCTGAAACAAATGAACAAACAATAAAACTAAGTCGGGACTTCACCTGCGAAGACCCTCCGACGCGAGAGTAAAAATATGATTTAGCGAATAAGAAAACAATTAAGAGAAAAAATTAGAGAATAGAATAAACCTGATTTTGGAGCTATGATCTCTTATTTATAGGAAATTGGT
Source organism: Adenophora triphylla var. japonica (assembly GCA_022495995.1). Lineage (NCBI taxonomy): Eukaryota > Viridiplantae > Streptophyta > Magnoliopsida > Asterales > Campanulaceae > Adenophora > Adenophora triphylla. The sequence continues at coordinate 91,913 of JAFEMH010002738.1, forward strand.
GAAGTAATTCTCAAGAATAGGAATTAGAATTGGAGTTGAATTAGGAAAGTAAATCTTAGTTAGTTAGGATTAGAATCTTTGGTAGAGTAGATCCCTTATTGAAATAGATCATACACAAGCTCAATCCTACTCGGTCGAGAGGTTCTTTCTCTGGCTCAGACCGAGGAGCAAGATCCTCGGGCAAGTGTTACTCGACGAAGCAATTTCTCTCATCATACGATCTCATGCACGATAACACCACGATCTCACCGTTAAAGTTATCACCAATTGTTCAACTTGCTTTCACCCAAATATGTACTTGGGCCTCCATGTTCTGAAATCCTAACAGGCCTCCCGGGCTAAATTTGAACAGGTCTTTGGATTATTCCTTTCATGCATATTTAATCAAACCACACATTTTGAGATGAGACAATATGGATGATAATGAACATGCACAACAATTCTCACTTTTAATTCAAAAATATGGTCACTTTATTGAAATATTTGGTCAACTCATAATAACCATGTTCAAGAATAATTAGGGCCGTTTGGTTCGGTAAAAAAAAATGAAGGAATAGAATGATCAATGGAATTGAATTTCTTAAGAAATTGGAATGAAAAAAACTGGTCAAACCCCTCCGTTTGATTGGCACGAAATGAAATGAAATTGTCATTCAATTCCTTGACAAATCATGTTTGGTTTGAAAATACAAATTATAGGAATGGAATGAAAGCATATAAAATGATCAATTTATCATTTTTTTTTAAAAAAATATTTTTTTTTGGGGTGGGGGGGTGGGTAGGTAGGGGTATGCAAAATGAGTAAAAAATATTTTTTTTCGTGGAGGGGGGTGGGGGGCGGGGGTAGGACAGGGCGTTTGGATGGGGGGTAGGCTAAAAAATCGTGGGAGTGGGGAGGGTAGGGCAGGGTTGGATGGGGGGTAGGCAGAAAAAAAAATTCATAGGGGTGGGGATGGGGTGGGGTAGGGCAGGGGTAGGGCAGGGGTGGGTGGGTAGGGGTAGGGGTGGTTTGGGTTTTGGGGTATTTTGGTCAATTTTTTTTTTTTCATTCCCGAAGGAATTCATCATTCCTTCCATATATGGAAAGAATGAAATTTCATTCCGTCGGGAATGAAAAATCTCTCATTCCAACGAATCAAATGGGGCGAATGAATGAAGTCAACGGAATTCTCCATTCCATTTCCTCTGTTTCCGACAAATCAAACGCCCCTTAGGATACGTATAATATTGTCGAAATAAGAATCCACAATTGATGCATAAACAAGGAACATGTAGAAATAAGCTATCACAACATCAATGTTTTTTTTTTTCAAATGAGTGGTCCATTGGTAACATCACGTCTCGTTAAAGTTTAGGGTTCAAACCCTCTCATTGACTCTGGGCTTGAAATATGTTTTTCTTTTTTCAAATGAGTGGTTCACCAGTAACGTCACGTCTCGATAAAGTCTAGGGTTCAAACCCCCTCCTTGACTCTTGGTTTGAAATTTAAATAATAGCATCGAAACCATCATCTTTGGTATTTTGACTATTTTCCTCAAATTGAAAAGGTCACAAACATCTGCCAGTGAACCCCATGGTTTCAAAAATCAGCTTCGTAAATGACAATAGAAAAAAATAATCAAAATTAGGGATGACCAAATTCGGTCCGGTTCCGGTTTCGGGCCTTAAATCGCCGGTTTCGGTTCGGTGAGGAGGTGAACCTTAACCGGCCCGCTTTTCTCACGGTTCCGGTTATCCGGTTCCGGTTTTCTCACGGTTTTGGTCCGATTCCGGGCCGGTTCTATTGAAAAACAACAAATTTTCGTCCGATTTCGGGCTTTTTCCGGTCCGGTTCACCATTTTGGTGAACCTTAACCGGCCCGCCTCCAAACCGGTTTCGGTTACCCCGGTTCCGATTTTCTCCCCGGTTCATGGCGGTTCCGGGCTTTTTCGGGCCGGTTCCGGTCCGGTTTTCCGGTTCCGGTCCGGTTTGGCCATCCCTAATCAAAATATGTAGTCAATCCATCGTAAAAAGATAGTAGTTTCAATTTATTTTTATTATTATTATTATATTGATCAAATTTTGATGAAAAAATAAATTCAATGAATATTATAAGGATAATGTTCATAAATTTTGGATAACATTTCACTTAATTGACCCAAATTAATTTAAAGTAACGCTATCTTTTCTTAACCTAAAAAATGGAAAGTATTACAATGATATAATAGCAATTGTAATTATCAATAAAATACTTTTAGCAATTTAATAATGAGATATAAACAATATTATATAGGAGTACTACATTTTTCAAAAAGATAATCTCACTTTTATTTTAGTAGTCAATGTAACTAAAGCTTTAGCTAAATATTGATGATTAATTTAACTATATTTAATTAAAATTTAATGATTTTTTTACAATATCTTAATAATTAAGTAATATAATTAATGATATTGAACAGTATAAACCGAGTACAATCATATTCGGGATAACGATTCCCCCTAGTGACGGGGACGAGGGGCATCTGCCCATCAAGGGGACCAGGCATAATGCCGGCCTGAACGTAATAGCGCTGGTCGATTTCCAAACTTGACCAACACAACGTACCCACCGCGGCAAACTAATCCAACCTCTCCACCAAACGGTCACTCCATTCAGGTCTCCGTACTTGCTCAGACCCAGAGGGAGATCTAGAGGGGGCAACAAACTCCCAACCTTGCCTGCTCTCCACTTGAATAACATGATTGGTCCATCCAGATACCTTGCTCGACACTGGGTATATGAGTTTTGGACGTCTATGGTCACTCCTCACCACTAAGACGTAGGTGTCCTCCTTATAACACACCAAGAAAAACCTATGAAAAGCAGATTGGCAAGGCTCAAATCCTAGACTGCGGCATAACACAAATAAAGTCAGTCAAATACCTCACGGCGTTGGCTCCTATCATAGCGGGGAAGGCTGCATGTTCTCTAAAAACTCACAGATAAACGGGTCAAGGGGAATACGGAGACCTAGCTGAAATTGCTTATAGAAAAAGGAAACATCGTTCAAACTGTATAAAATATCCTTCAGGGCATCCTTATCATGAAGAGCTACACATGGGACGTAAGTTAAGCGGTACTCGTCTCTAGATACCCCAAACCTATCATGTAATTCCTGGATCATGGGATCCCCGGCTTTTACTTGTCTAGCCTTAGGTATACCAGACCTTCCTCTTTGGGACCTACCACGACCTCTTGAACGAGCACCAACACGCGCCCCCTCGGCAAAAGCATCAACAATCCTTCGCGACGAGGAAGGACCAGTTGAAGGACGAATAGAACCTTGACCTCTTCCCGACATATCTGCAGAATAAACAACGAGATCAGTGTTGAACAAAGGCATAGTTAATGACGAGGACGAGGAAGTATCCCTATCCGTCTCACTCATCAATGTCGAGGAGGAAACCTCACCTAGCAATGGACGCTCCAAGTGTCCATCCTTCAAGTAATACAGGTTGATATGGTTAAGAATTTCTGTCCAACCTTGGAACACCACGACATTGGGGGAGTCGACACAAAGACGATCAATCCTAATTCGACTAGGATAAGCAACGTCGGTCTTAGGAGTCTGGTACCTCGTAAAAATTTCCCCAATCTCATTCAAACTCACCATCATCCATAGGTCATCAACCCGTTGGTAGATCCCAAGATTTTGGGTGTGGTAACAGTACAAGGCGTTTGGGTTGATTCTCCACGTCCTTGCCATGTCAAGGAACCAGAAAAAATGGGTAACAGAGGAAGCTTCGAGAAACGGTACGGACAATAATGGCGGTTCAAAACCCAGCAAAAACCCCAACAAGATTCAAACGAAAAACATGTAAAAATAGCTGGGAATGGAGAAATTACATGTTGATGAAGATGAAATTTGAAACGATGGAACAAATCGGACTCAAATTACCAAGAAATTAGACCACTGATGTCAAGAAAATTTTCCAAGCAAGTAGCACCTTATGGGTTCTTCTCAAGTTTTAAGGGTGATAAAAGAGTAAAAATGGAAAGGATTTGCCCTTTTATACCCGGGTCCAAACGGGTATGGGTTGACTAAAACGGGTCGCATGTATCCCTACTATCCGCATTTAATGCCTTTGCGTGTTCCCAAGGCGAATGTCTCATCAATTATGAGCGCGTCTATCAATGTCAATAATCGGTAGATAAATGATCAACTACCTCGTAATTTGAGAAAAGTTGGGACGAGATACACTTCCTCCTCGGTATAGCCGAGCTAGGAAGTCGGGGGCCACTGAACGGTATAAAGCGAGTACAACCATGGGCCATAAAACAGGCAAGGCCCAATGGAAAATATGCACTAGTCCTAAACACGACATAGTAAATGGGGCTTTCCTACCTATGCTCGTCATATTGTAATCGTAATAATACCTCATGTCGACCTGGGCCTAAAGGGCTAGCCCTAAAACTAGGACGACCATGAATCCCCTAAGTCGACTAGGACCTAGGCCTAGGTCGGCCAGGGTCATATCAACCACGTTCCACGTCTACTAAGGCTATATAAGCGATAATAGAGGGAGTGAGCCTTCCCTACCTCTCATGATATCACATGCCCGACATAGCGTCTATGCCGACCAACATACAAAGCAACAACTATGACGAGGAGCACGCCTCCTCGACATACGTACAGAGGACAGTTCTAATCCTAGTCCAACAAGGACATCAAGGAATTATGATCTGAGTAGGATTTAACTCCTTATCTCTCCTTACTTCCTATCCAAGTCAGGACACTATCTCCTATACCTACAAATACAAGACATAAATCACATAATTTTGGTAACGCATCTTTTGGTTCTGAACTATTGTCAATTGATTTGCTCTCATAAATATAAATACTTATTCTCACGCTGGAGGGCCTTCGCCGGTGAAGTCCCGACTTAGTTTACGTGTTTATTCATCTTTTTCAGGCTATTCAAGCATCCATGATATATCCGTACCACTGAATTTGGATTGATCCGACGTTTTTGACATCATCAGATATCTTTCCGAGTAGATATAATTAATGATGATATATGAATAACACTTCTAAAAATTTAATGAAGTTGACTATTCCTTCCTCTCACTCGAAAAAGCACAAATTTCTATTTTGAGTGTCCAATTTAAAAAGACACTCACAAAATGGAAGTATTTTTAATACTTCTTTATCATGAGACCTACTTATCATACTCACAATAACGGATTTCGAACTGCACCAAAGCTTTTTTTCTCCAACGTTCCAGTGAAACGAAAATCAGATAACAAATGTAAAGAACGCTCAACACAATGTAAATTTTTTTCATTGCTATGTAAAAACATTGAAATTTTTGTAGTCAAAAAAGTGTTTTTAGATAGCGCTGAAAATATTTTTTTAGTGTTGATCGCCCTTTAAATTTGTTGTCTGATTTTGATTTCACTGAAGCGTTGGAGCGATTCCATGTCCTATAATAACTATTCACTTACTATTTTCTAATTTTTACATTCTCTCTCCTCTAATCTTCTACCCACTTTCAAAAAAATCAATCATTAACTACTATTCTCTATCCCACATTTAACTTTTACATTCTTTCTCCTTTAATTTTCCACCAATTTTCAATTTTTTTTTTAAGAAGCATGAAATCCACACCAAGAAACCTTGGTGTGGGACGGAGGGATTACTTCATTATATATTTTTCTTAAATATCGTACATGAACAATTTTGTGCCTTCTTTTCAGATGGAATATAGAGATTATTAAATATATTTTGCAAAACGGCATGAGAGAGCGAGAGAAGAGGACCTTATCCAAGAATGAAAATGTATGAAGTTATAAGTAAACTTCTCTGGTAACCTTTTAGAGATCAAAATCGAATTTCCTCCACCCAAAAATACCATCCCTATCCCTCTTCCAAAAAAGCCAATCAAATTCCATTTTCCTGTATTTTAGAAGTCCTTTACTTCAACTTGCCCCCCCCCCCCTCCCTTTTTTTTTTGGTTTTGCAGCAGACCCTCTTTCCGGCCACTTCCGGCGTTTCTCTGGTATTAACCTATTCAGTTCCCTCACTAAATTTCTACTTTTCTTGCATTCTTGACAGTAAAAATGTGTTCTTTAACTTTATAGGGTTATAAAAATAGTATTTTGTTATGTGGTAAAGGGTCTCATGTATCACATTATGCATAAATGGTACATTGCGCATAATCTTTGTTTGATTCTTTTTACTGTTTTTAGTTTTGTGTTTTCATTCTATGCTGATATTGATGATCTAGTGGTTATATTTTGACTATTTATTTTGATCTTGGTACTCTGCTTATATACTATATATTTTTGGTTGAGGGCATTTTGGTCATTTCCTACTTATGAACTTCTGGAGGAAGATGATTGTAGCCTCTGGGCAAGGTTTTAGCATTGGTGTGGCTTGGTGAAAGAAAATTGAGTTAAAACTGCTGATCATCTGATTTTGGTTACACCACCACTTTCCCTATTTTACCCTTCTGATTCAAAACAATCACCATTACCGAGCTCTCTCTCTCTCACACACACACACACACACACACACACATTATGTTTGTAATTTTCAATTTTGAGTTTGAAAGTAATGATTCTTTATTGGATACATGAAATGTTGAGATTAAGAGAGAGAGAGAGAGAGAGAGAGAGAGAGAGAGAGAGAGAGAGAGAGCGCCCAAAATCAAAGATAAAAAAAAATAAAAAAATAAAAAACCTAAATCTGGTTACTGTTGAAATTTGTTGTTCGAAAAATCCATATATTTGCAATGATTTCATTTCTCCAGATGGGAAATTTTAGAAGAGGACGTGGGAGGGACAGTAAAGGGGAGGTAGGTGGTTTCGGTGGGGCGAAGTTGGGGAACAACAAAGGGGAAGTGGGTGTCGACGAGAAAGGGGAGGGATGGCTGTGATTGGGAGGAGGGGAGAGAGTAAGGGGTGAGCTTTACTAACTCGGTTAGCGTTTAATGATAAACCCATTTCTGGTTTTGCCCGAAAAAATGGAGAATCGGAGATGGAAAATTGGGGAATTTAGAGAGAGAAAGATGAACAGAGAGAGTAATTGAACTGGGTATTATACTTGAATTGGTTGGAAACCGAAGAAATTGTAACACATTATTGATGATTATAGAGATTCAAGAGAGCATAAGATCACCTTCTTCTACGATCCAATCGCCGTTTCTATCAAATCCGACGGCATCGACGTCGGTGACGGCCAGTTCCCCAGATGGCAGCGATGAATGAAGAGACGATGAATGACAAAGAGGGTAAAATAGGGAAATGGGTGGTGTGACTAGTGTTGAATGTTGGGTAGACTTAATATTGTGGGGGTATTCAGTAATGTCGCGGAGGTAAATAACAATTCTCTTTGCATAATGAATTGTATTTCAAACAAGCATTTTTCTTTTCAATTGCATAAATTACAGCTGGTGTAGTTTTTGGTGCAGTATATCAAGGGAACACAAGGGCAAACAAACTCTTTTTGTTTTGACCACAGGTTTCCGATGATTTATGGAAATTTATCAATTTCACTTTGTATCTTTTTCCAAGGGTATCTGTGTGCAGGTGTCAGAAATTCGTATGACCAAAATCCCACATATAACAATTGTTTCCATTGGTTAGGACATAGGAGAAGTCACTAGCAAAAATTGACTTGAAGAACATAATGTTAGATGCATGCAAGTGCAGATCTCTTTTGAAGGTCTATGGGCCACAAAAACGGGTGATGGAATTTGAGCCCTGTTGTCGGAGGCCATAATGATGAAATTTACACCTATAAATTCTAGCCACATTTGGTGATTATCTTGATATCTTTCTTATTTGATAATTAAAACCTTTACAATTTGTTTTTTTAATTTCAAGAATAGGTGAAAATGGCAGTAATTTTGGCTCCTCAAGTGCAATGGAAGACGAGTGTTACAAAGGGCTCGAGACTTGGAAGTTCAATGACACCAAAGATGTTGAATTCTCTATTTTTTAAACAAAGCAAGAAAGGAGCTGGAAAGACCTCTTCAAAACTTAGTGTATTTTCGGTGAAAGCTGAACATGGGACCATAAACAGGGTGGAGGACCTCTTAAATCTGGATGTTACTCCTTACACCAATAAAATCATTGCTGAGTACATTTGGTAAACTTCTTGTTGCTTCTTGTTAAGTTACAAACTCATCTAAAAGCTTTAAGTTGTTAAATAAGGACCCAAATAATGTATCAAGATTAAGGTGTTGTTTGATAGGTCTGACTAGGCCTCTTAATGGTGGTAGTGCTGACTTGGTCAGTACTATTACGCATCCAACACGTTTAGCAAGCACTGCTGAATGGCTGCTAATCAATCTTGATAATCAAGTCCGATTTCCTTTGCTGGTTGTGTCAGACACTAGCTCCAGATCATTAAGCTCTGTATCAAGCATCAAGCATCAAGCATTCAGCGCTTAGTGTTACCAAACAAACCATAACTCTCCCTCTCACTTGTGATCTATCAACACGTGGAGTGTTAAAAGTATATGCCTCATAAGAGCACCAATGTGCACTCACAAATACTTTGGGTTAACAAATGCAAGCGGGGTGATTTGAACCTTGCTAAACTAGAGCTTCTATACCATGTAAAATTACCAACTCATCTAAAAGCTTAAGACATTGTATCAAGGTTAACACTTCTTAACTTTTGTTCAAATCATCCTTGATGTTGGCTATTTTAGATTTTATCTGAAAAAATTACTTGTAAATTTATTTTTTAGTAAAACCTGTATGTAAATGTAATCAATGGCTATTTCTTAAGCAATTTGTGCTATAGGTAGTTGTACCATCTTCTTTATTTTAGAGTACCCCACATTGGGTAGTTGTGGGAGAAAGTGTGTGCACACAATTCTATTGGATTGACACGTGATAGGTTCTAAATTCTTATAGCAATTTGCTCTTTGGCCCTGTCACTAGTGTGTTGGCATATCATGAATCACACCCTAGGGAATAGGGCAAGTTTATCTGAATGGAAAATTATATAGGGGTTTAAACATTTTTCCAAATTTCTTATCTTTCATAGTAATATAGTGTTTTAGCGCTTCTATTGAGTACTCATTAATTTTTATTTATTGCCTTTTGAATTAGGAAAATCTGCAAAGGATTTATCCTTGCCTGTCCCAAGCCAGGATAAAGGATGAGGGTTGCGGTAGGCGTGTGACGGCTGGCGTAAAAACTTTCTCACATTATCATGAAATGAATCCGAATATGAATATCGTTGGGGCGTTTCCTCAACAGTGATGCGCTACACTTCATAGGCCTGGGTGTAGTGATAAGTATGCAAAGATTGCTAGGTCATCGCCTGGAGATGGTGTCAAATATGCAAGGGTTCCCGTATTGTGGACGAGTGCGGGTAAAGAAGCTAGTTCATGGTGGGGGTAAGGGTAGTGGAATGCGCTTTGGAACATTTGCTGTTTGACAGGAAGATTTGCAGAAGGTGGTGGAAGTTATGAGGAGGAAGATTCATATAATGTGTCTACAAGACACTAAGTGGGTCGGAGAGAAAGCAAGAGAAATATCGCCTTGGGTTTTAAGCTTCGGTATTCAGGAAAGAATAAGGGTAGGAATGGAGTAGGTATCATTATTGATAAGGAGTTTATCAACGATGTGGTGGAAGTGTACATGAAGAGTGGCCGGATTATTGGTATTATACTTGTGATATGTGATGAGATTATAACTATTATTTGTGCCTATGCACCACAAATAGGGTTAGATGCATCAATTAAATAAGAGTTTTGGCAAGATTTAGAGGAGAGGTAGTGCAACGGGTATTTAGTGGTGAGAAATTAGTCATTGGCGGCGATCTTAACAAACATGTGGGTTCTAGTCGAAACGACTTTGAGAGCATTCATAGAGGTTTTGAGTTTAGGGAGGGAATGAAGCAGGAAATTGAATCTTGGATTTTGCGATGGCATATGACTTGAGTATAATGAACACTTGGTTCAAGAAGAGACAATCTCACTTGGTGACTTATAGGAGTGGAGGTAATGCGAGTCAGATTGACTTTTTTTAGTAAGAAATGCTTGTAGAAAGAGTTACACAGATTGCAAGTTTATTCCGGGGGAGAGTACAACAACTCAACAAGACTTGTGGTACTTGATTTTCGAAGTAGGAGAATTTCAAGGAAGAGAAAACCATAAGTAGACCCTAGAATCAAGTAGTGTAGGCTTCAAGGGGAGAATCAACAGAGATTGCTAGCTAAGATGACCCCTACCGGTATTTGGTCGAGTAATATGGAGGATATGGATATTGATTCGACTTGGACTAAGATGGAGCATACCATAAAGGAGGTAGCGAAAGAAGTCCTTGGAGAATCTAAAGGAAGCGTGCCACCAAGTAAGGACACATCATGGTAGAACGAGAAAGTAAAACAAGCAATAAAGAGCAAGCGATAATGCTACAAATGATTAGGAAAATGCAGTAGCGATGAGAACTATGAGAAGCATAAGGAGGCTATAGAAGAGAAACAAAGAAAGCAGTAAGAGATGCAAGAGCAAATGTGAATCAGAAATTTTATGATAGATTGGATACAAAAGAAGGGGAAAAGGACATCTTTAGACTTGTCGTACGAGGGATAAGAGGACACGAGATATTGGAAGGGTTAAATGTGTGAAGGATGTAGACCAAAGGGTTCTGATCGGGGATAAGGAGATAAAGATTGATAGAGTTTGTACTTTGATACCTTGTTCAATGACGATCAAGGGCAGGATATTGGAGATTTAAATATCCCTTCTAGTATGATTAATCGAGATTTTATGCGGAAGCTTCAAAAAGGTGAAGTGGAAATGGCAATGGAAAAAATGGGATTGAAGAAAGCTTTAGGGCCGGATGGGATACCAATTGAGGTTTGGAGATATTTTGGGGAGAGGGAAATAGATTGGTTAATAAGATATGGAGAAGCAACAACTCCATTGGAGTGGAGGAAAAGTACTATGTTCCCTTTGTATAAGAACAAAGGTGATGTCCAAGATGTGCCAACTATCGGGGATCAAACTAATGAGCGATACTATGAAACTTTGGAACGAGGGATTGCATAAAGGCTAAGGAGAATTGTGAATGTTTCGGATAACCAATTTGGATTTATACCCGAAAGATCGACTATGGAGGCAATCTATCTTATGAGACAAACCATGGAGAAATATCGGGATAAAAAGAAAAAAATTGCATATGTTTTTCAAGATCTGGAGACGGCGTATGATAAAGTGTCAAGAGAGGTACTTTGGTGGGATTTAGCAAAGAAAGGCGTTTCAAAGAAATATATTGATATTATCAAGGACATGTATAATGGAGTTAGCACTAGTGTACTGACTAGTGTTGGGAAGACAGAAGAGTTCCTTATTACTATTGGAGTGCATCAAGGTTCTGCACTTAGTCCCTTCCTATTTGCTCTGATAATGGACGAATTAACGAGGTCAATCCAAGATGAAATACCATGGTGTATGTTATTCGCAGATGATATTATGCTGATTGATGAGACAAAAGAGGGTGTTGAAAGTAAATTGGAGTTGTGGAGACACTTTGAAATCTCGAGGTTTTATACTGAGCAGAAGCATGATTGATTATTTGGAGTGTAAGTTTAGTAGAGTTGGAAACAGAGAGGAAAGGGTGATCACAATCGATGGAAAGATTGTCCAAGCTTCTGAGTTTTTTCGTTATCTTGGATCTATTATCCAAAAGGATGGAGAATTAGACGGAGATGTGACTCATAGGATTAAAGCAAGTTGGTTGAAGTGGAAGAGTGCCACAGGGTTTCGATGTGATCCCGACATGCCCCATAGATTAAAGGGAAAATTCTACCGCACGGCAATTAGGCCGACACTGCTTTATGACACTGAATGTTGGGCCGTGAATCAGTATCACGTTCAAAAGATGAATGTAGCGGAGATGCGTATGCTACGATGGATGTGTGGGCATACAAGGAATGATCGATTGAGGAATGGGGTGATCAGGGGTAAAGTAGGAGTTGCGCCCATTGAGGATAAAATGAGAGAGAATCGTCTAAGGTGGTTTGGTCATGTGAGACAGAGATCGAGTGATGCACCGGTTAGGAGGCCTGAAGAGTGGAGAAGTGATAAAATGGCTAGGGGTAGGGAAGACCCGAGCAAACTTGGATTAGGGTGATTTAAAACGATATGAGTTTACTTGGATTATATGAAAATATGGCGTTGAAGAGGCCGTGGAGGGCAATAATTAATGTGGGTGAAGGGGGTTAATTTTTTTTTTTTATTATTTCTTTCACGATGACATATGATGATTTATGTTAGCCGATCTCGAATTATTTTAGGACTAAGGCTTTGTTGTTGCCTTTTGAATTAGGATTGGAGGATCTGGAGTTGACGTCCGTAGTAAATCAAGGGTATGTTTTTCTTACACTCTAGGTTAAATAAATTAATTTGTGCCTAATTATTAAAGATAACTCATATTTTCTGTTATCTCTATTTTCAAGACACTCTCGAAGCCAGTTGAGCACCCATCTGAGCTTCCAAAGTGGAACTATGATGGATCTAGTACCGGACAAGCACCAGGAGAAGATAGTGAAGTAATTTTATAGTAAGATCTTAACTAACAGTTCTATACTTCAATTGATATGATATTTAATTTGTAAAAAAAATAATTTTTCATTCTGTGCTGTGGCCTTATAAAGTTCTCTCTCTCTTCAGCCCTCAAGCAATATTTAAGGATCCCTTCCGTGGTGGAAACAATATCTTGGTGAGTGCAAAATATTTGAAGTTAGTGGTGGTCCATGCAAAAATGCAGATAATATGGTGAAACTGAAAATATTATAATGCTCCGATTATATCCATGATATATGACTAAATTATCCCCATCTCACTTGATGCACATCTTCTTCATCCAACTTATGCGCTCTTATATATGTGTTTAAAAGGTAATTTGTGATGCATACACGCCACAAGGCGAGCCTATTCCTACAAACAAACGTGCCAAGGCTGCTGAGATTTTTAAGAACCCAAAGGTTATAGCTGAAGTACCATGGTAGGTTCCAATTCAATAGCCTTCTTTTTTTTTGTTTTTTAATCTTTTTGAATATCACAAAAATTGATGTATAGTAGAGAAGAAGAGGTAGGCAGAGTATTTGATTTCTAGTAAACAATGGTTTGTCTTTAATTCCCATATTGTTTAATGAAAACTGCTAATCTATATCTCTCTCATCTTTCTGATGAAGGTATGGAATTGAGCAAGAGTACACGCTTCTCCAACCAAATGTTAACTGGCCTTTGGGTTGGCCTGTCGGAGGTTACCCTGGTCCTCAGGTACAATTTTGTTTTCGCATCATAAATGAATGGGCAACTCCATAGGCATCCACTCAATAAAGACTATAAAGACTTGCGTATGTTGAGAAAAATTAGTGGTAGAAAGTATGATAAAATAGAGCATGCTATTTTAAAATTTCATTCATGCATTTTTTTAAAAATAGGGTCCATACTATTGTGGTGCTGGGGCTGATAAGTCCTTCGGTAGAGATATATCTGATGCGCATTACAAGGCTTGCTTATACGCGGGAATCAATATTAGTGGAACCAATGGTGAAGTCATGCCAGGACAGGTTAGCTTTTCTCAATTTACCTATCTTACCCCTGAAAGAATAGACCCAAGTTTCATTTTTTCATAGCAGTTGTGATGTCTGTTTTTGTTGCAGTGGGAATTTCAAGTTGGTCCCAGTGTGGGAATCGAAGCTGGAGATCATATCTGGTGTGCTAGATATCTCCTCGAGGTAAATGATCTTTTTTTTCTTCAGGGTCCAGTGTGTGAAACTGTCCGAAATAGTGAAGTATGCTTCTAATCTTGAGATTATTCTGAAGCAACTCCAATGATTTTGTCTATCATAAAAATAGTGAAAATAGTAGAAAGTGATTTGGAAAAACAGCACTAACTCTAAACTATCCTAACGTTCTTCTTACGTTCTGACAGAGAATTACTGAACAAGCTGGTGTTGTTCTCACACTTGACCCCAAACCTATTGACGGTGACTGGAATGGAGCGGGATGTCACACAAATTACAGGTACTAACTTGTCAAAACCATATTTATAGGTATTGCTCGACCTGAATAACACCATAGTTTTTGATACGTAATGTATTACTCCCTCCGTCCCTAAATGAATGTCCAATTTTTAGGAAGTAACTAAATCCTCATTCATCATACAACAAATTCTAATTCACACTTAGACTCATGATGCAATTTGTTGAGATCATTAATGGTTTTTTATGTACTCATGTTACTAAAAATGCTCAAGTTTAACCTTTTAGCAAATGTCCCTCAAAATGAACTAAGGACATTCATTTGGCGATAGAGGGAATATTCTAGTTGAGATAAATACTCCCTCCGTCCCAAAATGTTTGTCCCATTTGACTTTTTTGTTGAACTTTGACCACAAATATATGACAATTTAATTATGTTCATGAAATTCTAAAAATTCCTATTGATTCACCATTAATAATATTATCAACAACAAATTTTAGAATTTCATGAACATGATTAATCTCTCATAAATTTGTGGTCAAAGTTCAACAAAAAAGTCAAATGGGACAAACATTTTGAGACGAAGGGAGTATTATTTAATTCTAAGTATGCTTGATTAATATTTTGTTCAACAGTACAAAAAGTATGAGAGAAGAGGGTGGCTTTGATGTAATTAAGAAAGCTATACTAAACCTGTCACTTCGTCACAAAGAGCATATCAGCGCATATGGAGAAGGAAATGAGAGACGGCTCACAGGAAAACACGAGACTGCCAGTATTGACAGTTTTTCATGGGTATGTTACAATAAAATCATTTCTCTTAGTTTAACATGAAATAAGTTGGGCACGGAAGTATTTTTCTCTTGTTTTCTCACTAGATCACTTTTGGGTCAACTTGTAGGGAGTAGCTAATCGTGGTTGCTCAATCCGTGTGGGCCGTGATACTGAGAAGGAGGGGAAAGGTATTATGTTTAGCCTCTGTGTCTTACATCTGCTCTCTCTCTCTTTCCTTCATTATGGTTCTTTGTATAGGTTACTTGGAGGATAGGCGTCCAGCTTCAAACATGGACCCATACATCGTGACTGGATTACTTGCTGAAACTACCCTTCTTTGGGAGCCAACACTTGAGGCTGAAGCTCTTGCTGCTCAGAAGCTGGCATTGAAAATGTAGATTTGTTCAAGAGAAGTCGAAAGCAAAAGATGAATATCTGAATATCAGTACGGATCATTGAGTCATTCCTACAATCTGTTCTGTTTCTTGGGATACTTAAAAGAGGATCCCTTGTAAATAGGAGTCCCAAAGTGACCAATTCTTTGTGTTTGAGCTTTGGCACAAAAAAAAGTTGCTCGGCTGCCAACCATTTTAGGTTGGGCTGTGCTTGGATATCATTTATTTTTACTTCAGTGTAAGAACAGTTCACTTAGCTGTCTGCAATTTAATTCATATACCGCAGAAGGTGAAATTTTAGCTTTCTATTCTTCTCCTGCCATCTTATTATAGAAATGTGTTCGCTCTCTGTCGATCTCCTTCTTTAATCATTGTTTTTATATACTCCCTCCGTCCCAAAATAAATGACCATTTTGAATTTCTGCATATACGCAAAACGCCCAAAACCAGAAAGTTAATATTCTTTTCATTAAGGAAAAGATTTGTGCAAATAATGGCTTTAGAAATAGAGGGATGTGATTCTTTTCCTCTGCAGGAGGCAAACCATACCAGAAGGAAAAGAATTTCTGCATTTTCTTTGTCCTGAAGATAACCCCATTTGATAATGAAAAGCAAGAAGCTATAATATATCCGTCTTATATATAAATTTCTCCCCTCGCTCATTCAAGGCGATTCAATCAAAAAAATACTTGTTCCAGAGTTTCAAAGACAATGGCTTCTGGAGCAGGAAAATCATTAGCATTCATGCTCTTAATTGTTTTTTTTGATGGGTAGGGGGTGGGATCACGGGTGGGTGGGGCGGTTTCAAAATAAAATAAAAATTTTGGGGGAGGGTGGGGGTGGGGTACCATGTTCAAAAAATAATCCGTTTTTTTTCAGCATCCCATCTTTCAATTCCAGCAAGGATATTTCCAATATTCTTCCCATTTGGAAATTTGGCCACCGGGTTTTTGGTTTTTTTTAATTAGCCGGTGTATTATTATTATGTTGGAATCAATAATGTCATTCAATGGAATGCCCCAAATTTACATTCTGCAGCCGCCTCTTCTCTTGTTTGTTGGACACTAACATTTTAGCCATGGGGTAATTTTTTTTTTTTTTTTGTCAAACTTCTGTTTTCTTTTCTTTTCTTTTCTAATATTCAAACACTTAGAAATTTTTCATTTTTTACTAACAAACGCAAAGCATTTTTCGTGTACTGAAAACAAGAAATTAAGAGGATCCCTTGTAAATAGAGGTCCCAAAGTGACCAATTCTTTGTGTTTGAGCTTTAGCACAAAAAAAAGTTTATCGGCTGCCAACCATTTTAGGTTGGGCTGTTTTCCGATATAATTTATTTTTACTTCAGTGTAAGAACAGTTCACTTAGCTGTCTGCAATTTAATTCATATACCGCAGAAGGTGAAATTTTAGCTTTCTATTCTTCTCCTGCCATCTTATTATAGAAATGTGTTCGCTCTTTGTCGATCTCCTTCTTTAATCATTGTTTTTATATACTCCCTCCGTCTCAAAATGAATGACCATTTTGAATTTCTGCATATACGCAAAACGCCCAAAACCAGAAAGTTAATATTCTTTTCATTTAAGGAAAAGATTTGTGCAAATAATGGCTTTCAAAATTGGGGGAATGTGATTCTTTTCCTCTGCAGGAGGCAAACCATACCAGAAGGAAAAGAATTTCTGCATTTTCTTTGTCCTGAAGATAACCCCATTTGATAATGAAAAGCAAGAAGCTATAATATATCCGTCTTATATATAAATTTCTCCCCTCGCTCATTCAAGGCGATTCAATCAAAAAAATACTTGTTCCAGAGTTTCAAAGACAATGGCTTCTGGAGCAGGAAAATCATTAGCATTCATGCTCTTAATTGTCAATCTCGTGTTATACTTGATCGTTATCATGATTGCTGCATGGGCTGTAAATCACGGGATTGAAGAATCGCACTATAAAGGTACGAGATAACAATTCAATCCTGATTAAAAGACCATGTTCAAAAAATAATCCGTTTTTGTTATTCAGCATCCCATCTTTCAATTCCAGCAAGGATATTTCCAATATTCTTCCCATTTGGAAATTTGGCGACCGGGTTTTTGGTCATTTTATCTCTCTTAGCCGGTGTCGTGGGATTTTCGACCTCGATCACGGGAATCAATAATGTCATTCAATGGAATGCCCCAAATTTACATTCTGCAGCCGCCTCTTCTCTTGTTAGTTGGACACTAACATTACTAGCCATGGGGTAATTTTTTTTTTTTTTTTTTTTTGTGAAACTTCTGTTTTCTTTTCTTTATCTAATATCAACTTGTATTTATATTTACTGAACATTAGTTAATTTCTTTCTCTAGAGTGGCCTGCAAAGAAATTAACATTGGCTGGACTGACAGACACTTGGTAAGTCACCATATCACCCTACTTATTTATGTTGAAATGCGATGAAAATAGCCTAAAAACTCCCAAAAAAGCTACATTAATAGGACCACTGTCAACACATACTAGTATATATATACATATATGTGCGACGACTGACACAAGTTTGAAGTCGCGTTTATTGTTATATAGCGGAGTCTGGAGGTGATCCTGATAATGTTGAGCGGCACACAGCTATGCACTATGGGTGCTATACATGTCGGAGTTGAAGATGTCGTTTTACGAGGAAGATGATTTTTACCATTGTGATGTACTGCAATATCAAAACTTACTTTTATTTCTTCTTCATTTTCGATATGATCGGCTCTTTTGAGTGTGTTCAATGTTCTTGTTCAAAACGGAGGGTGAAACTTGTTTATCAAGGAAGAATGAAAGCAATGTGATCTTAATTGTTCCATAAATATTGTATGAATTTGAAGCATTCTATGCTATTTAATTTAAGTATAATGAAAATAATCATTCATTAATTGTTCCATAAATAGTGTTCCACAAAAATGCCCTTACCTAGTTAGCTGTCTCTTTTTTTTTTTCTGGCACCCTATTAAAGATGAGACACCCTTAAGCAAAGAGCAAAGACAAGGGTGTCAAGTGTGACAATGAAAATATTGATCAACAAACACAAAGTTTGTACTTCATCAATTTCAAAATGATCTTCTCACTTTTTTTTTTTTATCGTTATTACGAATGAACTTTAAGCAATTATTTTAGGTTGATTTAATTATTCTAATAAAAATATAAAACTTTAAACAATTTCACGAGGATATATTAATTTTTATAATATTTTTAATGGTGGTCGGCCAATTCATCATGAACGCCACTCATACCTGCCAAGCATAGAAGGAGCTAGCTCCTACCAATTCATCATGAACCATAGAAGAAAAGCTAGCTCCGGCCATTCAAATGAAGCTCTTAAATGGGGGGAAAAACATCCAACGCTTGGAAGTTTAAGTATTCAAAACATATAAAAATGCTCGTGTTGCCTCTGTCCCTAAATTAATGTCCATCTCATAAGTAGAAAAAAGGAAAAAGCAAGAATCTTATATTGGAAAGAAGAAAGATTATTTTTTCTCAGCTTATCAAATGATAAATGTTTTTTTTTTTTTAATTTTAACATTAACAAACTTGTGCTTGTGTACATAAATTGGTAATTTTGTTAATGTTAGACTATAATTTTACTAAAATAAGAAATATAGCATGTTAGAATAATTTTATTTTAAATGATGAACATTGAAAGATATTTTTTGATTATAGTGTGACAGAAATATGGAAATAATAATATGTGATAAATATTACGTGTAACATGATTATTTAATAAGTCCATAAAAGTAATAACGAAATCAACAAAATAAAATAATGACAGAGAGAGTTACGGCTAAATTTGTCAAAAGCTTTGGACCAAAACCTGCCCAGCCTACGTTTGTGTATCTTTTGGGGGTGTGTGTGCGTAGAAAATGCAAAATGCAAAATGCAAAATTAGAAAGAAAAAAAAGAAAAGTAGGTGAGATTGAGCCATCGAATAAAACCAATAATCATTTTATTTTATTGGTGACTTTAATTGAATCTTCTTATTTATCCATAAGCTAAGCTGAAAAGGGGAAACAAACAAGAAAAAGCAATAAGTTTCCTGAAACTCACTCTTCTCTCTGTTGCCTTGAATAATTACCTTTGACCTTGAATACCTTTCCCATGTGACAAGGTCACATTTCAATTTAGTTATTAGTTATTAGTGTGTGCATTCTACTTTCTCATGTTGTTGACTAATAATAATAATATTATGTATTGTTACTTGTACCAAAAATCAACACAATATTATTAGCATTATATTATGTACACAAGTATATGAAATTTATAAATATAAGACCCTCCCTCCCTGCCATTTGATCCTATGATGATCAACTAGGCAAACAACAAGTAATAAATCCACCACCAACACACCATACTAAATGCAAGAATAACGGCTAAATTACCCACAACATTTGCCATGATCCTAACGACATGTTTGAGCTGGTATCGGATATGAGTGTTGCAAATAATTGAACCTTTAATCACTGTTATGTTGGATTTTGAAGAGAAGAGAACCTTTATATTGTTGCACTTAGCTTCAACCCATGCCTTTGGTATCAATTTCCCTCTTTCTAACCTTGCAATGAACATTGTATTTATAGTGGTCGTCCCGTTTCCATAACCATCATAAGTATTCCACTCATCCACCACCGTAGTCACATTTTCAAACGTAGCGTGCACATCTTGAATCTCTTCTTCCGTGGATAACGTTGATGGAGAGATTGTTACATTTGAGATAGGTTTGTGATGATCATCAAACACCAGTACATTGATTTCGTCATATGAGAAATATATACTATTCGAATACCTTGATAGTCTGCTAAATCTCCTAACTACAGTGTTTCGAAACCAAAAAATGACGTCCCAATTGGCTGTGAGTTGGTAGTTGGAAACATTGAGGACATTAACATTTGGTGTGGATTTTATTTCTATGCTAGGGACATTACTCATTGTAGTGCCTGACACAACTAGAGAACTACCAATGAATATGGAAATGAAACAACCAATGGATATGAAAATGGTACTGCACAATTTAGATCGTTTGCGTCGTAGTAAAATGGGATCAATCGGGTCAGGGTTGAGACGCTTTCTATGTCCATATCCTTGGCTTTCACGATGATTTTGATCGTCAGTCATAACGAAAATTTGGTGTGATCCTGCTTTTTGTAAGCAAATGTGTTTATTAGTACTGGACTAATTAGAAAACCTGTAAACACAATTTATGTTTGGCTGAATATATACACGTGCTCTATAATTTAAGATTGTTGGTAAATTAAAGTTCCAATATTTGCATTTAAAGCATTCTTATTGTGTATTGATGTAGAATATTAAGGCAAATCCCATATTTTGGTGCTAAAAAAATCATGTTTTTGTAATATTCTTATTGATTTTTTTTTATTTTTTTTTTGCAATATCCTCATTTAATAAGTACACAATTTTTCCAATGTCCTCACTTTATAAATAGAGACGTCAATTTTTAACGACAAATGGGCACGTGCTATCAAGTGACTAACATGTACCATGTACCATATACAAAAACCATTATCTGACCGGACTAGTTGTTTTTTACAAAAGAGTCATAAATCATGTGCAAAAAGTTGAGTTTATAACGGTTGTGTGTTACGAAAATATAACGGAAAGTTAAGTTTATAATGTATGTTAGTCATTTGATAGCACGTGCCCATTTGCCGTTAAAAAAATTGACGTCTCCATTTACGAAATAAGAACATTGCAAAATTGTGTACTTCAACGAGTACATTTCAAAAACAAAAACTTTAATGAAAATATTGTAAAAACATGTTTTCTTTAGTGAACAAAATATGGATTTTGCCTTAATATTAATAGTGATACCCTAGATAGATTTAACTTAACGACAAACAGTGGTAACATATATAATTATTACATAATGTTAAGTATAATGTATATGATGTGGAATTGGCAGTCTAGTCTTCGATAATAATTGTTTTATATCAATTGTAAAAGTAAGAGATAACATGTATGAAACATCACAAAATTTTGGGGGAAACTAGTTTCTCCTTAAGTTATAGAAAGTCTTGTTTTATAAACTGTTCCTAAATATTCACTAACTACTTACATATAGAAAAAAAATGGACTTTTTATAATTTATGGTGAAACTAATTTCTCCCAAAACTTGCTCATGAAACATTTATATAAAAGAAAATAAAATACAAGAACACAATATTTGTTCACCCAACTCGTCCCATAATTGGACTATATATATATATCTAGGGACACTATCAAGCCGCACATTCACTAAAATCATAATCTGTGATATTACAATCAAATCCCATGATCTCCTTTCGAAATCTTCACTCTCTCTATGTAAACACACAATACCAATACAATCCCTAGAAATAATTTAGATCATCCAAAGAATGCCCCTAAGAGCTACCGATGCCTTTAACTCATTTTGTGAATTTCACAGATTCTCTCTAGCTGATTTCCCTAGCACCATAATATTCTAGGTCATTGTTTGTATTTGTGGGAACAACAAACCTAAAGGATTTCAATTCCTTCTCCAATAAGTAAACTGCTTTAACACAGTCCCATTCGCAATCTTGACTCGCACAAAGTAAAGTTTCATATCCTCGCACTACTGCACTTGATGAAACGACGCTTCCGAATAAAAAAATCAACGAACCCACTTGACCACTATTTTTCAAGATTAATGCAACCTACTCATAATCTGCACATGATATGCACACCTATGCAATCCATGCCCATTAATGTCTAAAAACTTGAATCTTCCGTTTCTTTGTTTTCAAGACTTTCATATCTCCGGACATGTTGCTCAAATTTGATCCCATTAAATTTTCATGTCGATCCATCACATTTCAATTTTCTTTCTAAAAAATTTAATAGTTACACCAAAACTTTCAAAATAAAATAACCCCATTTTTATTTTTCTAACATACTATAAATCCTATCTCCAATAAAAGTGGCTTAGGGATAATGAAATCCTTTACATGAATACTATACATAATCCCATGTATTACCCTGACCCTATTTTATACCCAACTAGTAAATTTGAAAGTACATTCAGATATGTTTAAAATGTTGTACATTAATATAGTATTTTAAAATATTTGTACATAGTAAAATTGGCACCCACAAGATTAAAAATAGGTTACCAAAAATGGTAATGCTATTGCTACGGCCTGCAACTATTTTTGTGGTCTTCATTGACTACCCAAACAATAATCTGGTGGTGTGTCAGGCTTCATATTGCTAGCTGTTTCATTTGACAAGAACAGGAAACAAAGCCAACATATAGAGAGAGCATCAGTTGATATAGCAGCATACGTATTCCCTTTTCACTTTTCATATGTTCATCATTTAATGCCAGAGTAATATTAATAAATAATATTCCTTCATCTCATCTCCTAATAAATGTAATATTAATTATATTTTTATATAAGAAAATAATGTAAGGATAATTTCAATAAGTTAAATATATAAATTATTATGAAACATAAAGAGAATAGTGGGTGGGTGAAGGGGGTTATTTTGAACACTGTGAAACTACTATCAAGCAACGACCAATGGTTACTTCTAATAATAATAAAAATTTTACGCGATCTTCTTTCCTAATATCAATAGAGATCATACATGATCTTCTTTTCTACTTGGTTTAGATATGTAGTCATAATTAATTACTATTTCCTTTTCCTAGTTTATGTAGGAGTCTTAGGGGCCATTTGGTTCGATGGAAAAAAAAGTGAAGAAATGAAATGGTCAATGGAATTGAATTTCTGAAGGATTTGGAATGGAAAAAAACTGGTCAAACCCCTCCGTTTGGTTGGCACGGAATGGAATGAATTTGTCATTCAATTCCTTGACAAATCATGTTTGGTTTGAAAATACAAATTATAGGAATGAAATGAAATGAAAGCATATAAAATATCCAATTTACCCTTCTTTAAATTTTTTTTTAGGGGTGGGGGTTAGGTGGGGGTGGTAGAGGCGAGGAAATTTGGATGGGGGGGAAAGCGGGAATCTTTTAAAAAAAAATCGTGGGGGGTATAGGTGGGGGTGGTAGGGCGGGGTTTGGATGGGGGGTAGGCAAGAGTCTTTTAAATTTTTATTTTTTCGTGGGGGTGGGTGGGGGTAGGTGGGGGTCGTAGGCGGGGCTGGATTGAGGAGGGGTAGGCGGGGGTCTTTTAATTTATTTTTGTGGGGGTGGGGGTAGGTGGGGGTGATAGGGAAGGAGCTAGATGGGGGGGGGTAGGCAGGGGTCTTTTAATTTTTTTTTTTCGTGGGGGTGGATGGGGTAGGGCAGGAGCTGGGTGGGGGGGGGTAGGCAGGGGTAGGGGTGATTTGAAAGGGTGGGGGTGGGGGTGGGGGGTAGGTGAGGGTGGTAGGGCAGGGGCTGGATTGGGGGAGGGTAGGCAGGGGTCTTTTAATTTTATTTTTTTTCGTGGGGGTGGGGGTGGGATAGGGCAGGGGCTGGGTGGGGGTGGGTAGGCAGGGGTAGGGGTGATTTGGGTTTGGGGGTATTTTGATAAAAAAAAATTTACAATTTCATTGCCAAAGGAATTGAGCATTCCTTCCATATATGGAAGGAATGACAAATTCCAACGTTGGAAGGAATTGATCATTCCGGGAGAATGAAAATTTTAGGAAAACTTAAATCAAACATGCCAAAGGAATTGAGGGAAAATTCCATTTCCCCACTTTACCACGAATCAAACGGGCCCTTAGTTTTACTCATTTATAAATACTATCTCAATTAAAGATCAATATAATTGAGTTTTCCTTTTACCAAAACCTATATGGTTTCAGAGCAAGATTCAATTTTTTTTTCTTTTCTCTCCTATTAGCCGGCGCTGCAAATCCTAAACTATGGCCGCCGCTGCTGACAATCACCTACCAAATTCTCCAGAACCAGACAAACCCTTTGTTGTTGTCAACCTTGCCCACATCATTCGACTCACACCCACCAACTACATACCATGGAAAATTCAGATCGAAGCCACCCTTCTAGGTTACGCCCTTTAGGGGTGTCAATGGTTCGGTTTGGACATATTTAGAGACCAAACCGCTAGTACTCGGTTTGGAGAAATTCCAAGCCAAATCGAACCATGGAAAATTTCAAACCGAACCGAACCGAACCAAACCACCTCGATTTGGTTCGGTTCGGTCTTAAACCGCGGTTCCATTAAGCGGTTCAAAGCGCGATTCGAACTGTGGTCTAGACCGCGGTCCGAACCTTAATCTGCATTCAACATCTTTGATAATGACAGTGTATGTTCCTCATTTCAATCTCATTTTAATATTCAATTGAAAGCTAACAAATTGACGTACATTTGGACCACAGGGAGAGTAACATGAATCTGCAACAAATATCCTAATAGGTCAGGAAATGTGTATTACATTTGGAAAAAACAGGGCTTTGGCCACTGAGTTGGTCCAACACCTATTCATTAAACGAAAATGAAATAATAAAAAAAACAAAATCAGAAAGAAGAAAGAAGAAACAAATTATAAAGAGTATATTAATTTGCAGCACGGGTGAGACGATCTCCACTTTCACCGATGGAGATGTTGAGAACAAGCTTCTGAACCTTAATCTCTCTCATTGGATTCGATTTCTTCCTTTCTGAAGCCTAGGAAATTGAACAAACAAGATCATTCCAGACATTTTTGCAAAACAAAATTAGCCACCCAAATCAAATTCGTGTATGTGATGACTGCGTAGAGTCTCGATGAGAGTGAGTGTGTGTTTGTGTGTGAAAGAGAGTGAGAAAGAAGAGAGAGTTACCATGGTGATGACGAGTGTGGGGGATTAGTGAGGCGGGTTAGGGTTTCGAAGGAAGAGGAAGAGTGAGAAAGGCGTTCGCTGCGTTGGCGAACTGGAAAGAAAGGAAAAGGGAGTGAGGCGGAGGAAGAGTGAGGTCAGGATGAAGGAAGAGGAAGAGTGAGGTCGAAAACCTGGTAGACGAATGGAAATGGCGGAGAGAGAGAGAGAGAGGCGCCGCTGCTTGGCGTTGGAACTGGAAGAAATAAAGGAAAAGGGAAAGGGGTATTTGAATTTTGGAATAGGTTATTAGGGTTTGAAATCAACGGTGGAAATAAAATCAAAATAATCAACGGTTAAGAATCAACGGTTTGACAGTTCAGCTCGGTGGTTCGGTTTGGCGGTTCAACTCGGTGGTTCGGTTTGGCGGTTCAGCTCAAAATGGTTCAGTTTGGTGGAGTCAGACCACAAACCAAACCGCACCGCATGGTTTATAAATTTTTCGAACCGAGCTGAACCGTTAATCATTAAAAACCAAACCAAACCAAACCACATAGTTTGGTTCGGTCTCAAACCGCGATTTAAACTGAACCGCTGACACCCCTAATGCCCTCTTTCCCTACCTAGATGGTTCGCTTCCCGCCCCTCCCCTCCCCGCTCCATTACCATCACCACTGTCGAAACACCACCCAAACAAACAACAACCACAGTTGACAATCCCGCCTACATCACATGGTTCTGCTAAGAAAAACTTCTCCTTGGATCATTATAGCCGGCACCTTATCGCCACCTCTAGTAACCTTGATATCTCAATGTCAAACAAGCCATGATGCTTGGAAAACCCTAGTAAAAACGTATGCAACCCTTCCCGTGGCCACCTTAAAAAAATAAAAGACCGCCTTCGTACTATTTCGAAGGGTTCCAAATCCATCACAGATTATATGCAAGAAATCAAGTCATGCTCCGACCAACTAGCCTCCCTTGGACGTCCACTTGAACCTGAAGATGTGGTCGATCGTGTACTTGAACAACTAAATGACCCCAATTATGATAGTGTGATCTAAGTTGTCCAAAGTCGAGAGAATCTCATCTCTTTTGATGAACTCCACGAGAAACTGCTCAACCGTGAACTAACCCTTAAACACCAATCCAATCCCTCGCCCACCACCTTCCCAGCCTCTATCCACTATGCAAACAGAACACCCACCAACCGAAACAAGAAATCCACCACCACCAACACCTTGTCAAATTCAGGTTACAACGCAAACCCTAGCCACCCCCTTCCAGCCCTAATCCCAGTAATTACAGAGGCCGTTGCCAGTGGTACCGAAATTTCAGGCACTTCCTAAACCAATGCCCTCGCTTCCGCCAAGTTTACCCTAATGCCACCTTCCCAACACCACCCACCTCCAACAATGCCAACTATAACCCCAACCCTACTCGGCCACCAAGCCAAAACCCAACCCCATCCAATCCACGTGCCTATACAGCAACTACAAACCACAATCCACCTCCAACTTGGTTGTTTGACAGCGACGCCACCGATCATGTTACTCATGACCTCAATAACTTGGCTCTTCACTCTCCCTATGACGACACAGAGGAGTTGCTCATTGGTGATGGTTCGGGCCTTCACATCTCCCATATCGGTTCTACCTCCCTCTCTACTCCTTCTCATTATTTTACCCTTAATCATGTATTACATGTCCCCACTGTGTCTCGTAATATAATCTCTATTTCCAAATTTTGTCGTGATAACAATGTCTCTATTCTCTTCTCATCTGATTCTTTTCATGTGAAGGACCTTCAAACAGGCACTATCCTTCTTCACGACAAGGCTAAATCTGGTGTCTACAAATGGCTTCCTACCCAATTTTTTGTTCGTGTCTCTCCACCAGTGATCAAATTCGTTTCTCTCTCTGTGAGTACGCCAATCCAATTCGCAACCCTTTATAGATGCATTTTAATGTAATAAAATTGCATTAGGGGCATTTTGGTAAATTCCCGGTCCATTCCGAGACTTTCGGGAGCTTTTTATAAGTTTCTCGCTAAGAAAGGACCTACAAGGAAATATTGGCTTTGGACCTTTAAGGAATTAGCTCAGATTGTTCTAGAACCAGTTGTTGGCGCCCAAAAATGGTTATTGCCTTGTTGTGTCACGCGACACTTCGAAGCCACGGAAAGTAGATACAGGACGTCGTGCGACAGAACAAGCCACCATCTGCAGCTATAAATAGAGCCCTCTGCCTCTCATTTTAGGATCCCTTTTCCAGCACCCTAAAGTCACTCTGCCAAATTCGCACCAGAACCTCTATCTCCTCCTTCCACACCAACATACACACCAATCCACCCCAATTCAACCTTTATCTCATCCAATTCACCCACTTACCTTCATACAACACATACCAGCTGAAGATCCAAGCTCAGAGGCTTCTCCTGTGCATCAATTCACGTACTGCAGCTGAATCGAAGGCCATTGCATCTGACTGGGTGTAGTGGTGGTGGATCTACAAGGGTAACAATTCCCTTCCCCTCTCTCTCAATCACACTTTGTCCATTACATAATCTCTGTTCATCCAATTGGTAATTGAGCTCCATCTGCGTCAATTATCAAGTGGCAATCGCCATCTCTCTGTTTAAGCTTGAGTTACTTGGTTAATTGCATGTTCATGATGTGATTTCATTGGATTTGTTGCTTATTGGACAAGGGAGTGTGGATCTCCCTATATCCACATCCCCTTGGTCAATTCATTGTGAATTCGTTGGTCTCTGAGCTGATTGGGTATATTTCCTTGATCTGATTTGGTTTCTGTTAAATCTGTTTCTCAATTGTAAAGTTTCTGCATAAGGCAACGTTGTGTCACGCGACAACAGGGGTCTCATCCGTCCTGTGTAGCGCGACATAACTAACCCTATGCAGAGACTATCATTTCAGTTGTAAGTTTGTTCATCTAGATCACTTGTCACCCAAAACAGAGTGTGAATCCTCAAAGTTTACACTCATTTGAGGTGACTGTGTTGATCCCTGCGTTCATGATCATTTGATGTTGCTGTAGTTGAGTCATGTAAAGTCTCTGCAATGTGACCATTGGTGTAACGCGACACAATCTGCCTCCTAGGTCCTGTGTCACCCAACACAAGTAGTCCTTTGCAGAAGGCTAGTTTCAGTTGTAATCTATTTATCCTCTTTGTAAGTGGGACGTGGCCTCCCATGTCAACTGGCTCACAAGTTGTAATGTTTCCCTTTGAGCAATAAAACAAAGCACTTCTATGCATTTTGTCACATATCTTGTCACACACATTTTGCACACACTTTTGAATGTTTTGAATGTTGAACATAGAAAGACTCGTCTGCGGACGAGGCGTGTTGGGTGAACTCTCGATTCTTCCCAACACGTAACCTGACCCCCGGACCCTTTTCTCTTTTCAAAAAGGTTTTCAATGTTTCCTTTAAAACGGCGTGGCGACTCCTAAAAAATTATTTATTTATTCGGAGAGCATACATTCACTCTCCAACACCGCTATTTGGCATCATAGACTAGGACATCCTTCCTCTAGTATTTTACGTCACATTAGTAACTCTTTTCATTTAAATATTCTGAGTTATTCTTCGTTTTCTTGCAATTCTTGCAACTGCAGTAAGAGTCATAAATTGCCTTTTTCAAATAATACTATTATGTCTTCTGGACCTCTGGATGTCTTATATAGTGATGTTTGGATCTCCCCCCTGCACTCATTTGATGGTTTTAAATATTGCATAATTTTCGTTGATCACCACTCCAAATACATTTGGTTGTATCCCCTCAAACATAAAAATGATGTTATCTTCGTTTTCATCAATTTCAAAAACCCTGTGGAAAAGTTTTTCAAACATCCCATTATCACTATTTTCAGTGATAACGGTGGCGAATATATTGGTCTTCGCTCCATTCTTATCGCTCATGGCATTACTCATCTTACGTCCCCTCCTCACACTCCGGAACACAATGGTTACTCCGAACGCCGTCATCGACACATAGTTGAGACTGGCTTGTCTCTCCTGTCTCATGCTCATATGACATCGAAATACTGGCTTCGTCCGTACACCCGTCACAAACTTGATCCTAAATTCGCATCTTGTGTCTTCATCGGCTACTCACCGACCCAGAGTGCTTATTACTGTTTGGAACCTAAAACCTCCAAGATATTTGTGTCCCGGCATGTCAAATTTGTGGAAACACAATTTCCGTTCTCTACTCCTACCGCCAGTCCCCTCTCCAATCCTACTTCCACTGCTGATACGTGGTGCACTTTTCATGTCCATACCCTAATCCACCACCCGAATCCCCACAACACGACAGTAACCCACACTATCCTGGCCACACCTGAACCAGCCACACCAACTGATAATCCTACTGGATCTCCAACTTCCTCGGTCGAATCCCCCACCACCCCACCCGGATCAGCCTTCCTGAGTTCCTCTTCATCCTCTAGCCCAACACCGCACATTGCCAATTCTCCACCAGCCCCATCCCCACCTGCTTCACACCTTGCCGCAAGCAGAGGCCCTTGGACTAGACTTCAGAACAACATCACAAAGCCTATCCAAAAATTAAATCTCCAAGCCACCCTTTCCTCCTCTACAGCTGAACCGAACACTGTGAATCAGGCACTAAAAATACCTGAATGGCGAGCAGCCATGCAGTTCGAATATAAGGCACTTCTTCGCAACAACACCTGGGATCTCGTTCCATCTACTTCATATCAGAATTTGATTGGGTGCAAATGGATTTTTCAGACTAAATATCACCCTGATGGGTCTATTGATCGTCACAAGGCTCGTTTGGTTGCTAAAGGATTCCATCAACGTCCCGGGTTAGATTATTCTGAGACATTTAGTCCCGTTGTTAAACCGGCCACCATTCGCACCATCTTGTCTCTTGCAACAATACATGGCTGGTTGCTACGTCAAGTGGATATAAACAATGCATTCTTACAAGGAACCCTTCATGAGGATGTTTTCATGGCCCAACCACCAGGTTTTTTCAGTACTACTTAACCTACTCATGTGTGTAAACTCCGTCAGGCAATCTACGGTCTCAAACAAGCACCACGGGCTTGGTATACTATCTCATGACACTTGGTTTTTCGACTAGTGTCTCTGATACTTCTCTGTTTATTCTTCGAGCTGCACATCATTTATTGTATGTCGTGGTGTATGTTGATGACATAATTATTACTGGATCTGACAAATCTATGGTGGACAGGTTTATTTCTCAGCTCTCTTCTCGATTCTCCCTAAAAAGCCTTGGTGATTTATCGTATTTCCTTGGCGTTGAAGTCCTTCCACACACTCATGGCTTGTTTCTCAGTCAATACAAGTACGTTCAGGACCTTCTTACCCGAACAAATATGCTCGACGCCAAACCGGTGCCTACACCTATGGTGCCTCATCCGCTGATGACACATCATGGAGTTTCACCCATTCCGAATCCATCTGAATACATAGCCATACTCAGCATACTTCAGTATCTTGCCCTAACAAAGTGTGATATTTCTTTTGCTATAAACCGGTTGTCTCAATTTATGCACTGTCCGACTGATTTACATTGAGCTGCTTTAAAACGAGTTTTGCGTTATTTGGTGGGTACAAGCACTCATGGTATCCTCATATGACGTGACTCTCCCCTTACTTTGCACGCGTTTACAGATGCAGACTGGGCGAGAGATAAGGATGATTATATCTCCACAACCGATTACATTGTATACCTTGGTCGTAATCCTATGTCATGGAGCTCTCGCAAACAGAAAACATTGGCCAGATCCTCCACTGAAGCCGAGTATAAGGCTGTTGCAGCCACTACAGCAATGTCTTGTGGTTACAAAATTTGTTGAGTGAATTACATGTTCCTGTCCAGATACCGTCCACCATTTACTGTGATAATATGGGTGCAACGTATGTAGTTGCAAATCCTATTTTTCACTCCAAAATGAAGCATCTTGGTCTTAACTATCATTTTGTTCGTGAACAAGTTCAAAACAACAACCTACGTGTCTCTCATATTTCGGGAACAGACCAACTTGCGGATGCCCTCACCAAATCATTACCAAGGCCGAGATTTCTGGAGTTAATTGTCAAGATTGGACTTACTAACCGGTTTTCCTTCTTGAGGGAGCGTAATAACAATAGAGATCCTACGTCATTTTCTTTCCTAATATCAATAGAGATCCTACGTGATCTTCTTTCATATTTGGTTTAGATATGTAGTCATATTTAATTACTATTTTTTTTCCTAGTTTATGTAGGAGTCTTAGATTTACTCATGTATAAATACTATCTCAAAGATCAATACAATTGAGTTTTCCTTTTACCAAAACCTATAACTTCTACCTGAGTTAGGTTGAGGGTTGCGGGTTGCAGGAAATAGAGTAGTGGGTGGGTGAGGGGGGTTGGCGCAAGGTGAGTGGGATGTCTTGGGGGGATTTGCGTGAGGAAGACAAGATTGAATTGGTGGTGGAGAGATACTTTCTTTCTTTAGCTACAACATTTATAATATCTGTGAATCTTCGATTTTATGGATCCTGTGCATTTCACTCATCAAAATACCTTCTTCATCTTCTCTTTCAATTGAGCATTTTCATATAGGATTTCTTAATGTATTCGGTCAAATGATAATTGGAATGACTTTTATTAAAAGATATTAATCCGTTCATTTATTTGCAGGTTGTTGCCAAGGTCATTTAAGAATTTCTGACGCTCATAATTTTTTCAAGTCGTCCCATACTTAAGCCTTGCAATATTTTTCATGTATGTTCAGGTTGTTAGCTACTTTCAATTTTTTTGTTGTGACAAAATAATCAGGAATTGATGTAATACAAATTGTTAGCTAAATTATCGTGGACCTAACTTTAGACACGCACACGTTAATGATTCTGCTTTGATAACATGATAAAGTGTGAGGTTTCATTTCAAAATCAATTGAATATGGAGAACTTAGTCCTGAATCTTTATCTATAGAAATCTTGGTTTATTAATCCCCTATCAGAAATAATTTTTCCAACATCTACGATGATACAGGAGCCAGCGCGACCGCACTCGTAGGAAGGGCGACCGCGCTGAAGGATGTTGGGACGTGGTTCGAAGACTCTGGACAAGAGAGCGACCGCGCTCGTGGAGAGAGCGACCGCGCTCAAGACATTGGGAACCAAGCATCATTCTCGGGAGAAGTGCGCGACCGCGCTCAAGGCATTGAAGACCAGGCATAATTCTCTGGAGTGTTGCGCGACCGCGCTGGGCCGAAGGGCGGCCGCGCTCGAGTCGGGAAGATGAAGCCTGATTGAGTTTTAATTACGGAAAATTATTTAGTTTTGGTATTTTCTTAATTTTGGGAACTCTTTTATTTGCTGCCTAGGTAGGAGTATAAGTACTTAGTCTTCTTATTTTGGTAAACAACTTATTATTCTTGATTTTCAATTTAAAGAGATTTCTCTTTAATTTTCTGGTGGATTCCAGATTTGTGTTCAAGTATTCATTGCTTGTGAATTCTTGTGTTTAGTGCGCTAAACACGAATCGTATTGCTTCCGTGCTGCGTCAGTTGGTATCAGAGCAGGCCATATCCTGTCTTTTCACCATACTGAAGAACTATGGGAGATCAGGCTACCAAGGCTGATATCGAAGGGATTACTAACGCCATCGCTGCGTTGACGACACAGATCGCCGCGTTGGTTGCTGCTCAACAGGGTCGGAATGACAATCGAGACCGTAGGGGTGAAGGAGACAGGGAAGAACCCGTTCGACGTCCTCAGAGGGCAGAAAATCGGGAAGAAGATGGTTCCAGTTCGGAGGAAGAAGTCGTGGAGGATGATGGAGAACAAGGTAACAATCAAAATCGCCATGATTATAGAATCAAGTATGAAATCCCTTATTTTTATGGAACTATGGGTATAGAGGATTTTCAAGACTGGCAGACTAATGTCGATCGCTTCTTTGAGGTCATGGAAGTACCTGCTAATAAACAGGTAAAGATGGTAGCGATTCGTTTGAAGAGTACTGCTGCAGTTTGGTGGGATAAACTGGTAGTACAGAGACGACGACAAGGGAAGGAGCCAGTTAGGACTTGGAGACGGATGAAGCAATTGATCTCCGGGAGGTTTTTGCCTGCAGATTATGAGCAAATTTTGTATAAGTTATATCTCAATTGTGAGCAAGGCAAGAGGACGGTTGATGAGTATACTACTGAGTTTCAGCGGTACACTGCAAGGGTGGAGATTGATGAATCTGAGGAACAAAAGGTTGCACGCTATATCAATGGTTTGAAGGGCTCAATACAGGATAAGATGGGAATGCATCAAGTACGGAACTTGACAGATGCTTCTACTCTGGCCTTGAAAGCGGAGCTTATGGAGAAGTCGAACACAAGGGTCTTTAATGCCCCTTTTCGCAAATGGAGTCCACAAGGTGGTGCTGATGAAGGGGGTAACAAGGAGAAGGGGGCGACTAGTAGTTCGGCCGGGAACAGTTCAGCGGGGAACAGTGCAACCGGGAACCGTGTGGCAGCGAGCAACTCAGCAGGGAACAAGGCGCCGGTACAGAAAACAGCAAATCCTTATGCTAAGCCAAGGGGAGACAAATGTTTTCGCTGTCAGGGATATGGTCATAGGTCCAACGTTTGCCCCAGTAGGCCGACTGCTGCATTCTTAGAGGAGGAAGAAGAAGTAGAGGAGGAGAATGATGAGTATGAAGGGGCCGAGTTTGCGGAGGAGGAATCCCAAGAGCATGTGGGTTGTGTTCTTCAACAAATATTATTATCTTCTAAGGATGAGGGACAGAGGAAGAATCTCTTTCGTGCATACTGCTCCGTTGCTAACAAGGTATGCAATTTAATTGTTGACAATGGTTGCACTGAAAATTTAGTTTCACAGAAATTAGTTGATTTCCTTGGGTTGAAAACTGAACCGCATGAGAAACCCTATGGTTTGGGTTGGGTGAATACGGGTTCCGAACTTAGAGTGTCACGTATTTGTAGGGTTCCCCTTTCTATCGGGAAACACTATAAGGAGGAAGTCGTTTGTGATGTGCTGAATATGGATGTATGTCATGTGTTACTGGGTCGTCCATGGCAACATGATCATGATATCACTTATAGGGGCAGGGATAATGTGGTGTTGTTCAACTGGAACAAACACAAGATTGCTATAGCTCCTGTTTCGCGGTTTGAAAAGCAGGTTGAGAAGGATAAGCCGGTGTTGATGCTTATTCAGAATGAGAAGGATCTTATCGCAGCCATTGAGGAGTCGGAGTATTTTTGCCCTATAATCATTAAGGGGTTGTTGGGTTCTGTCAGTGTGGAGATTGGGTTGCCAAGGGACATTGAAGAACTACTTGCAGATTTTCAGGAGTTGCTATCCGAAGACTTGCCAAATGATCTGCCACCTATGAGGGACATTCAGCATCAGATTGACTTGATTCCGGGAGCTAGCTTGCCAAACCTCCCGCATTACCGCATGAGTCCCAAGGAGAATGAGATTCTTCGAGAGCAGATAGAAGATTTGCTGCGGAAGGGGTTTATTAGAGAGAGTATGAGTCCGTGTGCAGTACCGGTTCTATTTGTGCCGAAGAAGGGTAATCAGTGGCGTATGTGTGTGGACAGTCGTGCCATCAACAAAATTACCATCAAGTATCAATTTCCTATTCCCCGTTTGGAAGACATGCTTGATGAGTTATCCGGTTCGAAGGTGTTCACAAAACTGGATTTGCGCAGCGGGTACCATCAGATTCGGATTAGGCCAGGAGATGAGTGGAAAACAGCCTTCAAGAGCAAGGATGGCCTTTATGAGTGGCTTGTCATGCCATTCGGACTCTCGAATGCCCCTAGCACTTTCATGAGATTGATGAATCAGGTATTTCGACCTTTTATTGGTTCTTTTGTTGTCGTTTATTTCGATGATATCCTGATTTATAGTAGAGATAGAACTGCACATCTCGATCATCTTAGGCAAGTGTTGCAAGTCCTAAAAGATAATCAGCTCTACATCAATCTTAAGAAGTGTATTTTCTGCACCAACAAGTTACTTTTTCTGGGTTTTGTGGTTGGTGAGGATGGTATTCAGGTGGATGAGGAGAAAGTGAGGGCCATAAGGGATTGGCCAGCCCCTACATCTGTCACTGAGGTGCGTAGCTTTCATGGCTTAGCTACTTTCTATAGGAGGTTTGTGCGGAATTTCAGTACTATCACTGCTCCTATCACGGAGTGTTTGAAGAAGGGTAAGTTTCAGTGGGGCTTTGAGCAAGAGCAGAGTTTTGCCCTCATCAAGGAAAAACTTTGTACTGCACCAGTTCTTGCCCTACCCGACTTTGATAAAATATTTCAAGTGGAATGTGATGCTAGTGGCGTGGGGATTGGAGCGGTTCTATCACAAGAGAAGCGACCGATGGCTTTCTTTAGTGAGAAGTTGAGTGAGGCGCGTCAGAAGTGGAGTACTTATGATCAGGAATTCTATGCTGTTTTTCGGGCTCTGGGACAGTGGGAGCATTATCTTGTGCAGAGGGAATTTATTTTATTTTCTGATCATCTTGCCCTCAAGTTTTTGCACAGTCAGAAGGTGATAAACAAGATGCATGCTCGATGGGTTAGTTATCTGCAGAAGTTCCCTTTTATTATTCAACATAAGTCCGGGGTTCAGAACAAAGTGGCAGACGCACTGAGTAGGAGGGCTTCCTTGTTACTTACACTGTCTCAAGAAGTCGTCGGGTTTGAGTTGCTGAAGGAGCTATATGGAGAGGATATAGATTTCAAAGAACTATGGTTTAAGTGTGTGGGCAAGCATCCGAGTGCAGATTTTCATGTCCGTGATGGTTTTCTGTTCAAAGGAGATCGTTTGTGCATTCCTGTTTCGTCATTGCGTGAGAAGTTGATCCGGGATTTGCATGGGGGAGGCCTTAGTGGGCACTTGGGGCGTGACAAGACCATCGCTAGCTTGGAGGAGCGTTATTTCTGGCCTCAACTGCGGAAGGATGCGGGTGCTATCGTCAGGCGTTGTTATGTTTGTCAGGTATCTAAAGGTCAATCTCAAAATACTGGTCTTTATTTACCTTTGCCTATTCCTGATGATATATGGCTCGATTTATCTATGGATTTTGTGTTGGGTTTACCTCGTACTCAACGAGGTGTGGATTCTGTTTTCGTGGTAGTGGATCAATTTTCCAAAATGTCTCATTTTATTGCTTGCAAGAAGACCTCGGATGCCTCTAATATTGCAAAGCTGTTCTTTAGAGAGGTTGTACTTCTTCATGGTGTTCCTAAGTCCATTACTTCAGATAGGGACACTAAGTTCTTGAGCCACTTATGGGTTACATTATGGCGTATGTTTGGTACTGCGTTGAACCGGAGTTCTACAGCTCATCCACAGACAGACGGACAGACAGAGGTTACTAACAGGACATTGGGAAATATGATCAGAAGTGTTTGTGGGGACAAGCCGAAGCAGTGGGATTTGGCATTACCGCAGGTTGAGTTTGCTTACAACAGTGCAGTCCATTCGGCTACGGGTAAATCACCATTTTCTGTAGTTTACTCTTCGACGCCAAGGCATGTTGTAGATTTGGTACCGTTACCAAGGGGTCGTGGTGTGAGCCAAGCAGCTGAAAATATGGCCAATGAAGTATGTGCTGTCAAAGAAGAGGTTCGGGCCAAGTTGGAGGCAACGGGATTGAAGAATAAAGCTGCTGCGGACAAGAAGAAACGGGTTAAAGTTTTCAAGGTTGGGGATGATGTTATGGTTTTCCTTCGACGAGAGCGTTTTCCTGTTGGTACGTACAAGAAATTGCAACCTCGCAAGTATGGACCTTTCAAGGTGACTAGGAAGATCAATGACAATGCATATGTGGTGGCTCTTCCTAATAACTTGAACATCTCGAATACTTTCAACGTAGCGGACATGTATGAGTATCACGCGGATGGTGTTCTTTATCCTGATGAGAACTCAGAGTCGAGTTCTTTGGAGGTGGAGGAGACTGATACAGGAGCCAGCGTGACCGCACTCGTAGGAAGGGCGACCGCGCTGAAGGATGTTGGGACGTGGTTCGAAGACTCTGGACAAGAGAGCGACCGCGCTCGTGGAGAGAGCGACCGCGCTCAAGACATTGGGAACCAAGCATCATTCTCGGGAGAAGTGCGCGACCGCGCTAAGGGGGAGAGCGACCGCTCTCAAGGCATTGAAGACCAGGCATAATTCTCTGGAGTGTTGCGCGACCGCGCTGGGCCGAAGGGCGGCCGCGCTCGAGTCGGGAAGATGAAGCCTGATTGAGTTTTAATTACGGAAAATTATTTAGTTTTGGTATTTTCTTAATTTTGGGAACTCTTTTATTTGCTGCCTAGGTAGGAGTATAAGTACTTAGTCTTCTTATTTTGGTAAATAACTTATTATTCTTGATTTTCAATTCAAAGAGATTTCTTTTTAATTTTCTGATGGATTCCAGATTTGTGTTCAAGAATTTATTGCTTGTGAATTCTTGTGTTTAGTGCGCTAAACACGAATCGTATTGCTTTCGTGCTGCGTCATACGATATTGTCACAATATGTTTTATAATTAAGTTTCAGATAATAAGTATTTAAGATAGTTTCGTCGCGCATTAAAAAATATAAGTTGCGGTTAAAAAAGTAGTTTTACTTTAGCATTGTTTGTTCAGTACTTTCTTTCAACCACAAAAAAAAAAAAAAAAAAAAAAAAAAAAAAAAAAAAAAAAAGAAAAGAAAAGAAAAGAAAAGAAGACTACCTTTCCATCGCTATCTATTTCCTTTATATTGCTTTTCTTGCTTTGACCAACAATACAAAAATGGCTTACCTTGAAAAGAGAAAACTGTAATTATGTGCATTCATAAAATGTGGCAGATACAAATAAAGTTAACATTTTATATTTTTTCTAAATCATATTTTATTATTATTTGTATCTTGTTAAAATTATCATGTAGTTTTTAAATTATTTTCCATAGTTATGAAGAGGGTTATTATTTATCTCTTCTTCTAATAATGTGCAACCGAAAGAAATAACTCAAATACTTGCTCGTATCATCATAGTTATAAATCCCGTCTCAATCAGCGCACCGATTTTGCCATTGGGACGGAACGTATCGATACCGAAACGCACCGGTGCACCGTACCGAGTTTATCGCACTTTTTATGTATTTTTTCACGAGTAGGTCTAGGGAGCGTTTCTCCATAAGTTATGGAGAAACGGATTTCTGGATATCCAGAAGCTTTGGGATTGATATCCAGAAGCTTTGGGACGGATATCCAGATAAAAAATTTGAGACCAATTCCAAAGCCTTGACCAAATTTCTGATCTGGATATCACTTTCACAAGGTTCTGGATATCCAGAACATTGAATATGGATATCCAGAAACCTTAAAACTTATATCCAGAAGTCAATTCTAAATTTCTGGATATCACTTACATAAGGTTCTGGATATCCTTTCAAAGAGTTCTGGATATCCAGAAGCTTTATAATTGATATCCAGAAGCCTTAAAACTTATATCCAGAAACATTTAATAAGTTTCTGGATATTCTTTCAAAAGATTCTGGATATCCTTTTAAAAGGTTCTGGATATCCAGAACCTAATCAAGCCCATGAATCGTCATTACCAAAAGTTCACCAAATCGAGCCCTAACTCGCAAATTTCGGCTCCAGATCACCAAATTGAGCATGAATCGAAAACAAAACGAAGCTAATAATCATTAGAGCAACAAACATCCTCAACATTGGGTTTCTGTAATTTTTTCTCGCTAGAAAAATGGATTCGAACTGAATTGACAGCGAAAATTAACATACCGCCATTTAAATGATTCGTCGCGGAGGTTTGTGAAGTCGTTGAGGCTGAATGAAGCTCGATTTTCTCAGAAAATCGACATGAAAATGATGAAATTGGGCGGAAATTGGAGATTTACGAAAACCGAAGCTCGTCGTTGGGGTGTTCATAGCTAACATTTCACGGAAGAACCGAAATCAGTGGATAGAATGGTGAGGAGGATTGGGAAATTGGAATAGATTGGATCGGGGAAGAAGAGGTTGAGGTTGGGTTTGGAGGTCGCCGATTGATTTGGCCGGAGGGGGAGAGCTTGGTGATGGGTTTTGGCTGGTGAGATGGGTGAGGGAGATGCCTTTGCGTCTAGATAGAGAGAGAGGGAGGTGCGTTTAGAGAGAGATAGGTCTGTTGTGTTGTCTGTCCGTAAACCCGTTTCTCCGTAAATTGGGGAGAAACGCGTTTCTCCCCAGATTTTACCTTTTTTCACTAATTATATCCCTAGTATATGTTAACAAAAACATAACACTTTTTCTAGTACAATTGTTAAAATGACATCAAAAATTCATTCCAAGTAATAGTAATTTTAAGAATGTTAGCTATTACCATGTTGTTACACCAAGTAATATTAATTTTAAGAAAGAAATGAATTTTTTTTTGACTTTTTTTCATTCTTTTCAATTTTCATGGATTTCTGGAGAAAAAATTTTGATTTTTTTTTTCATTATTTTCATGGATTTCTGGTACAATTGTTAAAATGATATTAAAAAAAATTGATTTTTTTTTCATTCTAAAAAAAAATGCGCCCCAGCCGGGATATCCATCTCGACCGATTTTTACCGGTTTGGGGCGGTTCAGCCGACTCGATCCGGTATAGAGCGGTTTTTAGACTGGGACGGATATAACCTGTTTCGCACCATTTTTTTACTGGGACGAGACGTACCGGTCGAGACGGACCTGTACGGGACGGGATTTATAACTATGTGTATCATAGCCCATGAATGCCCACTCGGCTTCTCGTTATGTAATGGCCCAAGTACCTTATTGGATAGGTTCCCGTGGAGGCCTTGACCCACACACACGAGCTCGAATGGCCGTTCACAGGATCGAGCTCAGACCCAGATCCCTTGTACCAAGGGGGTAAGTTGGGTCAGCCAAGGATGGCACAAGGGTTAGCTCGATGTTGACAGAGCTCACGAGCAAGATTCACAGAGAGATTACTGAACACAATTTAGTACTCGCTCCTCGGATCATGCCGAGCAGGGTTGTGCTCGGACAGTCCTATTCTCACAAGGATTCTGGCTATTAAGGATTCTAATAGTTGTAAAGATACACTTTCCTAATCCAACTCCAATTCAGATCCCTATTCCTAGGGATTACTCCATCTATCACCTATAAATATGAGTTCATAACTCCAAATTCAAGTCAATTCTATTCTCCAATCTTTTTCCTTAATTATTTTCTGATTCTCTCTCAACCAATACTTACTCTCACGCCGGAGGACATTCGCCGTAAAAGCCCCGACTTAGTTTTATTATTTGTTTATTTTTTTCAGACTTAATTAAGACAAATTCAAATATATGATCTGTTGGTTTCGGCTGAATTGACCCAAATACAATTTTGACTCGATCAGCAATGTAGATACATTTGACAAAAAAATGTTTACTTAGCGGCACATACAACCAATTTAATTTTTGGATTTGAAATTATTATTTCTTACAAAAGCATGTTCTTCATATTAGGCTTCGTTTATTTGGGAGAAAATATTTTTATTCATTTTAAATTATTTTTAACAACTCCCTATTGCCACCACCACCCACCTCAAGGTTAAAAAATATTTTTAACTCATTTTAAAATTATATTTTAACAACTTCCCCACTACTAAGCAATTTGTTTTATTCATATTAAAATTATTTTTTAACAATTCTCACCATACCCACCCACCCACCCCACTACCACGGTCAAAATTTTTTTACTCATAATTTAATTAATTTATTTTTTAACAACTCCCCCACCCAACCCCCTCCCATACTCTCGGCTACCCACCCTACCCCCACACTCTCGGCTACCCACCCTACCCCACACCTAACCCACCCCACACCTTACCCTATCACCACCTTAGCCTACCATCATTTTGCCCTTTACATTTCCCCCCACCCCACCCTATCCTATCCCTACCCTACCACACACCCACCCACCTCACCCCTACTAATTCCCACCTCCTACCCTGCCACCCCACCTTCATCATCCTACCCCATCCTATCTCTTTCGAATTATCTCAAATTGTGTTTTTATCGAAAAATATTTTCTTTAAACACATGAAAATATTTTTCGAAAAACATTTCCTTACCAAACAGCCGAAAACATGTTTATGTCATTTTTCGAAAAATATTTTATGAAAAATCATTTTTCAAAAGTCGTTTTACGCGAAACAAACGTATCCTTAGTCTGATTAGAATTTAGTATCAGCCCGAACTACTTAGTTTAACAATTAATACGGAGTATGCTTTTATTTAAATCCACAACGTAATTTGTATTTAAAAAAAAAAGGCAGAACACACTCCCAATAAAACATAGGTTTCTAATCCTTAATCCTTGTCGTCCATTATTATCCACAAAGAACATAATTTTTTTCGTCTTGTAATAGTGATAGCCTTTTGACTATTCAAATATTTTAACAACATTTTTCATGTTTTCGAATAAGTGGCTCATTGGTAACGAGCCTCATCTTCAGTGGGTGCTAGGGTCCTTTTTCTTGCCTTCGAGTTTATAAAAAAAAACATTTTCATTACTAATTTTAATGATTTTTGCTTATGGCTTCAATATTTCTCCTTTCATTGGTTGGCTCTCATCCTTTCACTATCTTCTGGGTGTCAATTTTGTAAAGTTTAATAATTATAGCTTAACAATTTCGAGAATAAGACATTTTATTTAGAACAAACAAAAATAACAAACAAAAACATTTTTATGGGATAGAGGAAGTATTTAATCTGCATGCAACATTAATTTTGTGTGTTCATACTTGTTTTGTTTACATTAAAACCTTTCTTGTTTTTTTTTTTTTTTAAATGAGTTTTATATTAAATGAATAGCTTAATCTGTTATACAAGAGTGTGTAATTATTTAAAGTGTTAAAAAACGCAGTTGATAAGGTCCGAGCACCTGATCTCTTGTATGTGAATATCAATTGAGGCAAAACTCTTTTGACGATTTTTTTTTTTCAAAATATAGCTTTTTAAATATTTATATATCAAAATAACATAGATAAAAACTTATGTACCAAACTAACACTTTCTTGTTGGAGTCCGGAATTGGTAATTCCGGAATAAGGTAATCCGAAATTGTCATTTCCGGAATTCCTTTTTTTTTTTTACAAAACTGAATTAACAAAATAATATTTTCAAAAAATTCAATTTCGAAACTGATAATTCTGAAATTTCATTTTTTTTTCAAACTGGGTTTAATCGCCCAATTCCGATCAAGTACGAAGCATTGAGCTGTTGTTGATGATGGAGTTTTTTTCAAACTGGGTTTAAATGTTAGGTGTCCTTTTATGTATTCAGTTCCATATTAAAAAATGGAAAATAGAAATTTATGGTCATGAAAAGGATTAGGAGTTTTGAAAGACAGGAAAGCGAGGGAAACTAAAATTTGAAAGAAAAATGTTCTATCTAATCCCAAAACCTAAGTTCTGATTAGACCGGACCCACCCTTGCCTTGGAACTCTTCCAATCATTCATCATCAGACACCATTTTACAGTTTCAACCCTTCCTTTCTTCTTTTCCTGCTCTGCTGCCTGCCAATGGCTACTGCTCTTACACTCATTATTGTTCCTTTTCACTGTACGAAAAAAAAAACCCGGTGCCAATTTATACCCATCTTCCAGGATGGTTAATTTAGGTACTTCAATTCAACTCTGTACACACTATACTCCTTTCGTTCCATCAAGAGTGTCACCCTTTTAGAGTCGTCAAGTTGGGACGGTCCCATCAAGACATCCCGTCTCGCAATAGATTTGGGACGGGATGAAACGGAGTATTTTAGTCCCGTCCCGTTTCGTCCCGTTCCCGTCGCGGGACAACATGGTTCGATCCCGCCCGTCCCGTTCCCGTCCCGTCCCGTATATCTCGGCCCTGTATATCTCTCTGGTTTCAGTGTTATCAATATGAAAAACTTTTGATAAATGTTGAGAAAATTCATGCATGCAGCATCTAGGGACCAATGTTTGTGAACTCTTGTAAATGATAGGTATATCTAGTACTGATAATGCACTTGCTCTTATGGTGGATATTCATCTTTATGATCTGCAAGTTAAAAAAAAAAAAAGTTATCAATTAAGCATTTTGTCATTAAGATAGCCTGATAAGGACTTGAGCAGCTCTTCTAAATGCAGCTTCGCCACAATGTCAAGAGAATAATTGCTTAAGCAGCCAAAACCACAGTAAATGTGGTTTTGACTCCAATATTATAATAGATCAAAATGAATAAAAGCTCCTTAACCCTCCAAAGACATAAAATAGCATAAAGTATCTGCAAAGAGTTCTTTTTTTTGGTAGCATGCCACAGGCTGTTTGAGAATTATAGTACGTGATTATTGCTCAATATGTCTTTGCGGATACTTTATCCCTCCTAGTCAACGGTCCCGCATGAGTCCCGGGGGATCCCGCGTCCCGCAAATGGGACGGGATGGGACGGATTATTTTAGTCCCGTCCCATTTTGTCCCGTCCCGTTCCCGTCGTGGGACAACATAATTTCGTCCCGTCCCGTCCCGTATTCCCGAATTGACAGCTCTACACCCTTTTAGGGGTGGCACGCAAATTAAGGAAAAAAGGGGGAAGAAAAAATGTTGTGAATGCAATTTGAAAATAGGAGAGAGAATTAGTGGAGGAAATAGTGAATTTAAAAAGTGTTGCGAGTGTAGAGGAGAGAGAATTAGTGGAGGAAATAGTGGATAGGATAATAGAATATTAATAAAACATTTCCTTTTTAGGAAAGGTGACACTTTAAACGGGACGCCATTTTGGGTAAAAAGTGACACTTGGAGTGGGACGGAGGGAGTACAATGTTTGTGGCTAGGGTTGTTATACGAACCGAGCCGATTCGGGCTTGGCTCGAAAAAAGCTTGAGTTCGAACGGACTCGAACCAATTTTCAAGCTCGTCATTTTTTTCGAGCCGGCTCGTGTTCGACTCGATGTTCGACGAGCTATGTTCGAGATCGACTCATTTGAGCTCGACTCGGGCTCGGCTCGTTAAAAGCTCGAATGAATTTTAGTATATATATATATATATATATATATATATATATATATATATATATATATATATATATATATATATATATAGAGGTAGGTGCTCAAATGAGAACCATAACAAAATGAGAACCGTGAGAATCACTTGTATACACTTGTTTACAGTAGATACTTAGCTACTGTATACATATACGATCTCTTGTATATGTATACGATGATTAAATATCTACCGTATACAAGTGTATAACCACACGTATACACTTGTATACGGTAGCTAAGTATCTACCGTATATGTATACGATCTATTTGTATGCGGTAGCTAAATATCTATTGTATTTGTATACAAGTGTATACAAGTGGTTCTCACGATTCTCATTGGAGTGTGACCCTATATATATATATATATAT
This sequence comes from Adenophora triphylla var. japonica, assembly GCA_022495995.1. Classification (NCBI taxonomy): domain Eukaryota; kingdom Viridiplantae; phylum Streptophyta; class Magnoliopsida; order Asterales; family Campanulaceae; genus Adenophora; species Adenophora triphylla. The sequence continues at coordinate 136,249 of JAFEMH010002738.1, forward strand.
ATATATATATATATATATATATATATATATATATATATATATATATATATATATATATATATATATATATATATATATATATATATATATATATATATATATATATATATATATATATATATACTCCCTCCGTCCCGGCCGACTTAGGATTTTTTGAAATGGCACGGGGATTAAGAAAAAGGTAAATGTTGTGAGTGTAATTTAAAAATAGGAGAGAGAATGAGTGGAGGGAATAGTAAATTATAATGGTGTTGTGAGTATTAAAATAATGTAGGAGAGAGAATGAGTGGAGAGAATAGTGATTTAAGGTTTCCATTTTGGGCCGTCCTAAGTTGGGTGGGACGCCCAAAATGGCAAAAAGTCCTAAGTCGGCCGGGACGGAGGGAGTATATATATATATATATATATATATATATATATATATATATATATATATATAAGTATATATATATATATATATATATATATATATATATATATATATATATATATATATATATATATATATATATATATATATATATATATATATAAGTCGAAGCTCGAGCTCGGCTCGTTAAAAGCTCGTTTGATTTCAGATTTTTTTTCAACAAAAACAAGTCGAAGCTCGAGCTCGGCTCGTTAAAAGCTCGTTTGATTTCAGATTTTTTTTCAAAAAATAAGTCGAAGCTCGAGCTCGAGCTCGAGCTCGGCTCATTAAAACTCGAGTTCGAGCAGCTCGCGAAAAGCTCGCGAGCCAGCTCGCGAAAAGCTCGAAACTTGATTCGAGCCGAGCTCAAAACTTGATTCGAGCCGAACAGGCATTCAGGGCTCGAGCTCGATAATTTTTATTCGAGCTCGAGCTCGAAACTTCAAAGCTCGGCTCGGCTCGGCTCGGCTCGTTTACAGTCTATACTATTACAAATACTCCCTCCGTCCCATAAAACATTACTCCTTTACTGTTGAGAACGAAAAATAAGAAATAATGTTATTAAAGTAGGAGTTGTGATTGAGAGGAGAGAGAATGAGTGGAGAGAATAGTAAATTTGAAAAGTGTTGTGAGTATGACAAGTGGGTCCCATGAATAAAGAAGTGTTAAAAAATTTCCTTTTTAGGAAAGTGGGACTTTAAAGTGGAACGCTCAAAATAGTAAAATGGGTAATGTTTTATGGGACGGAGGGAGTAAGTAATAACAAGGATATTTGAATAATAAAAGGGCAAATTGCAATTTAGGGCCTAAAGTCGAGGGGGTGTTCTCCAAACGGGGCCCCATATTTTTTTGTCAAATCAGGGCTCAATATCTAAATTTTTCGTCAATTAAGGGTTTTTTGACGAAATTCGTTAAAAACACAGTTAAGTTGCACGTGCCACGCACATGAATAACAGATTTGGTTAAATTGAATTGGTACTAACTTTTAAGGAGTTAAATGACATATTTTATAAATAAGTGATCATAGAACAAAATAAATCTTTTATTTTATTGAATTTCTTTTTAATTCGTATGTTATCATAATTTATTAAAAAATTATCCAAATTCAAATATTTAGTTTTTTTTTAACAATTTCTTGTTATCCAAATTTGTTAAAACTAAAGGGTGGGTGAAAAATTTCTTTTTTTATATTATCTTCATCTTGCTCTCTCTCTCTCTCACTCGTCACTTTCAGATCCCACCCAAGGCCCTTCCTACCCCTTTCTCTTTACCCACTCTTCTCATCCTTCCGCCGCCGCCCTCGTTTCTGGCTCCCCACTTTCGCCAACGTTTCTAGCCCCCCACATAAGCCTAAGTCTCCCTTTCACTCTCTCCGTCTTTCCCCTTTTCGGTCTGACATTTCCCGGCACACATACCTCCTCCGATCTTCTTCTCCGGCAGACACCTCACCCTCTCCGGCGACGCTCCGAACACCCAAAACTGAGTCTAGATCCTCCTCTTTCTGTCGACGTTCATCCCTCTTCTCTCAATTTCGCCAAAAGACCAAACGAGTTCAAACGAAGGCTTAAAAAAAAGAGTCCAGACGAGGGTTAAATACTTGTTTGATTTTAAGTTGATTTGGGTTTTATTTGTAATATGATTATTCTTTGATTTTGTTTTTGTTGGGTTTATGGTGGTGGGGGTGTGATATTGTAGTGACTGGGTGGTGGTGGTTATGGTGGAGATGGTGGTGAGTTTGAATTTCAAAGAGATGATGGTTGTTGAGATTTTGAGCAATACATTATTTTTTATTTGTTTTTAAGAAAAAAATATTTTATATATTTTAATTAGTTAAATTGTTTTTCATTAAAAAAAACTTGATTAAGAAAAAAAATATAAATTGGGTAAGCATATTTTTTGTAAATATTTATTTTATTTAATCTATTTTTATTTATATATTTTATAAATCATCTATTCTTAAATAATTAGTAATTTTTTTTGAGGCAAAATAATTAGTAATTTAAATTAATAGAAAAAAGGATAATAGTTAATATCTTAAATTATTTTAAATCATATTAACTATTATCTTTATTTTTTTCAATATTTTAAATTTACTAATTATTTTTTGTTTAAAAACTAAATATTTTAATTTGGATAATTTTTTTAATAAATTATGATAACATAAGAATTAAAAAAAAATTCAATAAAATAAAAGATTTATTTTGTTCTATGATCCCTTATTTATAAAATATGTCATTTAACCCTTTAAAAGTTAGTGCCAATTCAATTTAACCAAATCTGTTATTCATGCGCGTGGCTGAAACTATCCGGATCCGGCTCGCGCGCGGATTTGACCCCGGCATCTCGCATCGTCGCGTTCGGGAAGTCGCCCGGATCCGATAGGCAGCGCGTTCGCGCCCCGGCATCTGGCTCGTTCCGTTTTTTGCGTGTTGGAGGTGTCTCGCTGTGTTTTGCTTGTAGAGTCGCCACGCCGTTTTTATTAAGCCCAAAACATTGAAAAAGGGCATCAGTTTAAAAATAAACTATTTTTGTGTGATGAGATTTTGAGTTCGGAGGTCAGATGACCCATCGGGAAGAGAATATTAGAATCTTAGAGCTCACCCGAGTCGCCTCGTAAAAACGAGTCTTTCGGTACCCCTAATATTCTTTAACTGTTGTGTGTGTGTGTGTGTGTGCTTTTAAAAATGCATGTTGTATCGGATGTCTACATTGTACACTGCTTTGTTGAAATGTATTGAAATAGTAGTGGAAGGAAGCCTTACCAATGTTGGTTCGTGTCTGTCTTCCGCTGGGGAATAGTATTTGAGGATGGAATAGTGTTTCGGTACGGACCGGGATTGCTTCGAGATGAGTCGGTTGTCTGCGGACAAAGTTTCGGCGTGCGTTGGGATCGCAGGGATCACTCGGGCAGAGGTTCGGCGTGCGTTGGGATCGCAGGGATCACTCGGGCAGAGGTTCGGCGTGCGTTGGGATGGCAAGAGTCACTCGGGCAGAGTTTCGGCGTGCGTTCGAGTTGCCCGTTTGACTCGGAAAGAGCCGGGATGCCTCGGGAAAGACCAGGCAAGGCCTCGGAGTACCACGAGGGTGCCTCGGGGCACCGCGGGAGCGTCGCGGGAGCGCTCGAAGAGGCTTCGGAGCACCATAAGGGGGCTCGGAAGGCCTCAGAATGATCCGAAAGGGGCCGGGAGTGCCTCGAGAGGACTTAGAGGGGTGCCAGAAGGCTGGGGGGAGAGGAGGGAAGAGGGAGGTGTGTCAATTTCGAGAGGGGGAGCCCTCTATTTATAGTACTCAGAAATGTGCAATAAGGTTCGTACGGACCTTGCAGGTAATCCAAGTTTTTGGTTTTCCTCGATTTGAGGGAATAAGTGGACTTTAAGAAGATTTAGCCATGATGATGTCTGATAGCAAAGAGGTCCGTACGGACCAACCTTGCATGCAATAAGGTCTGTACGGACCAACCATGTAGGCAAGTAATTATAACCTCCGGGATTTGAGGGAATAACTTGGACTTTAAGGGGATTCAGTAATCATTGAAGCAAAGAGGTCCATACGGACCACTTATGCTTTTCCAATTTCTGAAAAATTCCTAAAAGGTCCTTTTGTGCTTCTTTGTCCCAGAAAGGTCCCTCCCTTGGTTTGGTTGGGGGTTTTTGAGGGTTTTGAGTGTCACGGGTCTTCGAGACTACGATTGTGTGAGTCTGAGGTATTTCCCGTGTGTTCGGAAGATGGTGATCCAGATTGGGGTACTTACAGAAGCCCCTCGACGATGTCACTTACGGAGGAAGTGGGGTCGTCGATAAGATAAGGGTCGTAATCTAGATCGCGTGCTGGGAGAGGAAGTGACCGTGTAGGTCAGTGTGTGAGGACATGGCGGTGTCATGTTGTGTGACCGTTTAGGTCAGTTGGCTGGACCCTGTGATAGGATTCCTACGTATCCCTAGCGGGAATCAAGCCTGATCGTAGTTCGTGTGTGGGGTGAGTGTTGTTGTGCACGAGGACGTGAGATGTCCTTTTGACTGAAACTCCGTATGAGGATGTGATGGTATCCTGTGAGTGACCGCATAGGTCGACTGTGAGTGACGTGGTGGCGTCCTGGGTGACCGCATAGGTCGATGGTAAGGATGTGGTGGCGTCCCGGGGTGACCGTATAGGTCGATGGCTGGACCCTGTGATAGGTTTCCTACGTATCCCTAGCGGGAATCAAGCCTGATCGTAGTTCATAGGTCGTGAAATTGTGAGTGTATGTGGGCGTGGTGGTGCCCTGGGGTGTCGTGTGACCGCTGAGGTCGACTGTGAGGACGTGGTGGCGCCCTGGGATGACCGCATAGGTCGGTGTTAAGGACGTGGTGGCGTCCTGGGGTGACCGCATAGGTCGGTGGTAAGGACGTGGTGGCGTCTGCAGGGTGACCGCAGGTCGATGGTAGGCGTGGTGGCGTCCTGGGGTGACCGCATAGGTCAGTGGTAAGGACGTGGTGGTGTCCTGGGGTGACCGCATAGGTCGGTGGTAAGGACGTGGTGGCGTCCTAGGTGTGCAATCTTACTAGAAGATGGGTAATCTTACGAGAAGATGGTTTGTGGTGTGACCGCCGAGGTCGACTGTGAGGACGTGGTGGCGTCCTGAGATGGAAATTTTACGATTTTCTGAATCGGGTGGTTTAGAGCCTTCCGGGCTGGAGATAGTGATGTGGGAGGTTTATACGGTCTTCCGGACCGAGTGGTTTAAAGCCTTCCGGGCTGGAGATAGTGATGTGGGAGGTTTATACGGTCTTCCGGATCGAGTGGTTTAAAGCCTTCCGGGTTGGAGGTATGAGGACTTGATTCGTCTTCTGACTGCGGTTGGTGGAGGCGTGGCTGCCTTGTGCTCGCGTTTTGTCCGCTGGGGGAAAAGGTTGGACTTATGCTGATTTTCGATGTTCATCTGCTGGGGATATGTGGCCTTGTAGGGGTTTTTTCCGCTGAGAAGGTGACTTCGGTCTTGCTTTGATGGCCGGTGGTTGATTCACCATCTGGCGTTTTGGAGGCGTTTTGTGCCTTGAGAATTGTGCTTGGAGGTACTGGCTCCTTTTCGCGCTTGCTTTACCGTTTAGTGGGCGAGGTCTGGGCTTACGATGACGGCCGGTGGTTGAGTTGCCGTTTAGTGGGCGAAAACTCCATTGTTGTCCCAAAATTCCTAGAAAATCTTCCACACTTAGCTTGAATTGCTTGTAATGGCGGAAGGATCAAGGAGAGGACGTCGTCAACGGAGCCAAGAGATGATCGAGCAAAGGATAGAGCTTCAAAGGAATTACATTTCCTTCATGCCTTCTTCGAAGAACCCGGATGTGTTGTATCCGAATCCGGAGGTACACACTAGGCGAGCTAGGAACGTCGGGGAGGTAAGAAATCAATTTCGTCTTGATTCCTTGCTTGAATTTTTGAATGCTAGAACTAGGTATTAGTTTTTCGCATATTTGGGGCTTTTGTTATTTGCTATGCTTTTTGTGAAATTCGTGATGAATTGTTAAAATTGAGCATGTAAAAATTGTGGGTATGTGAATTTTGTGCAAAAATGTGTAGATTAGCTCTTATTTGTAAAAATAAAGTGCCTCTCTTTGAAAATGCATGCTTTGGTGTTTTGTACCTTATGCTATTTTCGTGTGTACATTGTGAGAAAAATTGCCATGTAAGGACAAATTTTGTGAAAAATGTGACATGTGCCGTGTTTTGTAACGGGTTTTGTCTGAAAGTATGTGCCGTGTAGGGACGGACTTTTCTGAAAATGTGTAATGTAGTGTGTGCCGTGTTTTTGGTGACGGACTTTGTGAGGAAAATATGTGCAATATGTGCCGTGTTTTGTGACGGGCTAATTTTGAAAATGTGTACAAGGTCGGGACGGACCCATATATTATATATATATATATATATATATATATATATATATATATATATTTTTTTTTTGTTTTGCATTAAGTACTGTGACTGACGTACCTTTGCTGTGTTTACCTGCAGGATGTGGGGCTTTTGTCTGGGAAAGCCAAGAAGATGAAGTCTCGAGGGTCGCTCGAGGCAGTAGTGGATCTGTGGCAGCAGTTGCCGGACATCTCTATGGGGGGCAGGCCGAGTCCTAAGAGATTGGTGTATGCTTCCGGCTTGGGCGTGTTCGTGGAGAACTTGGCCAGGATTTCTGATACGAGGAAGAACAAGAGTATCTTCCTGGGCTTGTCCGAGTATTGGTGGGACACCACCCACACCTTCCATTTGAGCTGGGGCGAGGTGACGGTGACTCCCACCGATTTTGCTGCTATCACCGGACTTTCCTTCAAAGGAGGGCCAGTGCGGTGGAGGGACAAGATATCTGATGAGGTGCTGGCTGAGCTGCTGGGCTTCGCGCCTCTTCCTCGCAGGGGCCTGGGCATGCTGTACAGCGATGTGGAGATGCGGATTACGGCCAGTATTGGGGCCTACTGCCGTGGTACCGGCATGGTGACGACGGATCAGCTGGCACGCTCCTTTCTGTGGTTTGCCCTTTTCGAGACTCTGTTCTCGAATCACGCGACTACGGCTCCCTTTGCTCTGCTGGAGAGTTTGATTGACTTGGAGAGGGTCTGTGATATAGCTTGGGGCGAGGCGGGCCTGGCCGAGCTTTATTTCTCTTTGGACCGGTTTAGCCGATGCGTGGCTAGTTCTTTGGGCTGTTTTGATTTTACTTTAGAGGTATGAGTTTATTGCTATTTTGATTTAGCAATTTGTCATTTCTCCGTTTTCTTTTGCACTGAACCTTTTATGCTTTTGTCACAGGTGTGGTTCTATGAGATCTTCTGGTGCTTCCCGTGGGATCGAGAGGCTGAGGTCATAGCGGCCTACCCTGCTATGTTGGGCTGGGCCCGCCCGGCGAGGAGGAGGAGGACCAGTAGGGGGAAGCTCACCATTGCCTACGGGGATGTGCAGGAGCATCTGGGGAGAGACAGCCCAGCGGAGTTTGATCTGTACCCCTGGGCTCGGTACGGGGCTGACGAGTTTGAGGGGGCTACCGTGGTGACGGCGCAGCGGAAGATGCTGCGGGGCCTGACCTGCGATGTCATGTACTTGGGAGAGAGGGTCTTCTGGCAGCATGGCCCGGGTATGCTCCCCTTGGCTCCGAGGGACCCGCCTTTTGGGATGATGGATTCCCGTGAGATGGACGTGCTGGAGTTTGAGAGATATCTTGGCTGCGTGAGTGCCGATGAGTTTGTTTTATTTGGAGAGGAGTATGGGACCTTTGTGAGGAGGAAGTTGAGGACGCCACAGGTGTTGGCGAGGAGAGGAGGCGCGGCCCGGGTCCCCAGAGGTTTCGGTGCACAGGCCGGATTTCACATATGTTCGAGGATTCATCGAGGCTGAGGGGGCGTTCTGCACTGCTCCCGAGCAGCTCCACCGCCACCGAGTTGACCCTGATATGCCGGTGAGTGTACTTACTCTTTTCTGTCTTGGCATCTTTTCTGTATTTTTCTCTTTTTGTATGCCTGCATCTCTTTAGCTGAGCGTTCCTTTGGCTGTTTGCTTGTGCAGGTCTCGGGGAGAGCCTTCGACACGCTGATCCGCCGTTATGTGGCGATGCGGTCTTTCGCGAAGAAGATGGAGGGGAAGCTGTCTTGCCGGTCTTCGCGGCGTGTGCCGGCGTACGAGCCGATGCCTTCGAGGCATTCTGTGGATGTTCCTCAGTCGAGGGCTGAGCCGGAGCCGCAGCAGGAGGGACCTTCTCGGGGGCGGCATAGCATGGATGCCGGTGAATGAACGCTCGCCGAAAATAAATTATCTTTAGGAGTCGCCACGCCATTTTTAAGGAAAACATTGAGAACCTTTTTAAAAGAGAATTTTGGGTCCGGGGGTCAGGTTACGTGTTGGGAAGAACTTGAGAGTTCACCCAACACGCCTCGTCCGTAAACGAGTCTTTCTATGTTCAACATTCAAAACCATTCAAAAGTGTGTGCAAATTATATGAGACATAATATATGTATAAAAATGCATTTTAATGCTTTGTTTTATTGGTAAACTGTGAGGAATACAACTTGTGAACCACTTATTTTGGGGGGCCACGTCCCGATTACAACGAGGCAATCAACTTACAACTGAAAAGGACCTGCTACAGTTGGCTAAGTATGCTGCGAGGAATACAACTTGTGAACCACTTATTTTGTGAACCACTTATTTTGGGGGGAATAGAAATGAAATATGCTCACATGAAGTGTCAAATGAATGGACTGAATTTGCACAATCTTAGATTGATGTTATTTTGAGCCGAGATAGATTTGGCTCTGATTTAAGCAAGCAATAAATTATTAATTTGATTTAGATCTCGAATATATTAGAATGAAACTACTATCCGGTAAGAACTGTAGTTGGGTTTCAAGGCTTCGATCGGCCATTGGGTAATTTGGAATGTCATGACCTCTTAAGATGAGAGGTCGGCTGGGCCTTTTACTGACTGAACCTCTAAAAATGAGAGGTTGGGTTGTAGGGATGTGTTTGGGATTTCTAAGGTAAGGGAATTGATTTGCCTCTGAGAATGAGAGGTCCAAATTGGCTTTTCCAAGGGCAAGGGTAATGGTAAGGGGAAGTCCAAGCTATTGAGAACTTTTATGAACCTTCGAGGGTCCGGGCTCCTTTTTTGATCATTGGAGAGCCTCTTGAGAAGTCGGGGATTTTTGCTGAATTGTGAGGATTTAAAATCCTTCTTTTGATGATTTGGGATGGCCTTTTTGAGGAGATGAGGACTCTTGCTGAATTGTGAGGATTTAAAATTCTTCTTTTGATAACTTGGAAGGCCTCCTGAGGAGTTGAGGATTATATCTTTCCTTCCTTCACGACTTGAGTATTTTATACGTCCCTAACTCTCGAAGCTAACTTCTTGGCATTGCTTGGACTTCTCTCAGCAATGAGCAAAGGTGATGGCTAAACAGAGTTTCAAAACATGCCGATCTTGAAAGATATTATTTGGTGAGGGTAAGGTAATGGTTTTCCTATGGGTGAAAGGCTTCAACCACAATCCCTACCGGATGACCTAAACGAGATTAAGTCTTCATTGCTTGCTTAAGCTTTAAGTGAGAACAGATCTATGCAAATTCATCGAGCAACGAGATGATGAGGATGATGAAAGAGATGTGAGCATATGAGATGCAAGATGGGGAGTTGGTAAGCCCCAATTTGAGAAGGATATCAATTGATTTTCTCACTCCGACTAATTTAAACATGAGTCATTTCAGAGCATTAGTGGCTGAGCAGCACAAGTGATCATCTAGGATAAGACCATTTCAATTAAGTGTAATGTAGGTGTGCTAGTGATGTCTCGAGTCTAGCAGGAAAAGAAACAAAGATTTTTATTATTGCAAAGCAAAAATTGGTCCAAAGTGGACTCGACAGACTCATGTCCGACAGCGGACATTCTAGATCCTACGAGGACTGATTGACTACATCAACATTGGATGGGTGAGAAACTCCAGACTGGCTAGCCACCACATTCTCTGCACCAGACATCTCGAATTCTGAATCAGATGAAGATCACTCGGACACCTGAACTGCTTCCGCCTTAGGAATATGGACCAATGAGCGCCGAGAACAAGAGCACACACCCAACTTGCCGTAGCTGTAGAGGCGAAGGGGCGATTGGTAAGGTGACGGAGGAGAGAACCTTGAGGTGGTATGGGAGAGGGAAGAGCGGGAAAGGAGACGGACTCATGCATATGCCTTATTAAAGATTTAAATAAAAATAATTTTTATTAATCCTAAGAATGGTTGGAAAAGGGGGACACCTTCTTTTTCACATTCTAACCTATTTTGAACTAGAGCGAACCTAAGGGGCATACAAGTCAAAACAAGTCAAACTCAAAATTTTCAAAACCAAGTCCAAGTCAACAACGTCTTGACTCGGGAGGAGAGAGGGTCGAAAGTACGTTTGAATGTACGAGACCTCAATTTGCAGGTAAAATCCTGGAAAAAATTCGGCATGACCTCTCCTCACTTCGAGTCAAAAATCTGGCATGTCCTCTCGTCGCTTCATGGCGAAATTTCGGCATAACCTCCCGTTAGTATGTGTCAAGAATTCGACATGATCTCGCGTTAGCACATGTCGAAAACGCGTCATGACCTCTTGCGAAGCCAAGTCGAGAAATCGACATGTACCCACGTCGTGACATGTCAAAGCTTTGACATGTACTCACGTTGAGTTATGTCGTAATTCCGTTCATGAAGAAGGAGAGTATGCCAAGACCTTGGAGACGAAGTATGACTCGGACTTTGTGAGAAAATTTTGAAAACCGAGTTTGAAAATGTTCTGAAAAGTATTTTGCCAAAAACCAACCGGTCACGGTAGAAAGTGTGTCACGGACAGGTGTTGGTTCCTAGCACTCTATAGGCTGGGAGGACTTTAGGCGCTCAAGCGTAAGCGAAACACGTCACTGTCCGCGATGCCGTCCGTACACTCCTGGGTTCTAACTCTATGTGCAGGTAGCGTGCGAGTAGTGTGAAGGTATATTCTAAAAAACTTTTGTTTTTTGTTTTTTTTTCAGAAAAGGGGATGAAGGAAAATAACACACGCACACCCCGCAGAGCACAATAATCAAGGATCAATAAATTGATCATGGGGGACTGCCCCACAATCACAACCTGCATCAGGAAAACAAATCCTACAAATTGACCACTTATGTCGCGTGACACAAGACTGATGAGGTCAATTGTGTCGCGTGACATAAGGAGTCACACATCCATAATCTGAACAACAAACCAGGACCAGCCCCAGCCTCCAAGCACAACACAAGATCTCAGCCCCAAGCACCTAATGCAACAAAGCAGGAAGCCAGGAAGGGGGAAGGGATAAAGCAAAGCATTAACATGCACTTATGCACATATAAAGTCACCAACAATGCACACATATATGAAGGAATTGAATGTTGAACGAACACGAAAGTTTGACCCACTTTTGAAAACAGGTTTCAAGTCCCCAGCGGAGTCGCCACTGAATGAACGCTCGCCGAAAATAAATTATCTTTAGGAGTCGCCACGCCGTTTTTAAGGAAAACATTGAGAACCTTTTTAAAAGAGAATTTTGGGTCCGGGGGTCAGGTTACGTGTTGGGAAGAACTTGAGAGTTCACCCAACACGCCTCATCCGTAAACGAGTCCTTCTATGTTCAACATTCAAAATCATTCAAAAGTGTGTGCAAATTATATGAGACATAATATATGTATAAAAATGCATTTTAATGCTTTGTTTTATTGGTAAACTGCGAGGAATACAACTTGTGAACCACTTATTTTGGGGGGCCACGTCCCGATTACAACGAGGCAATCAACTTACAACTGAAAAGGACCTGCTGCAGTTGGCTAAGTATGTTGCCCAACACAGGACCATCAATGGCCAGTTGTGTCGCGGGACATACTATGCCATATGCAGAGGCTTACAACTAGGCTAATTACAGAATAAGCCAATACCAACAACAAGGTTAACAAGAATGGAATTAACGGAGACAAACCAATGACAACAACGAGGTTAACAAGAATGGAATTAACGGAGACAAACCAATAACAACAACGAGGTTAACAAGAATGGAATTAACGGAATTAATAGAAACAACGAGATTGCAAGAGATGGAAACGTGTAATTGCAACGAGGCAATATCATCACCTAGATGTGGATAAACACATATGAGAGAATGAATATGATTGATTCACCCTCTATTTGGTGTTTAGACAAACTAACATCAACCAAATACTCAAGCAGACATATCACAGCATACTGGGAACCAAAAATAAGATTATAACAATGACATTTCAATCAGTTCTAGCATGAATAAAAATGCCAAATACGGCAACACCCAAGCATACGGATAAAGGCATATTGGAAACAAATTGACATTATAACAATGTCATCTAATCAGGTTCAAGCCTGAATAACAACATCAAATGTAGCAAAACCCATGAATCAATGAGGAGAGAGAGAAGGATTTAGAGATTACCCTCGGAGTATCCATGATCTCTACACCCAGTTAGGTGTAGAGAGCTTCAAATCGGCTTCGGAACGAGAGAGAGAGAGATCGAGCTCACCGATTGGAGCAGCTGTGAAGCTTTGAACGCATGTGTGCGTGTATGTGGGTTGAATGGGAACGGAGGTTTAGGACGCCATTAGAGAGAGAAGGAAAGCTTCGGTGATGGGTTTGGAGAGGGAGCATGGTTGTTGTCGATTTTGAGATCAGAGAGAGCAACGTAACGATGGCTGTGTTGGTGTTGTTGGAGGCGGCGCCGGTGAATGGGAGAAGGAGAACGATGATGGCTGATGGTAGTTGGAGACGAGGCTGCGATGGTGGTGAACGGTGTTTTAGGTAGAGAGAGGCCTTGGGTCGCCGGCGAGTGGTGAGGAAGGGTGAGGAAGGACGCCGGCGAACTGGTTTCTGGTAGGGAGATTGAAGGGAATTGGGTCGTTGTTTTGGTTCCAGCCGGTGATTCAAGGAGAGAGATGGTGTTTATTGGTGAGGTTAGGGGGAACGAGCCGCCGCCATGGATACCGATTAGAGAGAGAGAGCGAGCTCTGTTAAACCGTTTAGAGAGAGAATGCGGCTAGTGAGAGAAAAGATTTGTCCGCCTCCCCTCGACTGTGTATGTCCTTGTCAATGGTGGGGAACGATTGTAGGTGGTGATTTAGGGAGTGACAATGGTTTGCCGGTGAGAGAGAAGACCGGTGAGGAGATGAGGGAGACGGCAATGGTCCTTTACGATTAGAGAGAGAGAGAGTGATGAGAGAGAATGGTGAGAGAGAGAGAGAGTAGTGGGCGTGCCTACTTCTCAGTGTGTGTCTCTTAGACGTCGAGAGAGTGTTGTATTGACTACCCAGTACCTGGCTTGGTATGAGCAGCGTGTTGGGCAGTCCCAAGTGACTTTGGGGAGCAGGTATGGAGCGATTCTAGGGCCCGATTGCCGTAGTAGCTATTGCCTTAGGAGTGCCGAAGCCTGGTCTGACCCTCAGGATGTTACGGGAGACACTTTGTTTAACTACGAGACTAGGGTTGACCGACTGACAGGGAGAGTTCCCCTTTTGCAGACTCAGAGGGAGGAGATCCGAGCCGAAGCACGGGAGAATGAAGCCCTGAGAGCTGCTAGATTGTTTGACTCTAAGGGGAGAACCCCTAATCTCAAACTGAGAGACGCAGAGCTGGCTCGCGTGGAGCGAAAGAAGACTCGCCGGGGACGAGGAAAGAAAGGGAAGAATGGCGAGGGGACCAGCGCAGATGGCGCGGAATGACCTCCTAGGTATCCATTCATTGCATTGCAATACATTATTTATTAAATGTATTAAGATGTCTTTTAGCATGTTGTGAACTTGAGAGTAGACCGTGCTTGAACTCATCAAGAAATGTTGTAATCGTTAGTGATTTGTGATTTACTTTTAAAGCTTTGTCGAGACGCAAGATCTCTTGTTCGCTTTTGTTTCTTTTGTGAGCCTCGACGATGTCCGTCTTTGGACTTTTCTGTTGCATTTGCGGACTGAAGCAGCCCGGGCCTTGACGGCAATCCCTTTTGCTTGGGCTTTGTGTTTGGCTGAAAGGTTGGATGATCCTCTGACAAGTCGTTTTGACGGTCTTTTCCGTAGCTTCCTTGCCTCTTGTTTGTTGGCGTCGGGCTCTTGACCTCTTTTGTAGCTTCTGCTTGAGCTTATTATTTTTTTTGAAAGCCTTTGCTTGAGCTCTTTTTTTTTTTTTTTGAAGCGCGTGAGGGCGAAGACAAGCCCCTGACTTGGAAGTTGACATGGGTCAGTCGTTTGACGCTGAGTGACCTTCGGATGTCCTTTGATGTTGCCGCCGTCGTTTGACTTGGTCAAGGTGATGTTGGGGGCATGCTCTTGGAAAGTGTGTAGCTTGATGGAGGTCCTGGTTGACATTTCAAACTTTTGACTTTTTTGTGTGTTTTTAGACCGGACCAATTAAGGTTGCCTACGTTCCCCCGGACTAGAGGGCTCAGGTCTGCGTAGTTCAACACTACATGGAGTGCCAAGAGATGCACAATTGTTCTTCTTTAGGCGAAGTATATGCGAAGTTTGCTTCCGTTGACTGGATTCATGAAGGGATTGCCGTCTAGGTCTGTCAGCTTCATGGCACCTCCGGAGAAGATCTTTTGAACCACGAAAGGGCCGATCCATGTTGGTTCCCATTTTCCTAGTGGGTTGGTTCGAGTGGGAGGCTTTTCTTTGAGTACCAGGTCGCCTTCCCTGATGTCTCGGGACTTAACCTTCTTGTCAAAAGCTCTAGCCATTCTGCTTTGGTAGGCTCGGATATGTTCCATGGCCTTTAGTCATCGCTCGTCTAACAGAGCCAATTCGTCGTGTCGGCTTCGGAGCCATTCGACTTCGTTGACGTCATTTTCCAGCAGCACTCGGAGTGAGGGAATTTCCATTTCAAAGGGGAGGACTGCTTCCATCCCGTATGTCAGGGCGAATGGGGTTTCTCCCGTGGCTGTTCTGACTGATGTTCGGTAGCCCCAAAGTGCAAGGTGCAGCTTGTCGGGCCAATCTCATTCTCGGGTGGTCATTTTTTGGATGATCCGTTCGAGGGTCTTGTTTGCTGCTTCCACGGCGCCGTTCGTTTGTGGCCGGTAGGGGGAAGACTTGTGGCGTGTGATTTTGAATTCGGTCAGCAGTCTGTCGCATTCTCCTTCTAAGTGGAGCCGTTGTCTGATATGACCTCGTTCGGGATGCCATATCGGCAGATGATGTTTTCCTTGAGGAAGTGTGCGACTTTCTTGGATGTGATCACTTTGTAGGACTTGGCTTCGACCCATTTGGTGAATTAGTCGACGGCTACCAAGATGAACTCGTGGCCGTTGCTGCCTGGCGGAGCGATTTTTCCGATGACGTCAATTCCCCAAGTGGCAAAGGGCCAGGGCGTAGTCATGCAGTAGAGATCGTGAGGAGGTAGATGATTGAGGTTGGAGAACCGTTGGCACTTGTCGCAGCTTCGAACAAAGTGAATGCAGTCTGCCTCCATGGAGATCCAGTAGTAGCCCATCATGAGAATGATTTGCATTAGGGCTCGGGCGTTCATGTGGGGACCGCAAGCCCCATTGTGGACTTCGTTCATGAGCTTGCTTGCTTCTTCCTGGCTGATGCAGCGTATGAGTGGTCCTTGGTAGCGTTTCTTGTATAGCATGTCCCCAAGGATGACAAAGTGAGAGGCGAGGCATTTTAGGGCTGTGATGCTCTTGGCTTTGACTCCTTCCCTGCGTTGACCTTCTTCGTTCATGAAGGCGGTTTCCCCGTTTTTGAGGTATTGGAAGATCTGGATATACCATGGCTCATTGACAGTCTTGGGCTCTGGTTCGATCTCGCAGCAGTAGGCTGGAATTTCTTTTCGCCCTACTTTGAATGGCTTGATTGCCTTTCCCTCGGGGATTTCCACGAGTGAAGCCAAGGTGGCTAAGGCGTCTGCAAACTGATTTCGTTCTCTCGGCAAGTAGTGGAAGGTGACCTCTTCAAATTGTGTGATGAGGTCCTCCATGCAGGCGTGATATTTTTGCAAGCCTGGGTCTATGGTTTTCCACTTGTTGGAAACTTGGTTGATAATCAAGGCTGAGTCTCCATAGACCTCAAAATTATGGACATTCCTTTCGAGTGCAGCCTGTAGTCCGGCGGCGCAGGCTTCGTATTCGGCGGCATTGGTGGTTACCTCGAAATTGAGCTTAATGGCGATTGGGGTGTGCTCATCCTTGGGATCGACCAAGAGCATACCGATGTTGTTTCCCTTTTTGTTGGCTGCTCCATCAAAGAACAGTTGCCATCGATTTTCGCCTTCGAGTGCGAAGATTCCTTCATCTGGAAATTGTGGTTCGGGGCCTCGAGCCTCGTCGGTTGGGAAGTCAGCCAGCTGTTCGGCCATTGCCCGTCCCTTGATTGACTTTTGGTTCCCGTACTTGATGTCAAATTCTGCTAGGAAGAAAGACCATTTGGCGAGCCTCATTGACAGAGATGGTTTGTCAAAGAGGTACTTGACTGGGTCCATTTTGGAAACCAAGTGCACCGTGTGCGACTGCATGTAGTGCCGTAATTTTTCGACGACCCATACTAAAGTTGCGCAGGTTTTCTCGAGGGCTGAGTAGTTGAGTTCGCTGCCTTGAAACTTTTGACTGATGAAGTATATGGCGTTCTCGACTCGTGACTCTTTCTTTTCTTGACAGAGCATGGCTCCAACTGCTGTGTCGGTCACAGTTAGGTATAGCAACAGTGGCTTCTCCTCGTGGGGAGGACAGAGAATTGGAGGACTCACAAGGTACGCCTTTATTTCTTCGAAGGCATCTTGGCATTCTGAGTTCCATTCGACGTCGGCATTCTTCTTCATTAGTTTGAAGATTGGCTCGCACATGGAGGTCAATTGATTGACGAAGCGGCTGATATACTGCAGGCGGCCCATGAAGCTTTTCACCTCTGTTTGAGTTTGCGGTGGTCTCATTTCGATGATGGCCTTGATTTTTTGAGGATCAACCTCGATGCCTCGGTCGGTGACCATGTACCCCAAGACTTTGCCTCAGCTGACCCCAAATGTGCATTTGGCAGGGTTTAACCTCATCGAGTGTTTCCGGAGGCAATCGAAGAACTTTCTCAAGTCTGTGAGGTGTTTTCCATCTGATCCCTTTGAGTGGATGATCATGTCATCGACGTACACTTCGATCTCTTTGTGGATCATGTCGTGGAAGAGGGCGGTTGCTGCCCGTTGGTAGGTAGCCCCGGCGTTCTTTAGTCCGAACGGCATCACTGTGTAACAGTAGGTTCCCCAGGGGGTTGTGAAGGCTGTTTTTTCTTGATCTTCTTCGGCCATCTTGATTTGATTGTAACCGGCAAACCCGTCCACGAAGGACTTGACCTCGAAATTGGTTGTAGTGTCCACCAACATATCGATGTTTGGTAGTGGAAAATCGTCCTTGGGACTTGCTTTGTTGAGATCTCGGAAGTCCACGCAGCAGCGCACTTTTCCGTTGGCCTTGGTGACCGTGACTATGTTGGAGAGCCATGTAGGGTACTCGATCACCCTGATGAAGCCGACGCGGAGCATCTTCTCGATCTCTTCTTTGACTTGTAAAGACCATTCTGGCTTGATTCGGCGTAGCTTTTGCTTGATGGGCTTAGCCTCGAGATTCAAGGGGATCCGATGTTCTACAATGTTTGGATCTAATCCGGGCATGTCTTGGTAAGACCAAGCGAACACGTCCACGAATTCTTTGAGCAGTGCAGTCAATGCGTCTTGCTCTGTGCCGGTGAAGAAACTTCCGATTTGCGTCTCTTTTGGCTCTTCAGCAGTTCCCAAATTCACTTTGGTTAAAACCTCCTCGGCAGCTTGGGCCCGATTTTTCTCTCGTTTGACAACATGCTTAAAGATGTGCTTAATGTATTGTTCGTTTAATGTGTCTGCTTCTTTATCAAATGAATCGTTATTAACTGTCTGTGTGTTAGTTAATTTATCAGTTGTTAAAGATGCAATGAGAGGATACTCGGAAAGATCGAAGCATTCATTAAGAGCATACGGGAATACATTATTGGCAATGAGTTCGTAATATTCTGGCGTGAGGCCATCAGATGACTCGAGAGACTCAAATTCAAAGAGAATGGACTCAGGATGGGTTTTGACACTGGACTCTAGGACTCGAGGGGTCAGACCATGTCGTTCGATCATGTCCCTTTTGCTGGCGGTGGGTCCGGAGAAGGAGGCCCAGTTATTGAGTGGCAATGAGCTTGATAGGAGGCAGGGTTTGAAAGGCTTCGTGTCACCGTTCCCGATCATGGCTATCACAGAGTTATCAGAAACAAAGTCGATTAGGTCTGGCACCTCGATTTCTTCATTGAAGAGCAGGTGGAGCAGGGGCTCGTTCCAAGCATCATCTGCGGAGTCTTTCGCTTTTGTCTTGGGCATTGCTAGCTCGAATGCTGACTCGTCCCGCTTGTTGGGGGCAGGGGCATTGACATAGAGTTTTTCGAGTTCTTCTGCCAAATAGGGGGTTTTCCCAAACCAAAATTCATTGTGAATAGTAGTGTTCGTGGGTCCCAACAGAGGTGGTGCGTCGAGAAAGGCTCTTCTGACGGGATTTGGCTTGAGGCCTCTGAATCTTGCCAGGTTCCGCTGGAGCTTGTCCATGGTTGTCGTCCAGCTTTGTTTGGCGTTGATCAGCTCTGTTCCCTTTCCTATATCTTTATTCAAGTTGTCATCTTTCTTTGTGAAGTACTTGGTCATGTCAAAGCTGTAAGGGCGAAGATCGGAGATTGTGTGCAAGCCTCTTTTGCTATTGACGGAGCGTTTCCGTGCAGCTCGTTTGTCTTCCGCAGCGTCTTCGGGAGTAGGAATGTATCCCAGGCCATGGAGGGTATTCTGTTCCTTGATATTGATGATTTGCTGGGTACCCTGATGGCGTCTTCCCAAACCAAGCCCCGGGATGTTGTTCATGCGCTTCATCATTTTCATCGGGGGAGGGATCTAGTCCCAAATCAAAGGCAGGTCTATGTGGCACACCTGGGCCTTTGGGCTTTCGATTGTGAACCCTGTCAGCATCATGCCGTCATTGTCGTGTTTGATCTCTAAGAACGGGACGCCGTTTGTGTCGGTCCTTTCAGTGATTATGCTATCATCGTAGATGATGGTCAGATCTGTTCCTTGGACGAACTTTACGCACTGATGGAGGGTGGATGCCACCCCATTAATCTGGTGTAGCCAAGGTGTGATGATGTGTCGCCATTTTCGCGGGAAGAAATTCGATTTTTTCGCGTTTCTTTGAAAAAAACCAAATAAAACCCGGGAAAAAGAACGGAGTCGCCACGCCATTTTTGTTTTAAGGGCCAAAACTTTGAAAAAAGCCCGAGATCAGAAATTTGGGTTCGGAGGTCATGTTACACGCCGGGAAGGACGTTAGTGTGCACCCGAAATGCCTCGTAAAACGAGTCTTCCAAGCTGAAAATCATTTGTGTGTGTGTGTGTGTGTGTGTTTTGGCCAAAATAATTTGAAACTCAGAAAAGTAAAAATTGGAATATCTTTTCAAGACTTTAAACTGATCCCATGAATTTTTGGAAGATTTTTGGATTGAGATTTGGTACTCAAAAGACCTTTTGAAGTTGAGAGCCATTTCTGCCAGAATGAAAAAGGCAGTGGACCTTTGATTTTGAAATGGATTCAAGGGTCTTAAAACTTCATAATCTGGATAAACTCAGAGAATGAAAGTTGTTCCAGACACCTTAAATAAGATTTTTGCGAAGGAATTTTCCATTTTGGAGAAGATTTGAGGGGTCAAAACCTTCTGGAAACCTCAGATATGAGATCTGGATTCCCAGAAGCTGATGAACTAGCCTCTGAAATAAAATTTGAAAAGAGGAGTTTTACTCACCGAAAAAATAAAGTAAAAATATGTATGGAAAGATATGGATGTTGGCTACAAAAAGTGTTTTGTAGTAAACACCAAATTCCACATTTATCTGTGTCCAAAAAATTAGACCATGGACTGAGGTCTGAGAAAATTGCTACTGGACAGCAACTTCTCAAGAAAGAAAATATGATTTTAAGGGGGGTTTTGCATCCATGCTTGTCCCCATTTCCCTAGGTTTTTGTTAGTGATCACTTGACATTTTAGTGGTGAATCAACTATACCAAACCATCCTTGGGGTACATTAGGACTAAGCATTTCATTTGCTTGGGAAGGGGATTTTTATCCTTTGAAAATGAGATTTGATGCTTGAAAATGGTTTTTAGGGTTTTGAAAATGAGTTTTCTTTGCAAGAAAGTAAGAGATCTTGAAAATAATTTTGATCTTTGTAGAAGATCATCCATGGAGATGGTCTTCCATGGTGATCTTCTTAGATCTAAAGCAAGAAGATGAAAGAACTACATTTTGTAGTTTGCAAATGCATGCATGGTTGGAGTTTAGGGTAAGGAGAAGGAGGGTTTACCAATCTTCCTTGTGTTCTTGAGTTTTTGGCTTGAGTGTATGAGTGTTTAAGGCTTAAATATGAGAGTGAGTGGATGAGTGTGAGTTGGGAAAGATTGGAGAGAAAATGGTGACAATTCTTGAAGAATTCTCACTGTTTTCTCTCTATATTTCGCCAGAGGTTCGGTGCAATTGGTGTTGTTGCCCTCTATTTTTGTGACTGGAGGGCTCAATTTATAGCCCTCCTGAAAATGCAAACATGTCCGCGCGGATGGATCCAGTCGCGTGCACTGTTCATTAATTGCAGCTTCAGGCTTTGGACACAAGGAATATTTCTTTTGAAATTTGAATTATACAGCCAGTTTCTGTTCCAGGAAATTCTATTTTTGGTTTTATTCCTTTTGTTTTACTTTTTGAGATTCTTTTTGAGGTTTAACCTTAAATAACAATGCCCATTTTACCCTCATTTTGTTAGAAAAGTTAGGATTGTTAGGAATTGTTAGAAATGTTATAACTTTCGTTAATTTTCTAACGAAAATTCTAACAAGCTCAAATTGGAGCACTTACACAAGGGCGTCCCAAAATGGCAGTGAATGTGATCGGGATGTCGATGACTTGGAAGTCGGTCGGGACCATCTGCTTTCCGAACCACAGGTTCAAGGTGGCTATTCCCAAGACTGGGCGAGACGTTGAGTCGTAGGCCTTGATTACCTGAGTTGAGGGTTTTAGATCAGTTGCTTTGATCCCTAGCAAATCCATCATTTTGGATGGGAGGACGTTCATGGATGATCCCCTATCTACCAAGACCCGAGGGAGACGGCGCTCGTCCAGTTGAACTGTTATGTAGAGAGGCTCATTGTGGTCAGCCCCAAATTTTGGAAGGTCGAGTTCCGTGAAAGTGATGATATTGCTGTAATGAACATTGCCTATCATCTGAACCGCTTCATCAGGTGTCACAGTGATGGGAACCATGGTCTGGGCCAGGCTTTCTTCCAACTTGAGTTTGTGCGGATAAGATGAAGTGAGTAGGGACCAGAGTGAGATGTTAGCCTGAGTACGCTTGAGCTGAGTTAAGACAGGATCTTCAGCCTTTGGGTCAAAGGTTTCGGCTTCTTTGGCGTAGGGCCCCTTTTCAGTTCGTGGCTCAGGTATGGTTGGCCTTTTATCTGCCCGTGGAGGATTTGTCGGTATTTGACCGAAACGTGTCAGAACGTTCACCTCTGGCTTTGTTGCTTTGCTCGTCTCTCCTATCTCTGTAATGGGAGGGCCTTGGTTAGCGTAGGGCCATACTGCGCATTTCAGTTTGTTTACCGTCATTGCTTTTGTTGAAGCGTCAACAGTGGCTTTGAGATCTTCCCAAGACAGGGGTTGAGACATCTGGACCCTTGGACCGTCGCTGGCGGCGCGGAGCTCGTCCCAGCTGATCATGGAGCAGACATTGTCATAGCCTCGTGCAGAGTTAAGCTGAGGAGACTTGCTGGAGTAGATGACGTAATAGTCAAACTTTCCTGATGGTTCTCCAAGGGTTCCAACTGTGGGGTCGCCGAATTCGTATCTCTTCTTCAGTTTTTGTTGAGAAGAGGGTTTCTTCTTTCTTCGAGGGCGGCCCTCGCTCATTTCATCTTGGAATTCCATTTCCAAACAAGCAGTGCAATCGCAGACGTCCCACCAGATGTGTTCATTATTCGACGGTGGTATCGGGACCTCAAGACGTTGACCGGACATGTCCTCCCCCAGGAGGTCTTGTGGCTTTATGTCGTAGCTGCATGGCTCGTATGAGGGCAACAGGTTGACTTCTGGGAGACCATGAGAGACGTTAGAGACTGTAGGAGCAGGCATGCCTTTGGAAGTCCCAGGTGGTTGGGGGGTGGCTAATGTTCTGAAGTGGTGCATGGCACCTTCGATCCAGGCTTGTTGTTCACCTTGTCATTTCTCAATAGCCATGAGGACCTGCCAGACTTCTTCCAATGTTGGGAAATTTCTCGGGGGTAAGGTCCCGTTTTCTTCGTTGTTATCCACTGACTTGGCCATGAGGATTTGAAAGACTGCCCCAGTGACGGTGCTGGAAAGGATGTTGGACCTTGCGGCTTTGACACTGGGAGAGTAATTCCCAGGTATTCTTGATCACTCTCGGTTCTTTGGAGGGGGTGACGGGCAAGGTTTAGACACGGGAAGGCCTTTCGGGATAAGAGGGGGAAAGCTCACGTGACATGCAGTTTCTACTTTTATTATTTTTTTTGTTGTTTTAATTTACTTAAAACGTGTTTTCTCAGAATTCTAGGTAGGTTGGAAAAGTTTGCTCTTCTTTTTCGCAACTATGCTAGATCCTGGGTCAGTGGAGACCGTTTGTGCGGCTATAAGCCCCTCGTTTTGCACCTGTATTTCGACATCCCAGGGTGGACAGCCCCGGGCGAGGGTCCTATAGGGCAGCGGTTTCCACCGGACTAAAAGAAAAATCAAACCTAAGGACCGAGCCTGTCATGTTCGTTTTAATGCGTTAGCCATGTGAATAGTGAGCCGAGCCGGCCATTGAGTCAAGATCGGGTCAAGAGTTCGGCATGACCTCTCTTTACCTTGCTTGCGTAAGGGATCTGTGACGTTAGGCGTTGGTTGGGTCATATCGTCATGGCTGACGTATTAAAGGCTTGATGACATGGTGTCATGTGAGCATGGATGTATATCCGAGACGGAACATCGTCTGGGTGTAGCTTCGGAAAATCAAGATCGGGTCAAGATTTTAGCATGACCTTTCATCGCTTTGCTTGCGCAAGGGATCTTGAGTTCCGAGCTTCGACTCAGAAAATGGCCGGCATGGGATATTGTAAGTACCCCAATCTGGATCACCCTCTTCCGAGCACATGGGAAACACCGCAGACTCACAAACGCAGTCTCGAAGACCTCTGGCACTCAAAACCCTCAAAAACCCTCAGCAGGAACTTTTCTGGGATAAAAAGGGACAAAAGGACCTTTTGGGAATTTTCAGGAAATCAGAAAAGCAACTAAGGTCCGTACGGACCTATTTGTTTCAATGATTACTAAATCCCCTTAAAGTCCACAATATTCCCTCAAATCCCGGAGAACATCATTACCCCCCCTGCATGGTTGGTCCGTACGGACCTCTTTGCATGCTGAGATGGTCCGTACGGACCTTATTGCATCTAAAAGCCATCATGGCTAAATCTTCTTCATCATCACAAATTCCCTCAAATCGAGGAAAACTAAAATCTTGGATTACCAGCAAGGTCCGTACGGACCTTCTTGCACCCAATATGACAATATAAATAGAGGACTCCCCCTCCCTCATTTCACACATCTCCCTCTTCTCTCCTCTCGCCCCCAGCCTTCAGGCTCCCCTCTAAGACCCTTCGGGGCAATCCCGGCCCCTTTCGGATCCTTCCGATGCCTTTCGAGCTCCCTTGTGGTGCTCCGAAGCCTCCCCGAGCGCTCCCGCGACTCTCCCGCGCTGCCCCGAGGCACTCTCGAGGTACTCTGAGGCCCTTCGTGGTACTCCGAGGCCTTGCCTGGTCTTTCCCAAGGCGTCCCGGCTCTTTCCGAGTTAAACCGGCAATCACAACCCACGCCGAACCTCTGCCCGAATCCAACCAACGATTCCAACGCACGCCGAAACTCTGCCCGAGTGATCCCTGCGATCCCAACGTACGCCGAACCTCTGCCCGAACGCAGCCTACAATCTCAACTCACGCCAAAACTCTGTCCGCAGACAACCGGCCCCTCCCGAAGCAATCCCAGTCCGTACCGGAACACCATCCTCAAACACTATTCCCCAGCGGAAGACAGACACGAACCAACATTGGTAAGGCTTCCTTCCATTACTATTTCAATACATTTCAATACGTAGTGTACAATGTAGACATCCGATATCGCATGCATTTTTAAAAGCACACACACACACACACACAACAGTTAAAGAATATTAGGGGTATCCAAAAGACTCGTTTTTACGAGGCAACTCGGGTGAGCTCTAAGATTCTAATATTCTCTTCCCGAGGATTCATCTGACCTCCGAACTCAAAATCTCATCACACAAAAACAGTTTATTTTTAAACTGATGCCCTTTTTCAATGTTTTGGGCTTAATAAAAACGGCGTGGCGACTCTACAAAGCAAAAACACAGCGAGACACCTCCACCAACACAACGCAAAACTTAAACGGAATAGCCAGATGCCAGGGCGCGAATGCGCTACCTCTCGGATCCGGGCAACTTCCGAAAGCGACAATGCGAGATGCCAGGGCCCGCGCGCGAGCCGGATCCCGGGTAATTTCAGTTGGCGACTCCGCTGGGGACAATTTGTTTTAAAAAAAACTTTTAAATAAAACAAAAGATTTTTAAAACGATGATGAGGGTCAAACTTTCATTTTACCCCTTTCTTTAACTGTTGTGTGTGTGTGCACGTGCTTCGTTTTTATTTTACAAAAAAAAATAAAAAATACAAAAAAATGCATCAATATACATACGTGCATACATTTAAAATTACGCAAAAACTTTGTTTTACTCGGAAAAAGAATTTTAGAGACCGCACACTACTCATCTTTGCCTCGGTTACACCGCACACTACTCACACTTCTTTGCCTCGGTTACACCGTGCGCTACGCGCTGCTTGCCTCGGATACACTGTACACTACAACCCTTAACCCGGAGTGGTCTCAGTTGCAGTCCGTTTGGTCTTCCTAGGCCTCTTGGACGCGCACGGGATCATTCCAAACATCCCATCCTAGCCAAGCGTCAACCCTGCACGTTTGAGTCTTGAGGCACACTCTGTCCAGACTCGGTTGGTTTTTACCCTGCCTGTGTCATACAAGCCTGGATACATATCCCATGCCGGCCATTTTATGAGTTGAAGCTCGAAACTCAAGATCCCTTGCGCAAGCAAAGCGATGAAAGGTCATGCTAAAATCTTGACCTGATCTTGATTTTCCGAAGCTACACCCAGACGATATTCCGTCCCGGATATACATCCATGCCCACATGACACCATGTCATCAAGCCTTTAATACGTCAGCCATGACGATATGACCCAGCCAACGCCTAACGTCATAGATCCCTTGCGCAAGCAAGGTAAAGAGAGGTCATGCCGAACTCTTGACCTGATCTTGACTCAATGGCCAGCTCGGTTCACTATTCACATGGATAACGCGTTAAAACGAACATGACAGGCTCTGTCCTTAGGTTCGATTTTTCTTTTAGGCCGGTGGAAACCGCTTGCCCTATAGGACCCTCGCCCGGGGCTGTCCACCCCGGGATGTCGAAATACAGGTGCAAAACGAGGGGCTTATAGCCGTACAGATGGTCTCCACTGACCCAGGATCTAGCATAGTTGCGAAAAAGAAGAGCAATCTTTTCCAACCTACCTAGGACTCTGAGAAAACACGTTTTAAGCAAATTAAGACAACAAAAAAATATATATATATATAAAAGAAGCGGAAACCGCATGCCACGTGAGCTTTCCCCCTTTTATCCCGAGAGGCCATTCCTGTGTCTAAACCTTGCCCGTCACCCCCTCCAGCAAACTGAGAGTGATCGAGAGTACCCGGGAACCAGTCTCCCAGTGTCAAAGCCGCAAGGTCCTACTTCCTTCCCAGCTCTGTCACCAGAACAGTCCGTCAATTCCTCATGGCCAAGTCAGTGGATAACAACGATGATAACGGGACCTTACCCCCAAGAAATTTCCCAACATTGGAAGAAGTTTGGCAGGTCCTCATGACTATCGAGAAGCGCCAAGGTGAACAAAAAGCCTGGATCGAAGGCGCCATGCACCACTTCGGGACATTAGCCACCCAACTACCTGGGGCTTCCAAAGTCATGCCTGCTCCTACAGCTTCTAACGTCTCTCATTGTCTCCCAGAAGTCAACCTGTTGCCCTCGTACGAGCCATGCAGTTATGATATAAAGCCACAAGACCACCCGGAGGAAAGCCTGCCTATTCAGCCTCCTGAGGTCCCGGTACCACCGCCGAACAACGAACACATTTGGTGGGACGTCTGCGATTGCAGTGCTTATCTGGAAATGGAATTCCAAGATGAAATGAACGAGGACCGCCCTCGAAGAAAGAAGAAACCCTCTTCTCAACAAAAACTGAAGAAGAGGTACGAATCCGGCGACCCCACAGTCGGAACCCTCGGGGAACCATCAGGAAAGATTGACTACTACGTCATCTACTCCAGCAAATCTCCCCAGCCTAGTTCTGCACAAGGCCACGGCAACGTCTGCTCCATGATCAGCTGGGATGAGCTCCGCACCGCCACCGAAGGCCCGAAGGTCCAGATACCCCAACCCCTGTCTTGGGAAGACCTCAAAGCCACTGTGGATGTCTCCACAAAAGCTATGACGGTGAACGAATTGAAATGCGCAGTCTGGCCCTACGCCAACCAAGGCCCTCCCATTACAGAAATAGGAGAGACAAGCAAAGCAGTAAAGCCAGAGGTGAATGTAATGACACGTTCCGGTCAAATCCCGATGAATCCTCCACGGGCAGACAAAAGGCCAGCCATACCTGAGCCACGAACTGAAAAGGGGCCCTACGCCAAAGAAGCCGAAACCCTGGACCTAAAGGCTGAAGATCCTGTCTTAGCTTAGCTCAAGCGTACTCAAGCTAACATCTCGCTCTGGTCCCTACTTACTTCATCTTACCCGCACAAGCTCAAGTTGGAAGAAAGCCTGGCCCAGACCATGGTTCCCATCACGGTGACACCTGATGAAGCAGTTCAGATGATTGGCAACGTTAATTACAGCAACATCATCACTTTCACAGAGCTCGACCTTCCAAAATTTGGGGCTGACCACAATGAGCCTCTCTACATAACAGTTCAACTGGACGAGCGCCGTCTCCCTCGGGTCTTGGTAGATGGGGGATCATCCATGAATGTCCTGCCATCCAAAATGATGGATTTGCTAGGGATCAAAGCAACTGATCTGAAGCCCTCAACTCAGGCAATCAAGGCATACGACTCAACGTCTCGCCCAGTCTTGGGAATAGCCACCTTGAACCTGTGGTTCGGAAAACAAATGGTCCCGAGGCTAAGCCCATCAAGCAAAAGCTACGCCGAATCAAGCCAGAATGATCTTTACAAGTCAAGGAAGAGATCGAGAAGATGCCCCGCGTCGGCTTCATCAGGGTGATCGAGTACCCCACCTGGCTCTCCAATATAGACACGGTCACCAAGGCCAACGAAAAAGTGCGCTGTTGCGTGGACTTCCGAGATCTCAACAAAGCAAGTCCCAAGGACGACTTTCCACTACCCAACATCGACATGTAGGTAGACACTACAGCTAATTTCGAAGTCAAGTCCTTCAATCGACTCTCTCTCGCCAACACCTGTGGCATCCTCAACTTCCTCCTCACGAAGGCTCCATACTCCTCTCGATACAAAACAAACTCATGGGCACTCACGCCGCCCAACTATCTCTCAAACTCCAGCACATCCATATCCCGAGAATCCAACATCCCAAAAGGCGGGTCCCTCGGAGCCAAGGGAAGCATACCCGGGCCATGCTGCCAAAAGACCCTCTCTCCCAAGTACATGACGTCGCAGGTTAGGCCCCGCAGCATCTTCCGCTGTGCTGTCACCACGGGAGCACCCTCAAACTCATCAGCCTCATATCGAGCCCAGGGGTACAAAGCAAACCCCTCCGGACTATCTCTCCCTAGATGCGCCTGCACCTCCCCGTAGGTAATGGTGAGCTTACCCCTACTGGTCCTCCTCCTCCTCGCCGGACGGGCCCAGCCCAGCATAGCAGGATAGGCCGCTATGGCCCCAGGATCTCGATCCCACAGGAAGCACTGGAAGATCTCGTAGAACCACACCTGTGACAGAAACAGAAAAGGCTCAGTGCAAAAGAAAGCGGAGAAATGACAAGTTGGTAAATCAAAGACAGCAATAAACTCATACCTCCAAAGCAAAATCAAAACAAGCCAAAGAATTGGCCACGCCTCTGCTGAAACGGTCCAATGAGAAATAAAGCTCGGCCAGGCCCGCCTCGCCCCAAGATATCTCGCTGACCCTCTCCAAATCAATCAGACTCTCCAGCAGAGCAAAGGGAGCCGTAGTAGAGTGGTTCGAGAACAAAGTCTCGGAAAGGGAAAACCACATAAAAGAGCGTGCCAGCTGATCCGCCGTCACCTGGCCGGTACCACGGCAATAGGCCCCAATGCTGGCCGTAATTCGCATCTCCACATCACTGTACAGCATGCCCAGGCCCCTGCGAGGAAGAGGCGCAAAGCCCAGCAGCTCAGTCAGCACGTCCTCAGCTATCCTGTCCCTCCACCGCACTGGCCCTCCTTTAAAGGAAAGCCCGGTGATAGCAGCAAAATTGGTGGGCGTCACCGTCACCTCACCCCAGCTCAGATGGAAGGTGTGGGTGGTATCCCACCAATACTCAGACAAGCCTAGGAAGATTCTCTTGTTCTTCCTCGTATCGGAGATCCCGGCCAAGTTCTCCACGAACACGCCCAAGCCGGAAGCATACACCAGTCTCCTAGGGCTCGGCCTGCCCCCCATAGAGATGTCCGGCAGCTGCTGCCACAACTCCACTACAGCCTCGAGCGATCCTCGAGTCTTCATCTTTTTGGCTTTCCCAGCCAAAAGCCCCGCATCCTGCAGGTAAACACAGCAAAGGTACGTCAGTCACAGTACTTAATGCTAAAGCATAAAAAAATAACCCGTCACAAAACACGACACACATTGCACATAATTTTCCCCATGCAGTCCGTCACAAAAACACGGCACACACTGTACAAATTTTCTCAACAAAGGGATTAAGCCCTACACGACACATTTTCAAAAGACCCGTCACAAAACACGGCATGCATCGCACATAAACTCCCCACAGAACCCGTCACCAAAAACACGGCACACACTGCATAACACATTTTCAAAAGAAAAGTCCATCCCTACACGGCACATACTTTCAGACAAAACCCGTCACAAAACACGGCACATGTCACATTTTTCACACAATTTGTCCCTACATGACAATTTTTCTCACAATGTACATACAGAAATAGCATAAGGTACAAAATACCAAAGCATGCAATCCATTAGAGAGGCACTTTATTTTCACAAATAAAAGCTAATCTACACATTCTTTGCACAAAATTCACATACCCACAATTTTTACATGCTAAATTTCAACAATTCATCAAAAAGCATGGCAAATAACAAAAGCCCCAAATATGAGAAAACTAAAGCCTAGTTCTAGCATTCAACAAATCAAGCAAGGAATCAAGACGAAATTGATATCTTACCTCCCCGAAGTTCCTAACTCGCCGGTTATGCACCTCCGGATTCGGATACAACACATCCGGGTTCTTCAAAGAAGGCACGAAGGAGATCCAATTCCTTTGAAGCTCCATCCTTTGCTCGATCACTTCTTGGCTCCGTTGGCGACACCCCTCCTTGATCCTTCCGCCATTGTAAGCAATTCAAGCTAAAAAATGGAAGATTTTGGACAACAATGGAGTTCTCTCTCTCTCTCTCGGCTGGTTCGTGAACTGGAAGAAGGAAATGAAGGGGGTGCCTCGGTTTTAAACCCAGTCAAAATCTGGGAACTGTAAAATTCAACCTTGGTCCGTACGGACCTCTTTACATCCCAGGTTGGTCCGTACGGACCTTCTTGCAACGAAGGGCCAAATTACTTTTCTGCCCTTATAATCTTTGCCCCTGGCTGTCCAAAGGCCTATTTCAGCAGATTCAATGCAGTATGGTCCTTAACCCATCAACGCAAGCACCGGCCGTCAGTGTAAGCCCGGACTTCGCCCACTCAACGGCAATTCAACCACCGGCCGTCAGTGTAAGCCCGGACTTCGCCCACTCAACGGCAATTCAACCACCGGCCGTCAGTGTAAGCCCGGACTTTGCCCACTAAACGGCAACGCAACCACCAGCCGTCATCGTAAGCCCGAACCTCGCCCACTAAACGATGAAACAAGCGCAAGAAGGAGCCCGCACCTCCAAGTACAAATCTCAAGGCACAAAATGCCTCCAAAACGCTCAACAGCAACTCAAGCACCGGCCATCAAAGTAAGCCCGAGCTCCTTCCCCAGCAAGTCAAAAGGGAATTCTTGCAAACCCGTATAAGACCACATATCCCCATGTACCGTCCGTCAGCGTAAGCCCGAAATTCGCCCACCAAACGGCAACTCAATCACCGGCCATCAAAGTAAGCCCGAATTCACCTTCTCAGCAGGAAAAGCCCCTACAAGGCCACAATGATCCCCAATGGATGAACATCGGCAGTCATCGTAAGTCCACCTTTTTCCCAACAGACAAAAGCACTAGGCATCTACACCTCTCGCAATCAAAGCACAAGGCAGCCACGCCTCCACAACCGCAGCCAGAAGACGATTCAAGTCCTCACGCATGGCAAACAGCAGCCAGAAGACGATTCAAGTCCTCACGCATGGCACAGCCGCAGCCAGAAGATGATTCAAGTCCTCACGCATGGCAAACAGCAGCCAGAAGACGATTCAAGTCCTCACCCATGGCACAACCGCAGCCAGAAGACGATTCAAGTCCTCACACATGGCAAACAGCAGTCAGAAGACGATTCAAGTCCTCATACATGACATAACCACAGTCAGAAGACGATTCAAGTCCTCACGCATGGCACAACCACAGTCAGAAGACGATTCAAGTCCTCATACATGACACAACAGCAGTCAAAAGACGATTCAAGTCCTCATACATGACACAACCACAGTCAGAAGATGATTCAAGTCCTCATACATGACACAATAGCAGTCAGAAGACGATTCAAGTCCTCATACACGACACAACCACAGTCAGAAGACGAATCAAGTCCTCATACATGACATATCTCCAGCCTGGAAGGCTTTAAACCACTCGATCCGGAAGACCGTATAAACCTCCCAAATGATTATCTCCCGGCCCGAAAGGCCTTAAACCACCCGATTAGGAAAATCGTAAAATTTCCATCCCAGGATGCCACCACGTCCTCACAATCGACCTCGGCGGTCACAAACCATCTTCTCATGAGATTACCCATCTTCTAGTAAGATTGCACACCCTGGACACCACCACGTCCTTACCACTGACCTCGGCGGTCACACGACACTTCAGGGCACCACCACGCCCTCATACACTCACAATTTCACGACCTCTGAACTACGACCAGGCTTGATTCCCGCCAGGGATACGTAGGAATCCTATCACAGGGTCCAGCCATCGACCTATACGGTCACTCAGGACACCACCACGTCCACGCACAGAGTTTCAGTCAGAGGACCTCTCCCTTCCTCGTGCACCACAACACTCACCCCACACAAGAACTACGACTAGGCTTAATTCCCGCCAGGGATACGTAGGAATCCTATCACAGGGTCCAGCCATCGACCTATGCGGTCACCCTCAGGACACCGCCACGTCCTCATGCACCGACCTACACGGTCACTTCCTCTCCCAACACGCGATCCAGATTAGGACCCTTATCTTATCGATGACCCCACTTCCTCCGTAAGTGACGTCGTCGAGGGGCTTCTGTAAGTACCCCAATCTGGATCACCCTCTTCCGAGCACATGGGAAACACCGCAGACTCACAAACGCAGTCTCGAAGACCTCTGGCACTCAAAACCCTCAAAAACCCTCAGCAGGAACTTTTCTGGGATAAAAAGGGACAAAAGGACCTTTTAGGAATTTTCAGGAAATCAAAAAAGTAACTAAGGTCCGTACGGACCTATTTGTTTCAATGATTACTAAATCCCCTTAAAGTCCACAATATTCCCTCAAATCCCGGAGAACATCATTACCCCCCTGCATGGTTGGTCCGTACGGACCTCTTTGCATGCTGAGATGGTCCGTACGGACCTTATTGCATCTAAAAGCCATCATGGCTAAATCTTCTTCATCATCACAGATTTCCTCAAATCGAGGAAAACTAAAATCTTAGATTACCTGCAAGGTCCGTACGGACCTTCTTGCACCCAATCTGGCACTATAAATAGAGGGATCCCCCTCCCTCATTTCACACATCTCCCTCTTCTCTCCTCTCCCCCCAGCCTTCAGGCTCCCCTCTAAGACCCTTCAGGGCAATCCCGGCCCCTTTCGGATCCTTCCGAGGCCTTTCGAGCTCACTTGTGGTGCTCCGAAGCCTCCCCGAGCGCTCTCGCGATGCTCCCGCGCTGCCCCGAGGAACTCTCGAGGTACTCTGAGGCCCCTCGTGGTACTCCGAGGCCTTGCCTGGTCTTTCCCAAGGCGTCCCGGCTCTTTCCGAGTCAAACCGGCAATCACAACCCACGCCGAACCTCTGCCCGAATCCAACCAACGATTCCAACGCACGCCGAAACTCTGCCCGAGTGATCCCTGCGATCCCAACGCACGCCGAACCTCTGCCCGAACGCAGCCTACAATCTCAACTCACGCCGAAACTCTGTCCGCAGACAACCGGCCCCTCCCGAAGCAATCCCAGTCCGTACCGAAACACCATCCTCAAACACTATTCCCCAGCGGAAGACAGACACGAACCAACATTGGTAAGGCTTCCTTCCATTACTATTTCAATACATTTCAATACGTAGTGTACAATGTAGACATCCGATATCGCATGCATTTTTAAAAGCACACACACACACACACAACAGTTAAAGAATATTAGGGGTATCCGAAAGACTTGTTTTTACGAGGCGACTCGGGTGAGCTCTTAGATTCTAATATTCTCTTCCCGAGGAGTCATCTGACCTCCGAACTCAAAATCTCATCACACAAAAACAGTTTATTTTTAAACTGATGCCCTTTTTCAATGTTTTGGGCTTAATAAAAACGGCGTGGCGACTCTACAAAGCAAAAACACAGCGAGACACCTCCACCAACACAACGCAAAACGTAAACGGAATAGCCAGATGCCGGGGCGCGAATGCGCTGCCTCTCGGATCCGGGCCACTTCCGAAAGCGACAATGCGAGATGCCAGGGCCCGCGCGCGAGCCGGATCCCGGGTAATTTCAGATATGTATCCAGGCTGTATGACACGGACTGGGTAAAAACCAACCATGTCTGGACAGAGTGTGACTCAAGACTCAAACGTGCAGGGTTGACGCTTGGCTAGGATGGGATGTTTGAAATGATCCCGTGCGCGTCCAAGAGGCCTAGGAAGACCAAACGGACTGCAACTGAGACCACTCCGGGTTAAGGGTTGTAGTGTGCAGTGTATCCGAGGCAGCAGTGCGCGTAGCGTGCGGGGTAACCGAGGCAGTAGTGCGAGTAGTGTGCGGTGTAACCGAGGCAGCAGTGCGAGTAGTGTGCGGTCTCTAAAATTCTTTTTCTGAGTAAAACAGAAGTTTTTGATGAATTTTAAATATATGTACACAGATGTATATATTGATGCATTTTTTGTATTTTTATTTTTTTTGTAAAATAAAAAGTAAAGCACATGTACACACACACAACAGTTAAAGAAAGGGGTAAAATGAAAGTTTGACCCTCATCATTGTTTTAAAAATCTTTTGTTTTGTTTAAAAGTTTTTTTAAAACAAAATATCCCCAGCAGAGTCGTCAACTGAAACTACCCGGATCCGGCTCGCGCGTGGATTTGTCCCTGGCATCTCGCATCGTCGCGTTCGGGAAGTCGCCCGGATTCGATAGGCAGCGCGTTCACGCCCCGGCATCTGGCTCGTTCCGTTTTTTGCGTGTTGGAGGTGTCTCGCTGTGTTTTGCTTGTAGAGTCGCCACGCCGTTTTTATTAAGCCCAAAACATTGAAAAAAGGCATCAGTTTAAAAATAAACTGTTTTTGTGTGATGAGATTTTGAGTTCGGAGGTCAGATGACTCCTCGGGAAGAGAATATTAGAATCTTAGAGCTCACCCGAGTCGCCTAGTAAAAACGAGTCTTTCGGTACCCCTAATATTCTTTAACTGTTGTGTGTGTGTGTGTATGTGCTTTTAAAAATGCATGCTGTATCGGATGTCTACATTGTACACTGCTTTGTTGAAATGTATTGAAATAGTAATGGAAGGAAGCCTTACCAATGTTGGTTCGTGTCTGTCTTCCGCTGGGGAATAGTATTTGAGGATGGAATAGTGTTCCGCTACGGATCGGGATTGCTTCGGGATGAGCCGGTTGTCTGCGGACAGAGTTTCGGCGTGCGTTGGGATCACAAGGATCACTTGGGCAGAGGTTCGGCGTGCGTTGGGATCGCAGGGATCACTCGGGCAGAGGTTCGGCGTGCGTTGGGATGGCAAGAGTCACTCGGGCAGAGTTTCGGCGTGCGTTCGAGTTGCCGATTTAACTCGAAAAGAGCCGGGACGCCTCGGGAAAGACCTGGCAAGGCCTCGGAGTACCACGAGGGTGCCTCGGGGCAGCGCGGGAGCGTCGCGGGAGCGCTCGAAGAGACTTCGGAGCACCACAAGGGGGCTCGAAAGGCCTCTGAATGATCCGAAAGGGGTCGGGAGTGCCTCGAGAGGACTTAGAGGGGTGCCAGAAGGCTGGGGGGAGAGGAGAGAAGAGGGAGGTGTGTCAATTTTGAGAGGGGGAGCCCTCTATTTATAGTACTCAGAAATGTGCAATAAGGTCCGTACGGACCTTGCAGGTAATCCAAGTTTTTGGTTTTCCTCGATTTGAGGGAATAAGTGGACTTTAAGAAGATTTAGCCATGATGATGTCTGATAGCAAAGAGGTCCGTACGGACCAACCTTGCATGCAATAAGGTCCGTACGGACCAACCATGTAGGCAAGTAATTATCACCTCCGGGATTTGAGGGAATAACTTGGACTTTAAGGGGATTCAGTAATCATTGAAGCAAAGAGGTCCGTACGGACCACTTATGCTTTTCCAATTTCTGAAAAATTTTTAAAAGGTCCTTTTGTGCTTCTTTGTCCCAGAAAGGTCACTCCCTTAGTTTGGTTGGGAGTTTTTGAGGGTTTTGAGTGTCACGGGTCTTCGAGACTACGATTGTGTGAGTCTGAGTTATTTCGTCAAAAACTCTTAATTGACGAAAAATTTAGATATTGAACCCTGATTTGACAAAAAAAATATGGGGTCCCGTTTGAAGAACAATCCCTCAACTTCAGGCCCTAAATTGCAATTTGCCCATAATAAAATAGACAAAAATATAGGTGACAAAATTTTATCCCCATTTTCATATTGCCCTTTTGTACAAAACACATTATTCCACGCTCTCTCTCTCTCTATCGCTTTTTTTTTTTAATAAGATTTCCACGCCAATGACATTGCCAATTGATTTTCCTTCATCAACAGCTCAATGTTTGGTACTTGACCGGAATTGGGCGATTAAATCATTAAACCCAGTTTGAAAAAAAATGAAATCTCGAAATCCCAGTTTTTCATTTTTGTAAAAAAAAAAAAAAAAAATAAATTCCGGAATTACCAGTTCCGGAATTGAATTTTCCAAAAATATTATTTTGTTAATTCATTTTTGTAAAAAAAAAAAAAAGAATTCCGGAAATGGCAATTCCGGATTACCTTATTTCGGAATTACCAATTCCGAACACCAACAAGAAAGTGTTAGTTTGGTACATAAGTTTTTATCAATGTTATTTTGGTATATAAATTTTTAAAAAGCTATATTTTGAAAAAAAATTCCTCTTTGACTAAAATCTTTCTTGTTAATCAATTTATTGAGGGCTGATAAATTTGATCATTGATTATGAAACATGACATGAATTTATATTTATTGTTAGAAAAGTTTGTAACTAAGTGTATTAATAAAAAATCAACTTTTATTTAAACCACATTCTACTTGCTTACACTTTATAAAATTATAAAATGTACACTATAGTTTGAGTTTTATTGTTTTCTTAAAATGAAGACAGATAAGTCCAAGCAAAAAACAGTTTCTTATGCTTTATGCTGGGACCTACTCCCTCCGTCTCCCTTGAAATTGCACAGTTACTGTTTGCGTGGAGATTAAGGAAAAAAATAATGATATAAATGTTGTGAGTGTAAAAGTAAAATAGGAGAGAGAATGAGTGGAGGGAATAATAAATTATAATGGTGTTGTGAGTATTAAAATAATGTAGAAGAGAGAATGAGTGGAGAGAATAGTAAAGATTCTTTGCCATTTTAAAAAGTGTGCAATTTGTAATGGGACGCCCAATAAGGAAAGTGTGCAATTTGTAGCGGGACGGAGAGAGTATATTTTCAAAACAATTTAAAAGTGTTTGATGGTGGGCCCCACAAGGATTTGGTGAGAGAAAATAAGTTTTGATCTTCTGCATGTTTCTCAAAATAGAGTATGTGTTTGCATTTGCAGGACAACAAGCTTGAAGAAACTAATACTCTATAGCTATTGACGGTGACAACAGACAGCATTGAAGCTCACAATATATATGCTTGCAATGGATCAATATTTTCTTCTTCTGCTGCTAAACATCAAGACACTGATCAAGTTTCGATCATCTTTCTTCCGGCCAAATCCACACACCCTTTCATCTTTCTTCCGGCCAAATTTCTTCCGGCCAAATCCACACACCCTTTCATCTTTCTTCAGGCCAAATCCACACACCCTTTTAAAGCTTGAGCAACTCCTTTTGGACAGCATATTCATACAAGATGAGTGAGCACGGATCCCCTCATCAGCAGATTGAGGATGAAACAGATAATGGAATCTCTCCCGCGTTACCTCATGGCGGGCAACACCCTCAGGATGAGGGAGATGATGGTATTGTTCCAGTCTCCCCTCCTCCAGCCACCGGGCAGGGTTCTAGCCGACAACCATTCGATATCGAGATGGGAGGAACAAGTCAGGAGGCGGCTCAAGAAGAGGAAACTTTGGGTCCGTTTGACATTATTCGCACCAAGGGCGCCTCACCCAACCAGTTGAGAAGATGGAGGGTAAGTTGAAAGTTTATTCAATTACTGTATATTTCCTATTTCATAATTAATTTTGCCTAAGTTTAAATAGTGTTGAACATGACCCATTCTGGAAAGTGTTGTACTAACTTAACTTGATTTTCTTCCTTAGAAACACGCACTAATGTTCAATCGTACCCGACGTCTTCGATACACTTTGGATTTGAATAGGGAGGAAAAAAAGAGGCAACTCTTAGCAAAAATTCGAGCAAATGCACAAGTCACAGGGGTAATTTCTCATTTTGTTTTGACATGATTTCAAGTCCTTGTATTGTTTCTTCTTGGACATGACTGTTTTTTTCTTCTTTTGTTTTCCAGGAACCTAATCAGCTACCTGAAGATGTGTTTCTAAGTGGTAATAATCTTGTTCATATGACTATTGGATGGAGTGCGTATTAAATGGTTATGTATTTGATAAGACGGTGTCATGACTATTTTACTATAATACTAATGTGTGTATCAGTATTCATGAATGTCTATATTTTTATTTAAGGGCATTCAAAAAATGTTTTTTTTTTCTTTTGTAAATAATAATAGCAAAGATGTATTATATATTTTTGCAACGCAGTTCTTACACTTATAGTATTGTGTGCAATTGATGAAATCTGATTTTTTTTTTGGTACAAAAACATGTAGGGAATAATTCTTTTAGAGAATAGAACATTAATTTTAAGGAAAAACAATCAAGAAAATAAACGTTCATTTTGGGACGAATGGAGTATAAAATATAAATACACAATTATCAAAAATAATAATAATTAAAAAAATAATACACATTACACAATTAACAATTGGGGGGGGGGATGTTATAATATTTGAGGTGGTCAGCTGAGGTAAAGAAAGCTTTTCACAAAAAAATTAAAGGGCCAATGTGGAATAATGGGAGATGTAGATCTGCCCTTGGTTTCCTCTCTTAATGTTTATGAACATTGAAAAAAAAACACAGACCTTGAGGTTCCTTGATACATGTCCATGACTTCAGGCCATCTATTTATTTATGCTCTTCACTATTACTGTATTTTTTAAGGTCTTTTGCTCAGTCTCTACCATCTTTTACGTCTGTTCCATATGCCATTCGACCTTCATAACTTTCTAATTTGTGATGCGATAGCACCTCGCTTTTGTTGATTTGCTAACTTGTTACCCAAACCTTTGACTACCTTACTTTTTTCCATTTGAAAACGAATCACCAGTAACTTTCAATCCTGCATAAACGTGACTACTTTTGACGAGCTTGACACTCTCTGTGAAGCTTTTATATCCCATAGATAAAGATATTTACCATGTTTGTACTTATAGTGAGTTGACTTGATCCATTATAGTCTCAGGAACTCTGGGTGCTCTTCTCACTTTAGAGGCATATGAGGGGGTAATTTCATTGAAACACAACATTTTTTACACCTTTTTCCCATAGCGTGCGGTTGTATTCATATTTCTCATCGTTTTATTTCTGTGCTCCCATATCAGGTAAGAGGGTTGTCAGTAAAGTTAAGAACAGACCCAGATAAGGGAATCTGTGGGGATGATATTCTGCAGAGAAAGAATGTATATGGGTCAAATACATACCCAAAGAAAAAGGGACGAAGCTTTTGGGTATAAGTGCACATATTTTGTCTTTAGAAAGATG
The DNA here is from genome assembly GCA_022495995.1 of Adenophora triphylla var. japonica. Taxonomy (NCBI): domain Eukaryota; kingdom Viridiplantae; phylum Streptophyta; class Magnoliopsida; order Asterales; family Campanulaceae; genus Adenophora; species Adenophora triphylla. The sequence goes on from JAFEMH010002738.1 coordinate 175,020, forward strand.
CACTTTCTGGATTTTCTTTAATGTGTTATTCCTGTGAAGATGAGTATGATTATTTCCTATGATTTTGTGATTTTCTAGATGTTTGTTTCGGATGGTTTACGGGATGTAGCCCTTGGGTTCGTGTTCTTGTTTGGAATTGCTCTTTTGGGAATGGACTCGAAGGTGATATTGATTTTATTTTCTTTATTACTATTTTCTTTTAATATACGTGCCTTCCTCTTTAAGATATTATTTTTGTTCGACATGCATTTTAAAAAAATTAATATTCTTTTCAGGCTCACAAAAAAGGATGGTATTATAACGGGTTAAACCTTATTTTGGCTGTCGTAATTGTTGTTCTTGTCAAAGGTAATTCATAAAATTCCAATTTGAACTGGGACTGATGGAGTATTAATGCTCTTTGTCATGCTTTTGCATGTCTATGTAGTTGATTTATTTTTCTGGATGTCAAACACTTCTTCATATAGCATTGTATGGATCATGTTTTCTAACAATATCTATGTTTTCTGTTTTGTAGCTTTAATTGATTATTATTATCTGTCATTTAAATTGCAAAGTGTGAATGAGGAGAAGCATAATAAAAGTGTGGAGGTGCGCTTTCTATAGTTTCAGGAGTGGCTTATCATTCACAAGTTTTTCTTTCTCTAACAAGGAAAACTAAACATTCACAGGTCATTAGAGGTGGCAGAAGACTTAAAATTTCAATATTTGACATCGTTGTTGGTGATGTTGTGCTTCTCAAAAGCGGTGACCAGGTTTCATTTTTTAGCGCCGTTTCTCATCTACCTAGTGATCATGTTTACGTCTTTCATATGGTATGAATATCGAAACATTTTTTTTATCAGGTCCCAGCTGATGGACTCTTAATTTCTGGTCACTCTCTTGCGATTGATGAATCATTTATGACCGGAGAAAACAATATTGTAAGTTTCATTGTTTATACATTAGATTGTTGCATGGTAATTTTGATTTCTGGTTAGTGAACAATGTTTTTATTCACACTGCAGGTTCACAAGAACAGTAATGCGCCTTTTTTGAAATCTGGGTGCAAGGTAGTTGGGAGTTATGGTACTATGTTGGTAAGTTTTCTATCTCCTTTAGTTGTTTAAGCATTTGCTAGCTCATGTATTTGTTAAATGGCATACTCTCTGTTTTCACCTACTATACTTTCTACAATTGAACTTTATTTCCTTTCCTTCATAAAATTCATTGTACCATCATCTTTGTAAGTGTCACGTACCCAATTCATTATAAGTAGCACCATGTTCCCAATGGTGTTTTAACACCCGTGGGACTAATTGTTAGGATATTTTATTTATTAGTTTTTTAGCGAAAAGGGCAATGCCCCCTAAATTTTATTATTATCAAAAACAATAAAAGAATATTACAAGGAAGGGCCATGATGCCTACCTCAAGAAATAAAAGAAAAGAAAGAAATGATTAAGAGATTAACCCCTTTTACCCCCTTTCTTGGGTCCAACTTTGAAAGTTTTATGCTTTTGGCGAACATAGATGTAACCATCTTCAAAGTTATAATAATCTTTTTCCTCTTGATCAAACTATTCTCTTTTGTCATGAACCCTGGGGGCTCGAGGAGAGATAATCGCCCCATCAACAATGCCCACATATTCATCACAATTCAGATGGATGGAGATACAGCATCAACTTCTGAACCACATTTGTTATCCAGATTGATAGAGGGGAGGATAGTATCAATAAAACCTTGATGAGAAGGGAAGAAAGGTTGTGCCATTATATTCATAGCAACTTTTGTTGGTGGAGGACTCTATGAAGTAAATGTCGAAGTCTTTGCACCAACAACAGTAGTTGTGGGCGTTGGATTAAAATATTTGGGATTCGGCTTACGAGCTTCGAGAGGTCTTAATCTAGAAGTAATGGGAGCTTGAGCCGCAATATTAGGAGAATTTGATGTAGAAGGCGCAATAACTGCTTGCATAGGATCAAAATTTGGCGTCGACGCCTTAACAATTTGAGGGGTTTCTAAACCCTTTTCCAATTTGGTAGCACCCGTATTCTCTAGCTTTTATCATTAACTTCAGTTGTCTCATGATTATCGTGTTCATCTAGACAAGTATTTGATTTTTCCACAAAATGTCTTGTTGGCTTTGAAGCCACAAAGAGAACCATCTCCTTACCTGTACCACTAGAATTTGCATCATCTGTTACTACTTCCTGAGTAGGCCTTGAAACCTAAACTTTCACCCTCATTCAATTTACTAGGATCGGCCTGATTTTCTTGCACCTTTGTTGCACCTCTTTCTTCTTCCACGAAGGTTTGGAACCTGTTACCCGTAGCTTGCACTTGTAGTTCAACACCATCAATCACCGAAGGTCCCTTTTCTTTGGAAGGTTAACCTGACCCTTTATTTGGTTAAGCATAGCGGCAATTAGAAATGGCCCGGTTAGTTTAGCAGTCGGTTGAACAATGGCTAACGAAACACCAAAAAATTTAGCAATAAATAATAAGCACATCTCATTAAATAATTGAATAGGAAGCCCCGGAAGCTCAACCCAAACCGGGAAAAGCATGGAGTCTTGATCCGGCCGCCATGTAGGTGTCCATTGAGACACGCTCATGAGAAACGACCAATTTACAACAGCTCCTTTACCCACATCCGATGGAAATCAACTTCATTGGATAACCATTTTTTTAATTGGGGTTTTTATTAATGAATAGCTTAACTAAACTAATGCACTTGAAAGTGCTAGAAATTGCATTTGGTGCAGGGGCGGATCTACATTATGCTGAGAGGGGTAGCTTGACCCCCCTCACTTTCCCATTTATTCCATTGTGGCCCTTTAATTTTTTGTGTGATTCTATATTTTTTCTCACTTTGACCCCCTCAAATTTTATCATATAACCCCCCTAAAAAAAGTGTTTGTATTTTTGTACTTCTTTTATTCCAAAATGAATATTTATTTTTTATTTTTTCATCCCAAATTAAATGTCTATTTTCTAAAAACAATTACTCTCTTTGCCCCAAAATGAATGTCCACTTTTTTTTTTTTTTTTAAGAATAAACTTGAACCTTCATTTGTGTCCAAGGTAGTAGTCCCTAAACAATTTTTTTCACATTTTATTATATACATATAAAACTAAAATTGTAAAAACCTGATAGTTAAATATTTATACATTTTTTGTCATTAAAATTTATAAAAACATAAATATTTTGGAATGTCCTTATATAAAAACATAGATATTCATTTTGGTTTGGAGGAAGTAGTATAAACATTTTATTCCCAATTTTTAAGATGTTTTTATATTGTCTTAATTTAAACGAAAAAACTTAAAGTCAATACTTAAATTAGAGATATGAACATATCACACTGCACGACTACTTCTAACTCTATATTTACTAACTCTATATTTAATTGAAGTTAATACTTAAACTAGAGATTTTGATACGAATGAAATGGTATAAACAGTGTGATTTTCACTTTTTCCGCTACTTCAAAGTTGACCCCCCTCACTAAAATTTCTAAATCCGCCACTGATTTGGTGGGATATCAGATGCGAGCTAGAGCTCTTTGGCTCATGGGATAACCGAATCAATACATGTTCGCTATCTAAATTTCCAATGTTAAAATCAGCGGTTTGGCAAGAGAAGATATTACCTCCTTAGGAGATTTTATTGCCGGTTCTCCATGATGGGTAGATGTTGAAATGAACGGGATAGGTGTTGTAGAGATCGCCGTCTCCTTCAAAAGCCCTGCAAAAAATTTACGATGTCCTCAATGTCCTCAATCTGTTGATGGTCACCTAACAATATACTCCCTCCGTCCCATGATAATATATAAACTTTCCTTTTTGGGCGTCCCACAATAATATATAACTTTCCTACTCAACCACCCTTTTCACTTCCAAAAAAAACAACCGCATATTTTAGATTGGATGTTCTGACATTCATTCTAAAACTTGCTGCAGAAACTTAGAATAAATATAGACATAGAGATTTGTATTTCAACAATTTTCAAAAGTAAAAATACTTGCAGATGAGTCTTACTACTTAGAACATTCACTATTTTTATATATTTTTAGGAGAAAACATTCACTATTAAAACTTTGATCATAATTTTTTTTTACAATTCCATTCCCTAAGGAATTCATCATTCCTTCCATTTCTTGAAGGAATGCCCAATTCCTTCCATCAAAGGAATTTGTCATTCCGATGGAATGAAAAAACTTGAAAAACTTGAACCAAACATGCCTAAGGAATTGGTCAGTCAAACGAAATTGACCATTCTATTCTCTCACTTTACCACGAACCAAACGGGGCCTTATGTTCTTTTTTCTCTTTGAGGCATTTACCATATAATCCCTCTAACAAAGCAATACTACCTCCTATGACAAGTTATATTTTGATTAACCATATAATTCCTAGCTTAACAAGTACACCCTCCCATCATTTTATTAAGTTCACCCTCCTATCATTTTACTAAGTCCACCCTCTTTATCAATTTAATTTCTCTCCAACCACCATCACCTTAGGTCACCCCCTCCCCATCTTCTCCGGTCAACACTTCCGGCAACCATCAACTCCGACGACTTTTTTTTTTTTTTTTTTTACGCCGGCGTCCTCTCCGGCGACCAAACAACTGAGAACTTAACTTATCAGTAAGTTCTCAGTTGTCAACTAAACTACTAAGAACACAATTAACTCCGGCGACCTCTCCGGCGACCAAACAACTGAGAGCTTAACTTATCAGTAAGTTCTCAGTTGTCAACTAAACTACTAAGAACACAATTAACTCAGGCGACTACAAACTCCGGCGACCACCAACTCCGGCGACCACCAACTCCGGCGACCAAACAACTGAGAACTTAACTTATAGGTAAGTTCTCAATTGTTAACTAAACTACTAAGAACATGATTAACTCCGACAATCACCAACTCCGAAGATCAAACAACTGAGAACTTATTAGTAAGTTCACAGTTGTCAACTAAAATACTAAGAAACATTTTTTTACTCCGGTGATCAAACAACTGAAAACTTATCAGAACTAAACTACTAAGAACATGATCAACACTGGCAATCATCAACGCCGGCGACCAAACAACTGAGAACTTATCAGCAAGTTCTCAATTGTTAACTAAAACCACTAAGAACCATTATTTATTTTTACTCTGGTAACCTTTCCGAGGACCAAACAACTGAGAATTTATCAGTAAGTTCTATGTTGTCAACTATGATGCCGGAAAGTGGAGAAGAAATCGGAGGTAACACAAGTGAACATTATTAGGGTAAACAACTCGATATTCAAAGGAATCCACCTAAGAATATGAGTCAAAATCGCCACCCGAAGGCACCCAACCTAAGGGATAAGATATAACAGGAAGAAATCCATCTTCTTAAACAAGTCAAAGACTCAATATATTTTATATAACTCAACTATATCTATCACAATTGCATAAGTAGGATATTTATAGAAGCCTTGGAACAACTCTCCAAGTTAGGACAAGCTATATATTAATTATAAATAGATAAGAAGGCCTAGGAATGTGAAAAACTAACGGCCTTGGCCAAAATTCGGATGTACATGTCCATGTGCACAACCCTTGGTAAAATGGTCATAACTTATTCTAGAAAAATCCAAAAGACAATTCGAAAAGTGCGTTGCAAACTAGACTCGAAGATCTTTCCGCGGATATATAATTCAGATGCTGAAAAGTTATTTATAATAACCATATTGTCCTTGAAGTGGACCCAAACTTCTGGTATTTATTATTTTAGACTCCGAAAGCAAATTTATCTTTTCATAGTTTCTTGAACCGAAACCAACTCTATCAACAATGAATCTTAATGATATCGAGGTGGTTCTTTCCCGCATCATTCCCCCTTGGTTGGAGAAAATTCGTCCTTGAATTTTGAAATGTAAAAGAATTTTCCCAACATAAATTTTATGTTGAATTAAGTTGCCATGATTGCCTTGTACAAAGGTAAATGAATCATGCTTTTCTCCATGAAACCAATAATCTAGATGTTTAAACAAGCTTACCTTCACACAATTATTCCCGTTAATACCGTTAGGCACTTCACTCTCTTCATCGTAAGTTGGATCATCAAGAACACAAATGGACTCCTCAGGTTCTTCGTCGTATGTTGGATCTATATCATAGGTCGGAGTTTTATCCCAATCAACAACAATTTCTTCACTTGTTGAATGTGAAAATGGCCATTCAAGATTTTCAAAAATCTCATCATCATAAACTTTTTGAAATGTAAGGCTAAATCGATATCAAATCTATGAGAAGCCTCTTCAATCGACATCTCATCAAAAGAGTGATTGGAAAGGGAAATCTTCTCACGATCACTTGTTGTCAACAACTTTGAATCATGATATGAATCATCATATTCCGAAGTCTCGTAGCGTGCAAGACGACGCTTGAAATGCTGCACTTGTCTCCGTAGATCTCTCACCATCACATCCCGGTTTGCATGGTAATGCCGCGGGAGCATATCGACCATAGCTCTGATACCAATTTGATGCCGGAAAACGTAGCGGAAGCAAAAGAAAGAAAAAAAGAATAGTAACGAATAGGTATACTCACCACTTCAAGGAATCCACCTTGAAGATACATGGCATATAAGTACTCACCACTCGACGGAATCCACCGTAGAGATACAGAGTAAGGATGTTCGCCACTAAACGGAATCCACCGAATAGATAAGAACAATGGAAGAAGGCACAAAGCACTATCTTTATATTATAATCAACTCAAAATTCAACTCTATTCTTACAAATGCACTTTAAGGGGTTTTTATACTAATCTTGGAACATCCCTCCAAACTTAGGAATCATCAAAATATGAAAGGAATAAGTCTTATAATTAATTACATATAGATAAGATAGATGATATATCCAATGATTCATGAAACTCAAGAAAATAGTCAAAATTCGGATGTATGCGTCTCTTTGACTTCCCTTTGTAAAACAGTCATAACTCTCTCTAGAAAAAATCCAAATGCCGATCCGAAAAGTGCTTTAGAAACTACACTCAAAGACCTTTCCAATGCTATATTATTTGTAATGTTTGGCCGAGAATATTAATAGATACAGCCGGTTCAAGTGGACAGACTTGTGGATCTTCAACAACACAAGGAACATATGTGAAATATTCTCCTCCAATTATCTCAATTGACTCGTCACTCTCTTCATCATAGATTGGTGGCAAAGATCAATCAACAATGGGTTGCAGAGAAATTGAACTTGTAAATGGCCAATAAAGATCCGCCATCTTTGATTGAGAAAGAACAATTTTTTTTTTTTATAATAAAATGCAATGGAAACGAATTTGATGATGGAGAAAGAGGATGAAAAGGATGATGAAAGGGATAAAATGATATCTTTACCAAAACAAGGAAATCCTGATTTCGGCTCTGATACCACATGATGCCGGATAAAGGTCGCAGCGGAAGAAAAATATAAAATGGATAAAAAATGGATAGGATAAATAGGTATGCTCACCACTTCAAGGAACCCACCTTGAAGATACAGGGCATATAAGTACTCACCACTCGACGGAATCCACCGAAGAGATACAGAGTAAGGATGTTCGCCACTAAACGGAATCCACCGAATAGATAAGAACAATGGAAGAATGCACAAAGCACTATCTTTATATTATAATCAACTCAAAATTCAACTCTATTCTTACAAATGCACTTTAAGGGGTTTTTATACTAATCTTGGAACATTCCTCCAAACTTAGGAATCATCAAAATATGAAAGGAATAAGTCTTATAATTAATTACATATAGATAAGATAGATGATATATCCAATGATTCATGAAACTCAAGAAAATAGTCAAAATTCGGATGTATGAGTCTCTTTGACTGCCCTTTGTAAAACAGTCATAACTCTCTCTAGAAATATCCAAAAGACAATCCGAAAAGTGCGTTGCAAACTAGACTCGGAGATCTTTCCGGGGATATGTAATTAAGCCGCTGGAAAGTTATTTATAATTACCATATTGTCCTTGAAGTGGATCCAAACTTCTGGTATTTATTATTTTAGACTCCAAAAGCAAATTGATCTTTTCATAGTTTCTTGAACCGAAACCAACTCTATCAACAATGAATCTTAATGATATCGAGGTGGTTCTTCCCGCATCAAACTAAAATGCTACTAAGAACACCATTAACTCTGATGACCACCTACTTTGACGATCAAATAACTATGAACTTTTTCATTTTTTGTTTTATTTTAAAATACTTATCAACAATGGAGTAGATCAAATAACTATGAACTTTTTCAATTTTATTTTATATTAAAATACTTATCAATAATGGAGAGTAATACTATTTTTGTCACAAAATAAATAAGTATTTTTAATATATTTTTTTCATACGTCTCAAAATAAACTAAGACCAAACTAATATTATAAAATAGAAGTAAATTTTATAGCTATAAATTGTATTGAATACTATAATTTAATAAAAAGAGAAAAAGCAAAAGGAAAATTAAATGAAACTGCTCCCATTCTTTAATAAGATTCTAGACATTTTTTTTGTAAAAAACTCACTAACTGCCCCTCCAATAACTCTTTCCTTCTCTTTTAATTCGGTAACACCCACCCCATGCCATCGATCTCTACTCCTTGTATTCAGCACCACCCTCACCATTTCCTTCTATATTATTTCCACCCACACCCTTTCTTCACTTCACTCTCTGTTTCACCCATGGCTAATAAAATCCACCAAATCAGCTAATTTTTTATTTTATTTTTTTGGTACAACCCAAACTAACTAATACAAAGACTAAAAATTGCATTGTTTTCATGAAATCTGCCAATGCAATTCCTTTGGAGATAAGTATCAAAGTTTGCACATTATAAAATTGACGCGCCAGATCTGGGATGGAGATCTGGCGGGGAGAAAGGAAAAGAGCAGAGATCTATGGCGAAGGTTGCATGCTTTCGTTGCTGGTGAAATGGGGATGCCAACATATCTGATCTTCATTGAAAATGGATATTGTCTTCGGTCGGAGAGAGTGTCCGCCTTATTGGACCTTGGCATATGGAGATGGACGGAGGTGCGAGGTCAGATCTGGCCGGAAAGAGGGAGAAAGGAGGTGGCCAGAGTTGTAGAGATTGACCGGAATTGGGGAGGGAGACGGACGCCGGAGTTGGGGAGGGAGATGATCGCCGGAGTTGGGGAGGGAGACGATTGCCGGAGTTTAGGAGGAAAGAGGTCGTTGGAGTTATGGGCAATCAGAGGTGGGAGAGTGGAGAGAGAAAGTGAGTGTATGTGTTTTGTGTGGGTGTAATAATCTGGGAGCGAAGTGAGGGGGTTGGAGTGTATTTAGGGTTTGAGAGAGTGTATTTAGGGTATGAGGGATTATTTGGTTAGATAAAATATTTTATAGGATTATGACGTAAATCAAAAATGTCCATGTCCTAGGAGGTAAATTCAGTATTATTCAGGGATTAGGGCGTAATTTCTCTTTCTCTTTATATTTTTGTGTATCAAATCTGTCATTCTGAGAATGGACGTCCGGATTGTATATAATAGCTGAAAGAGTGCGACACACAAAAAACAATAAACACTAAATGGTTAGTTTAACTGCAGAGTTATCTAGAATTAAGAATACTTGTAGCTAAGCCTTATAGTTACAAAAAATCAATAAATTAAAACTTTGTAAAAGATTTCAAATAACAAAACAATTACATGTGAAAATTGAAGTAATAAATACTAATCCCGAAGATCAAAGTCATATGAATGTTGTAAAATACCAATCTATTACTGAAATGAAAAAAGTGATTGGATCTATAAAACACGTTTATACTGGACAAAAAACCAAATAGAGATGTTCTAACATTTACTTCGAACATTCATAGCTCACATTACTCTTCACAAACTTGTGTTCTTTCTTTCTTGGAATTTTAGTGTATCAGCTCTGTCGTTCTCGAAAGGGACATCATAGATACAATCTTGATTTTAAATCCATTAACAAAAAAAAGACAAGAATCCTAAACGATTTGTATGAACCAAATCATCGATACTAAGAGTATCCCTGTATATTTTCATGATGCACCCATTACACTTATGTGAAATTGTTAGTCTTCCATATGTTAAAATGTTTTGTGCATGATATGTACGGGATCGCTTTCCCATCAATCCAAACTGGTTGAGAGGATGTGTGTCCTTGTACATTTCTTATTTTTGACTTCAAGGGTGATTCATTTTTTATAGTGATGTTTGTTGATGGCTAGTTTTGCTGGCATGTCACTATACTAGTTTCAAATTTGTTAATTTATTCTCCTTTCATTTATTGTGCAGGTCACAAGTGTTGGGTTGAACACAGAATGGGGGTTGCTTATGGCCAAAATTCCTGAAGATAATGGTGAAGAAACGCGTTTGCAGGTTAGTTGTTGGTTATTTTGCCTTCTATGTATGAACCAGATTACATACTTAAGATGTATGTTTGATGTGGCTGATACTAGGTACGCTTGAATGGAGTCGTAACTCGTCTTGGATATTTAGGGATCTTCGGTGCTTCATGTGTATTCATTGCCTATATAGCCAGGTGATTCTTGATGTAGTTGACTACCTCTTTGTCTCCCTCTCTCTCCTTATATTTATGACTTATGTATCTTATGTAACTTTTTATTGGTATATTCTCAGATTAATTCAAGGTACCGATGGGTTCAAAGTTAGATCATTTTTGGATGTTGTGGTATGTACAACTTTATGAGAAGTTGATAGACGAAGGTTGTTTCATTTTTCGTTTACTGATTTCCATCTTGTGAATCTCTAGAACAGCGTCATTGTTGGGGTGCTGCCAGAAGGGATCGCGTTGACTGTAACCTTAACGTTAGTGTTTATGTTTTGCTTACTTTTGTATCCTGTCAAATATTGCATGAGTCTTCATTCTAGTTTAAGCATTCATTTAGTCTTTCATGTTATCATTAGCCAAACTCACGCAAGTTTGTCAAAAAGAAAAAAAAAGTTTATGTTCACTCATCTTCACAAAATACACTTTCTTAAACGTGTAATGCTCTCATTTTCTTTGTTTTTCCTCTAACTTTGTTTTGAATTACAACTCTTGCATGCATGTTCATATTGCAGGCTTGCTTACTCAATCGGGGAAATGATGAAAGACAAGGCCCTGGTATGATTTGTTCAGTCCAAAATTTTGTATAGATGAAGGTACTTGTTGGTGTAATTATGAGATTACATTATATTCTGAAAGTTTAGTGTAGCTAGGAAATCAGTTCAACAGAACAGATTACGAATGTGAGTTACAAATGTTCACACATCCACCAATAAGTAGCGGCATAAAATAAAAAACACAAAGAATTAAACGTTTACTGGTTCTGTCCCAGCAAACAATGCTTTAAGCCCAAAAAGGTTCTCACTATTAAAGATTTGTTTTACAGAAGAAAACAAGAATAAGTGAAACAAAAAGACTAAAATTGTAACGACCCCAAAATCCATACATAATAATAATACTTAATTTAATAATAGAATAGCCTCCAACGGCTACTAAAACCATAATTCAAAAGTACTAACCATTATTTGAAATAAACTTAAATGCGGAAAACGGTAATAATCTCTACGGCTAGTACAAACCACTAGCTCGAAATACTTAATATTCTAAAATAATTATTTGAACTCCAAAAGCCGCTAATCCATCAAACACGCAGCCAATCCTCTCCAATCATTTATTACCTGGGAGGGGAAAGAATATGAAAGGGTGAGCGAACAAAGCTCAGTAAGTTCATACGGGGTCTCTTCGGTTTCTAAGAAGAGACGACCGGAACGAACGGAGTTTAATAATATATCAATGAAAGGATGACATGTACAATAAATAGTTTTGGTACTGAGAATGCCAAAGAAGGGTACTTTTTCAAATAACAAGTAGTGGCACTTTTACAATAACGAGATAGAACTTTATACACACTTGTCCGTCAATTCCAAGTAATTGTGCACCTTTAATCTAGGGTGACTCCGATACACACATTCGGTGATCGTTGAATAAGAAGATCTACGCCTTTAATTTAAGGCGCCCCCTTATTCTGAATAAGAGAATCTACGCCTTTTATCTGGGGCGCTCGCTTATTCTGATATATCATGATAATCACATCTATAGAATTTAGGTCATTTCATTCGACTAGACCATTTCATTCTATAGTGAGGTCATTTCAATCGACTAGACCTTAGGTCATTTCAACTGTCTAGACCAATTTATTTAACTTTGAGACCATTTCAATCTGTCTAGGTCTTAGGTCATTTCAATCTGTCTAGACCAAATACATATAGAGTCCTCATCAATTGGACAATTTAACATCATATATTCATAGTGTTCATGGTACGAGAACACATAAGTCAATTTCAATTCACATAGATACACATTGAACAAAAACGCATCAATGGTAAGATATTCCAAAAACGTTCATAACGAGGGAATACAAATGAATAACTACCGGCCACTTGGTAGTATACAAATCATCAATAGGGAATTCTATAACAAAGGAAGATACATTCAAATACTGAATGAACGTAATCCCTTACCTCGGTCTAACTTCTTGGACCGCTCTTCCCGTGCGTATCTACAAACACGTAAGAGTAATTTAGTATTCGCATTTGTCGTTAACTATTCTTTACTTAGTTAAATCTTATGCGTTAACTTCTTCCTTTTCTTTATTTAGTAACTTTCTAAATTTGGAAAGTTTCTATTTTAGGAAACTTTCCTTATTTGAAAATTTCCTTATTCTTGGCTTTTGTCATTTCCTATTTATAGTTTGATTTTTATTTAGGATTGTTTTCTCTTCAATCCTTAACTTTAATGTAAATTTCTTCTTTTAGGATTCCCACTTAAGTCCTTTTACTTTTAATTACTTAAAGGTCCTCCATATTTTAGGTAATTGCTAAATAATCCTCCAACTTTTAAATATTTGCAAATTAGTCCTTCAACTTTTAAATAATTGCAAACTGGTCCCTAAACTTTTAATTAATTGCAGTTTAGTCCTTCTGCAGTTTTGATCCTTTCAGTTTAGTCCCCAGTTAACTCTCCATCTGATTTCCTGACGGTTCAGTTAGCAATTTAACAATTTCGGCTTTAAACTGTTCAATCTAGTCCCTTTTCAGTTAAAAACCTAATTGTAGTCTTTTAATACTTAACCAACAGCTTAATTAATTAAACCAAAACACATCCAATTTTGGCCTAGGGTTTCGCTGGCCTTCACAGATTCAATCCAAGGCTTGCTTTTATTTTTATTTTATTTTTTCCCTTTTCTTTTCTTTTTACTTTTGTTCCTTGTAAAGTAACCCAAAAGATTAATTATTTAAAACCAAAACAAACACCTAATCAATCCTAGGGTCTCGGCCGTACATCACAAGCTCCCAGTTCAAGGCTTTTTGATTTTTCTTCACTTTTTATTTTATTAACATTAGCCTAGTAAATTAATTAATTCACCTTTTTAACCATTCATCCCTTAACAAAATAATCAATTTAATCTATATTCTTTCTACCCTAATTTCAAAAACAATTTAGGGTTATGAACATATTATTGTAACATTAAATCTCCATCATTTTAATCCTCAAATCATTTATTTAACATCAAGATTTAACATTTAAAAACTTGAAAAAAATCATCCAAGAACAATAGTATTTTAAATCTTCTAAAAATCATAATTAATTCCCTAGTGCTCCGAATTGAATGAAACGAAAGAGGGAAGTTAGGGTTTGACATTACCTTAATTTTTGGTGAAGAAAGCTTTCCCAAAGAACAACCCACGGCTGCTCCTCCTCCCCTTGCAGTTCCGGCCGCCTAGGGTTAGGGTTACTAGGGTTTTTTGTTTTTTTTTTTTTTTTCTTTGGTAACTGACGGATGAATTATGGGAAATGATTAGGAAGGTTTATTGTATTTAAATGTATTTACTACCCTCCTTGGGCCCTCTCTTGCACAAGCCCAAACCTAGTCCATTGAATTTTAAACCCAATTAATTTAAATAGCTCATTTACTTAAGGGTTAATTAATAATTATAATTTCATTAATTAATTAATTTTATTTTTTTTTATTTTTTTTCTAATAAAATAATTAATTAAAGTTCAAAATTTTCGGGTCTTTACATTCTTACCCCCTTAAAAGAGTTTGGTCCTCCAAACTAAACGTACCTTACTTTTCGAAGAGATCGGGATACATTTCCCGCATTTCGCTTTCGAGCTCCTATGTCGCCTCGCGTTCTGTGTGGTTGCTCCATTGCACCTTCACGTATGAAACCAACCGCTTTCTTCCATTCTCGTCCTTTCTGGACGATCTTGATCAGTCTTTCATCATAAATCGAATCGGCACGGACTTTTAGCTGCTTGTACTCGATTACGTGGCTCGGATCGTGAATAAACTTCCTTAGCATGGAGACATGGAACCCATTATGCACTCCAACTAATACCGGCGGTGGTGCCAATCTATAGGCCACTTCCCCAATCTTGCTAAGGATCTCTAATGGTTCCACATATTATGGACTTAACGTTCCCTTGGCTATACTCTCTTGCATCTTTACTGCTTCTTTGTCAATTTCTTGGGCTTTCTTAATTCTGTTCAAAAATGTCGGCTGAACCTTCAGCTGAACCACATACCTTTTAACTCGCACTTCTAATTTTGAAACCTCAATGTTATTCAACGCACTTACCCCCTTAGAAATTAACGCCGCTAAGGTTCCTTGATTCTTCCTACTCAATGCATCGACCACCTTATTGGCCTTCCCTGGATGGTTTGATATCGTGCAATCATAATCCTGTAATAATTCAAGCCATCTCCTTTGTCTCATATTAAGCTCATTCAATGAATCTCCTATAGTACCCTGTTAACCTCAAGAAATTTCTTATTTCACTGACTATAGTTGGTCTCTCCCAGTTTACTATAGCATCTATCTTTGTAGGATTTACGACAATCCCATCCCTAGATACCACATGACCTAGGAATACTACTTCCTCAAGTCAAAATTCGCACTTAGTTGAATTTAGCGTACAACTGCTGGTCCCTCACATCCTTTTCGTAGCATCTTCCGAGCCTTCATCACTGATATAAGACCCAATTGACTTCTCGGCTTTGATCCTTTAAAATAAAACTCCTCTCCAGGAGGTAACCCAAAATGTACTTCCTTCTTAAAACAATCTACTTTGTCATGGTACGCAGATAACCAATCCATTCCCAAAATGATATCAAATTCATTCATTTCTAATTCCATTAGATCAACCTCGAGTTCTCTACCACTTATGTTCAAAGGACAATTTTTATATACAAACGATATAGGGATCGACTCATTAGTCGGGTATCTATCACCAAAGGTATTTCTAATGCCTCGAGGTTTCAATTTCAAGCGTTCCGCTAAACGGTTACTAATAACGTAATGGGTAGCGCCAGTATCAATCAATGCATGAACGCTACGAGTACAAAAAAAATGAAGAGTACCTGCCACGACGTCATTTGTGGCTCTAGCATCCCTGGCAGTCATGGTGAATACACGGCCACGACCTCCTCCACTTCCTTTGTTGTCGTCCTTAGTTCCTTGAGCATTAGCGTCCTTCTTGGGTTCCGGACATTTCCATTTCGGATGTCCCACTTTATTACAGTTGAAGCACTGCCTGTCCTTATGCCAACAATCCTCGCTTTGTGTCCCCCATCGCACGTCTTACATTTTTCATCGGTGCCCCTTCCTCGAGTGTCCCTTTGGTTCCCGTCTCTCGCGGTTCCCGTAGTTCTTGTTCGGATAATTGTTACCCGCCACGCCTTTCCCACGGTCTTCATCTCGTAGCCTTCCGCTTATTACCGGCCCCCTCCTGATTCCACTTCTCTGTGAATCCCTTGGACCCGGTCGATTCCTTTTCATTGAACTTCCTCTTTTCCTCTTTCTTGTTGCGATAGTTGTCTGATTCTTTCTCCACTATTCTGGCCCGGTCCAACACCTGGCCATAAGTCGGTAACAGTAGAGGGGTGATCCTGAATCTGATCCTATCACTTAAGCCTGCCTCGAATTTTCTCGCTTTCTGATCCTCGTTCTCGAAGAAGGCTGGTGCAAACTCCAACAATTCCGTGAATTTGGCACAATACTCATCCACGGTTTTTCCTCCTTGTTCCGTGGTCGTGAACTCGCTACTTTTGCATTTCTTACACTTGCTGGATAATACTTATCGTTGAACGCGGTCTTGAACATGTCCCACGTGTAGTTTCCGGTTCCACGTGCAGTCGCTCCTCTGCGCTCGGCTTCCCACCAAGTTTGCGCACTACCTTTCAACACAAAAGTTGCGAACACCACTTTCTCGCTTCGCGGTGCAAGTAATAGTCTCAAAGATCTTTTCCATATTTTTAATCCAGTCCGCAGGTTTCTCCTTCGGATCTCCGGAAAACGAGTCAGGTTTTCTCCTCTGAAACTGCTCCAGAGGGTCCCTGAGCGGTACTTGTTGAGGTGGCGGCTGCTGCTGCGCCAACCCCTGCACAACTTGACCAATTCCGGTCACTGCCTGAGTTAAAGTCTGTAACAGATTTGCCATGTCAGGGTCTGTCTGTCCATGGTCGCCATTTCCACTCCTGGTGTTCCTCGACATCTGAGGACGATACATAATATTCTCATTATCATACGAATACAAGGTATTTTCACTCGCACCAATACTAGCAATATTCATGCTAATTACTTTATACCTATACACATATACAATTTTAATACATATTAACACATTCAATCATAGGTCATTTCATCAGACCACCAATCGTTTCACTAGATTGGTAATTACTTTCATAGGTCGTTTCACTTGACCCAAAATTAATCATACTTGGCTATTCATTTAGCCAGTTAACATATAATTTTGGTCAATTCACTAGACCACTCTTTCATGTTCCAATTCAATTCACATAATTAACATTTAGGAACACAATTACGCAACTATAATTTAATTGCAACTAAACTTTATTTCATAACTAAAATGAAAAACCAATAAAACATCCAAAACCAAAATCCTTGCTACTAGAACGAAAACTGCTAACTCGCTATCTCTTCTAGGAAATAATAGTAAAATAATACCCCACTTTTCACTCATGGAGTTACATTCTTCCTAGATCTTCCCTTAGGTCTTCCACTTGACACTCTCACTTTGTTCTTGGATCCCTTTGGTCTTCCTCGAGTCCTATGCATTAGTGTCACTAGTTTCTCATCCTCATCAAAATCGGAGTGGCTCCACTCCCTATTATTTCTTCAGCTACTTCTTCTATAGCATTCTCATTCACTAGGTTACCTTTATTTGGTACCTCAACTGCCAGCATCTTAAGTCCTTAAATCCTCAAGCTCGTGATACCATCGATAAGCTTGTTCTCTCGCTAGACCACTATTTGTATTTATACAAGTCCACCATATACAACTTAAGAGTAGTCCTTCAGATTACTCGAAGGATCTTGTTATACTTCCAGAGAAAACTTATTCTAGGCTCTTCCCTAAAATAGTAAGTTTCCCAAAATAGAAAGTTTCTATAAATAGAAAGTTTCTCAAAATAGCAAGTTTCCGTAATCAACAAGTTTCCAAAAATAATAATTTCCTTAATATAGAAAGTTTCCAAACTTAAAAAGTTTCCTGAAATAGAAGGTTTCCGACTATAGAAAGTTTCCTAAAAGAGTCACTTTCCAAAAGTGCTAACTTCCCAATTACAATCTCTTAATTTCCACAATTTCATAGTTAGACTCTTGAGAAATTTTACCCTAAAATCCTCCGTCCCAAATATTTTCTAGGTAGGCCCAATTATATTCAAGTACTACTTCTTCTAGTATGCTTAATGCTCTAACAGTCTCCCATGTGACCTAAAGCCAAAGCTCTGATACCAACTGTAACGACCCCAAAATCCATACATAATAATAATACTTAATTTAATAATAGAATAGCCTCCAACGGCTACTAAAACCATAATTCAAAAGTACTAACCATTATTTGAAATAAACTTAAATGCGGAAAACGGTAATAATCTCTACGGCTAGTACAAACCACTAGCTCGAAATACTTAATATTCTAAAATAATTATTTGAACTCCAAAAGCCGCTAATCCATCAAACACGCAGCCAATCCTCTCCAATCATTTATTACCTGGGAGGGGAAAGAATATGAAAGGGTGAGCGAACAAAGCTCAGTAAGTTCATACGGGGTCTCTTCGGTTTCTAAGAAGAGACGACCGGAACGAACGGAGTTTAATAATATATCAATGAAAGGATGACATGTACAATAAATAGTTTTGGTACTGAGAATGCCAAAGAAGGGTACTTTTTCAAATAACAAGTAGTGGCACTTTTACAATAACAGATAGAACTTTATACACACTTGTCCGTCAATTCCAAGTAATTGTGCACCTTTAATCTAGGGTGACTCCGATACACACATTCGGTGATCGTTGAATAAGAAGATCTACGCCTTTAATTTAAGGCGCCCCTTATTCTGAATAAGAGAATCTACGCCTTTTATCTGGGGCGCTCCCTTATTCTGATATATCATGATAATCACATCTATAGAATTTAGGTCATTTCATTCTGACTAGACCATTTCATTCTATAGTGAGGTCATTTCAATCTGACTAGACCTTAGGTCATTTCAATCTGTCTAGACCAATTTATTTAACTTTGAGACCATTTCAATCTGTCTAGGCCTTAGGTCATTTCAATCTGTCTAGACCAAATACATATAGAGTCCTCATCAATTGGACAATTTAACATCATATATTCATAGTGTTCATGGTACGAGAACACATAAGTCAATTTCAATTCACATAGATACACATTGAACAAAAACGCATCAATGGTAAGATATTCCAAAAAACGTTCATAACGAGGGAATACAAATGAATAACTACCGGCCACTTGGTAGTATACAAATCATCAATAGGGAATTCTATAACAAAGGAAGATACATTCAAATACTGAATGAACGTAATCCCTTACCTCGGTCTAACTTCTTGGACCGCTCTTCCCGTGCGTATCTACAAACACGTAAGAGTAATTTAGTATTCGCATTTGTCGTTAACTATTCTTTACTTAGTTAAATCTTATGCGTTAACTTCTTCCTTTTCTTTATTTAGTAACTTTCTAAATTTGGAAAGTTTCTATTTTAGGAAACTTTCCTTATTTGGAAATTTCCTTATTCTTGGCTTTTGTCATTTCCTATTTATAGTTTGATTTTTATTTAGGATTGTTTTCTCTTCAATCCTTAACTTTAATGTAAATTTCTTCTTTTAGGATTCCCACTTAAGTCCTTTTTACTTTTAATTACTTAAAGGTCCTCCATATTTTAGGTAATTGCTAAATAATCCTCCAACTTTTAAATATTTGCAAATTAGTCCTTCAACTTTTTAAATAATTGCAACCGGTCCCTAAACTTTTAATTAATTGCGCTTTAGTCCTTCGCAGCTTTTGATCCTTTCAGTTTAGTCCCCAGCTAACTCTCCATCCGATTTCTGACGGTTCGGTTAGCAATTTAACAATTTCGGCTTTAAACTGTTCAATCTAGTCCCTTTTCGCTTAAAAACCTAATTGTAGTCTTTTAATACTTAACCAACAAACTTAATTAATTAAACCAAAACACATCCAATTTTGGCCTAGGGTTTCGCTGGCCTTCACAGATTCAATCCAAGGCTTGCTTTTATTTTTATTTTATTTTTTCCCTTTTCTTTTCTTTTTACTTTTGTTCCTTGTAAAGTAACCCAAAAGATTAATTATTTAAAACCAAAACAAACACCTAATCAATCCTAGGGTCTCGGCCGTACATCACAAGCTCCCAGTTCAAGGCTTTTTGATTTTTCTTCACTTTTTATTTTATTAACATTAGCCTAGTAAATTAATTAATTCACCTTTTTAACCATTCATCCCTTAACAAAATAATCAATTTAATCTATATTCTTTCTACCCTAATTTCAAAAACAATTTAGGGTTATGAACATATTATTGTAACATTAAATCTCCATCATTTTAATCCTCAAATCATTTATTTAACATCAAGATTTAACATTTAAAAACTTGAAAAAAAATCATCCAAGAACAATAGTATTTTAAATCTTCTAAAAATCATAATTAATTCCCTAGTGCTCCGAATTGAATGAAACGAAAGAGGGAAGTTAGGGTTTGACATTACCTTAATTTTTGGTGAAGAAAGCTTTCCCAAAGAACAACCCACGGCTGCTCCTCCTCCCCTTGCAGTTCCGGCCGCCTAGGGTTAGGGTTACTAGGGTTTTTTTGTTTTTTTTTTTCTTTGGTAACTGACGGATGAATTATGGGAAATGATTAGGAAGGTTTATTGTATTTAAATGTATTTACTACCCTCCTTGGGCCCTCTCTTGCACAAGCCCAAACCTAGTCCATTGAATTTTAAACCCAATTAATTTAAATAGCTCATTTACTTAAGGGTTAATTAATAATTATAATTTCATTAATTAATTAATTTTATTTTTTTTTATTTTTTTTCTAATAAAATAATTAATTAAAGTTCAAAATTTTCGGGTCTTTACAAAAATACTAAAGCAAGTTTTAACCAACTTCTAAACCAAGAACAATCTTCCTTTTCCAAGGAGAGCTAAATCTAAACAGAAGTAGAACAAAGAACTTGAAAGAAATCTACATGTGAGTTCAGATGTAATACACAACTTCACTCACAACCTAAAAGCTATCTCGAATTCGTGAAGAACAAAGTGTTTTTCTCTTACAAAGAATTCTTGATGCGTGTCTTCTCAATGTGTTGATGGTCTTGTATTTATAGGCACCTTTGAGAAGTCCTTCAATCAGTCAAACTTTTCCTTATTTGATGCAATCCAACTCCTATAAGGAAACATAAGATTGACACTAACAAGGAAAGAGATTTGTTAGTAACATTAATCCTAGTCAAAATAAAACACAATATATTTACATAAATAAAAGATATGTACATATTTATCAATGTCCTTTTCCAAATATGATTCTAAATCTTTGATAGGAAAGTCATAAAATCCACTTACCAAACTTACCAATAGGATTCAAATTAGGGAAATCAATATTCCCTAAAATATCACTCTTTCAATCTCCCCCTATTTTGGACTTTCTAGTCAAAACAAAAATTTAGCAATAATAGATCAAGTAACCAAGTCTTTCAGATTTCAAACATCCCCCTGAATTGGATGTGTGTGAGGATGTCTTGACACATCCACACAAAAACTACATAGAGATTAGATAAAACAAAAAATTGCAGTTTAACAAACCAAAACAAAATAACATCCAACTATGTTTTAGGAGGTTACAGACCAAATCAGTTCAAAGGAAAATACCAAACAAATAACAAAGCGAATCAGTTCAATAATCCAACCAAACAAAAACTAAACTAGATTATCCAGCTCCAAACTCCCCCTGAATTCAAACATCTCCCCAACTTCCTCATCCAGCATCAGTAGGAACAGCAGCAGCATCAGCAGCATCAACTTCTTCTTTCTCTTCTCCCCCTTTTTGACTAGAAAGTGTAGTCTTCCATTTCTTGAGATTCACCTTCAAAGCCTTTAAGTTCTCAACATGAGTCTGGGAGGCAATTAGTTGAGCCTTGAGAGTTGTGGAGAGTGTTTTAGCAGCAGTGATCTCTGCATCTAGAGCTTCCAGTTGAGCATTGATAGAGTCCTCAGATGTGTACTGGATGTGACCACATCTTGACCCACATCTTCAGACTCAGTTCCCAGAGGCAGATCAAAAAACCTTTGCTTCTTGTCTAGGAGGGGTTTGGTCTCTTTTAACAGTTCAAACTCACTCACCCTAGACTCACCCTTTTCTATCTTAACCCCTTGAGCAACAAGAATTTGGGAGATGAGAGAGGGATAAGGAAGAGACCATTTCTTAGAAGGGGACTCACAGTACCCACAAATCTTTTTAAAGATGAAAGCCCCAAAATTGATGGCTTTCTTGGTATCCAACCTATACATTAAATCCGCATGAACCCTGGTCATAGAAGTTTATTATTGGAGGGGCAAAGATTGGTTGTGATGATGAGATGGAGAAAACAGTAAAATGAGGTGAGAGATCTACTACCAAGGTCCTTAGGTTTTGTGGGCCAAGCTTTTAGCTTCCCATGGGTTAAGGTGGACACAATCTCATCCTCATAAACCTCACAATCCTCATCAGGCACTTCCTCTAGCCCTAAAAAAGTATTAATGACAGAGGGGGAAAAGGATATGAATTTTCCTTTGGCATAAACTGTGAAAAACATGGGGGATGCAGGGTTGTTCAAGCCTTTGGACAAGTTGGCATAAAACTCATGCACAACTTTGGGAAAGAATGTTTGGGGTGATCCACGATCATCAAAAGACCCCTCAAAAAATTGGACCAACCCTAACCTAGCAAAAGACTCCCTATCCCTCTTCATTTCTTTGATTAAAACCTTGTTTACTATTTGCTCATACCTCTCAGAGGCATCCAGAGACAGAAATTTGGGGGAAACATGGATCATAGCAGTAGATGAGGAGAGATATATAGATTTACCCTTTTTGGTTGTCAGCCCGGAGGATTTACGTTTGGATGTGTGCACATCTGAGGTCACATCCTTTGGGGGAGAGGGTTGTCTTTCTTCTTCAGCATTTGTCTCCTCAGCAGCAGCTTGTTCCATTTCTTGGTATTCCTTCTCTTGTTCTAGCTCTTCAGGCCCCAGTTTGAAGTGCTCATCTTCAGCAGTATCATCACTTTCCTCACTGGAATCATCCTCTTCTTCAGTTTGTTCAGGCTCAGTTTCTGCAACCTTCTTCTTTCTTGTTAGTGCCAGCAACAAGTTGGCAAGGGGATCCTCTTTTGTTTCATCTTGAGAGGGAGTTTCCGTTTGAGCCCTAGGCCTTTTGACCAGCCTGAATTGGGAGCCATCCTCTTCTTCTTCATCTTCAATCGTAATTGCTGTAGAAGGTTTCCCACCAGACAGTTTCTGGTGTTTGGCTTTATTAGCTTTAGAAAGCTTTCTGACTCTATGAGATCTCAATTTTTTGGGAGGAGAGGTCTTGGCTTTGGCATCTTTCCCTTTGGAGATGGAGGGTGGTTCCTTCCTTTTCTTTGAAATTGGAGAAACCACGGGAGGAACAGAGGACACTGGTGGAGATGTCTCACCAGTTGGTAGAATTGGAGATGGTGGAGGAGTAGGTACCTTCGAAGGAGAAGGAACAGAGGTAGGCTCCTTAGATGTAGGTTCAGATGGAGGAGGCACCTCCATTGATGGAGTTTCAGAGGCGTAGTTGCTCCGATGCTTGTGGAACAGAGACAGACGAGGGGGGTTGAGCTTCTTGCTCAGATTGATGTACTTCAGGCATCGCCATGGAAATTGGCTGGACATCTAAGATGTCTTGCTCCAGAATAGAGTTTGAAGGCTCCATTGATTCTGTATTTTAGGTTAGACAGAGAGAGAGAGAGAGAGCAAATATGGTGCGTGTGTGTGAGAGAGAAAAATTGGGGCAAAGGGGGGAGAAAACGCAGATGAGAATTAAGGATGATGTGACGGATGTGAGTCACATTTATACCCACAACTCTTTCCTTTTCAATTAAGGACTGTTACCTCTCTAGAACCCTAGACTGGCGGCATGATGTGCTTGAGTTTCAAACGGTCATAAACCCTTGGCATTGAAGCGGATAACCACCAAAAGAATAGAGGTTAAATCCAACCAAAATTCTAATTACCTTTTAGGATAGCACCAGATCTCTTTAGACAAATACCTTCCACAAATACCCTTCAAAATTGTCCTTCCTTTTTCCATGAGGATCTAGGTATACAACTTTCCTTTTTATAAGAGATATCGGAAATAAAAAACTTGTTAAATCAAAGAATAAATTAAGAATGAAAATAGAATAGAAAACATATTTACAAAGCACCCCACATGTCCTAAGATGTTGAATGTCTAGCATGATGCATCACACATGTGAAGGAAACAATCTCAGTTTACATGTGGCATAGGATGTGAGTCACATTTGGGGAAACATCTGATCACAAAAAGTCAATGGACAATAATCTAATCTGCACAGCCTCTAGAATGCATCCACCAATTTTTTACTGAGGATAAGAACATACTTGGAGTAGCTTTCACTTCTTTATTTCCCGAGATAGCCCTTTGTCTAGTGATCTTTTCAGATTTGATTTCAAACTATTATCTTGAGAATCACTTGATCATACTGGACTGGTTTCATACAAATGGGAGAAGTAGCTATTTCTCTTGCTAATAAGGCACCCACTGTGAGATATCTAGAAATATTATATCAAGTTATCAAAAGACAACATGAACAAGAAATGTTCACAATTAAGTAATCAGACATGTCATTTATGTAGGACAAACAAGTGATCACACTGAGATTTTTTGTGCTAATGCATGATTTTTTTGAGTTAGATAATATACATATGTGTCAATGGATGTGCGCACATTTGTGCCCACATCCTCAAATATCACACAAGCCAAGAGACTTCCTCAAGGAGGAAAATCTCTCATGATCTAATGTCTTTGTAAATATACCACCCAATTGATTTTCAGTCCCAACAAATTGCAGACACACAATTTTTTATTCTACAAGATCCCTATTGAAATGGTGTCTAATATCAATATGCTTAGTTCTGGAATGTTGGAGAGGGTTCTTGTATATGTCTAAAGCACTTTTGTTATCACATAAGGCAATGAGAATTTTGTTATTCAACCCATAGTCTTTACGTATTTGGTTAATCCATAACAATTGTGTGCAACAACTACCAAGGGCAATGTATTCAGCCTAAGCTGCTGTTGAGGGGGATACACAGTTTTGCTTTCTACTGTACCAAGAAATAAGATTGTTTCCTAGATAAAAGCAGCCACTTGTGGTACTCTTTCTATATATGATGTCAGGTCTACTAGCAGTGAGGTATAACAAACTACCTATCAAGCTTCTATACACAGTTTGGTCCATACTTTCACCATCTGTGTCATGACTGAGCCTTTGGGATGATCCCATTGGAGTTTTAAGGTGAGAGGATTGTTCAAGAGAGAACTTTTTCACAAGGTTCTTAGCATACTTGGATTGGGAGATGAACATTTCTTCCTTGAATTGTTTGATCTGTAAACCTATGAAGTAGTTCAACTCTCCTACCATACTCATCTCAAATGTGGAGGTCATGCTTTCCACAAATGCAATCAACATGGTGTCTAAATTTGATCCAAACACTATGTCATCTATAGATATGAGCCACAATTATCGCATTTTTCTCTCTTCTCACAAACAAGGTTTTATCTACTTCACCTCTCTTAAATCCTAGGTGGAGAAGATGATCAGTCAACCTACCATACCAAGCTCTAGGGGCTTGTTTCAGCCCATACAGAGCCTTTTTCAGTTTATACACATGGTTTGGGTATTCATGATCCTCAAAGCCCTTAGGTTGTTCTACATAGGCCTCTTCATTCAATACCTCATTCAAAAAGACACTCTTAACATCCATATGATGAAGAGTTATTTTGAGGTAGCAGGCTATGGCCAATAAGAGTCTTATGGACTCAATTCTGGCAACAGGGGAAATGTTTCCTCGAAGTCAACCCTTTCAACTTGAGTATACCCTTGAGCCACAAGTCTGGCTTTATTCTGGTGATTACCCCTTTTTCATCAGTTTTGTTTTTGAAAATTCATTTTGTACCAATGATATTCCCATGAGAGGACCTAGGTACTAGGGTCCAGACATCATTCTTTACAAACTGACTCAGCTCTTCTTGCATGGCCAAAATCCAGTACACATCCTTTAAAGCCTCATTTATGTTTTTAGGTTCAATGTTTGAAACATAACAAAAAAAACTTACCTTGTAGAATGCAGATGAGCAGCTCCACAAACTAGCTAGCTCCCTGTAATTTACCTTTCCCTTTTGTTTGGTTTTCACCTGATCATGCACATCTCCCACTAATTGAGAGGTGGTTTTTCTGGATTTTGGATGGAATATCCCTTGATCTGACCACACATCCATCCTTATCAGCTTCTAGATTATCATCCTTTTCATAGTCAGAGGAACTATCCTCAGATTCAAATGTTTGGGAGGATGTGGGAACAGATGTGGGTGCGAATGTGGATGGAGATATGTCCACATTCTTAGTCACATCCTTCTCTGCTTCAACATTTGCTTCTGTCTGAGCACCCTCTTTATTATTGGTTTGCACCATTGCATCTGTGTCTACAACTTTCCAGTCCAACAAGCAACCTAAAACATCATCCTCAACATTCTTGAGGTTAAGATCAAGTGAATCATCAAAAACCACATTGGCAGATTCCATAATAGTCTTTATTTTAGGTTAAAAACCCTATAAGCTCTACTATTAATGGAGTAGCTGATGAATATTGCTTTATCACCCTTGGAATCAAATTTGGACAAGTATTCTCTATCATTAAGGATGTAACAAATACAACCAAATACATGAAAATATTTTAGAGTAGGTTTCATGCCAAGAAGGACTTGATAGGGTGTCATAGTGCTCCCAATTCTGAGAAACATCCTATTACCAATGTGACAAGCAGTATTCAAGGCTTCTGCCCAGAATTTCTTTGACATGTTTTTAGAAATCAGCATAACCCTAGCCATCTCTTGTAGGGTTCTATTCTTCCTCCCTGCAACTCCATTTTTTGAGAAGTTATAGGAGCAGAGAATTCATGAGTAATTCCCTTGGAGTTGCAGAAGGTAGTAAACATGGAGTTTTCATACTCAGTACCATGATTAGGCCTAATCCTTACAGTCTTAAGACCATATAGATTTATGATGTAAAGGGTTGCAGCGGAATAAAAGAAATAGTAGCCAGATAGGCAATTAATCGAAACAACGACTAATTGACCCAATTCGAATCCACGAATTAGGATTTGGCAAGATTAACACCTAAAAGATGAGAACCTCGAAGAATAGAAGGAATTCACATTCTCGAAGGAATCCACCTTCAACAAGCCAATGAAGACTTACAATTGCAAAGCAATCAAATAATTTATCAAAATTCAACTCCCCCAAATAAAATCCCTACAAGAGTATTTATACTAGTC
This sequence comes from Adenophora triphylla var. japonica, assembly GCA_022495995.1. NCBI lineage: Eukaryota > Viridiplantae > Streptophyta > Magnoliopsida > Asterales > Campanulaceae > Adenophora > Adenophora triphylla. Next base: position 202,018 of record JAFEMH010002738.1, read on the forward strand.
TATGAATGCTGGAAACCCTAAAAAAACGTAAATAATAATATCCCAAAAATACCCTCAATTAGTTCTATTAAAAATAGGAAAGAAAATAAATATGCTCGAATTTTGCCGGAAGCACGACTCGTGCTAGGGGGCACGAGTCGTTCCCTTATTGTCCCACTCGTGATACGACTGGTTCCATTTGTTGTAGTCGTGCAGATCATCGTCACGACTCGTGCCTGAGGTCACGAGTCATGCCCTGTGCCAATTTCGTCCCTGAATCTTACATGCTACATCATACGTGTGAATGTGGCCCCAAGATTGAACCGTTTTAAGGGTCGCCGTTCACCTCAATTTGAAGACACCGGTTTTATTGAAAAACGGAGTCGCCACGCCATTTTGATTTCCTCAAAACTTTGAAAAAAAGGATAAGGGTCCGGAGGTTAAGTTACTCCTTGGGAAGAACGTATTGCGTTCACTCAAGGAGCCTTGCAAAAGCAAGTCTTCCTAGATCCGAAGTTTGTGCTTGTTTGTGCGCTCGTGTGTGTGCGATTTGAAAAGGAGAGGGAATGTGCCAAGTTTATCTGCCGGACATATAAACCATTTAAAAAGGTTATAGCTTGGGATACCTTGGATTTGATGTTTTCGGGATTTTGATCCCGTGCTCATTTTGGACTTGTGATCATCATTACGGGACTTTTCTACCATCCCGTTGGATTAATCAACCATGGTAGGCGTAAGAGCCTTGGTATGTCTTAAACCAACGTTCTTTGGGGACTTGGTCACATATGATCGAGAGAGGGACACCTTTTAAGTCCAAGAATGAGACTCTTTAGAAAAGGAGGAATCTTTACCCATCAATCCTACATCTTGAGACGATAGAGATTCGTAGGGACATTTATGTTCTTCTCAAGTGATTATCGGAGATGTCGGGACTAAGATCCGTTCGCTTCTAAAGGGACTACGATTATGGCATTTTAATGGTGGAAATGATGTAAAGATGAAGTCTTTACACCGATCCTCACCACGGAATGCTCCAAGAACCAAGGGGACTAGGGGAAGGGGTATAAAGATTGGATCTTTATACTCATCCTATGTCTTTCGTGCCTTAAAAGTCTACTAGACAATCCTCGGAGAGAGATCCATCTTTAAGGGACATGGGGGAAATGACATTTAAAGTAAAGATTGTATTTTTAAGGTAAATAACACAATGAACATTATTAAACTAGAGACATGAAGTAAAAGGAATGATCTTTATGGTATTTCCTATGTCTTTTAAGACCTCATAAGGTGGACAATCCTTGGCAAGCTAGATCAAGGGAGGGGAATGACATAATGGAAATAAAGATTGCATTTTTATGTAAAAAAGGGACATCACATCATCATGTGGAGGATTTTTCCTAGAACAAGCCACTTGTGGATCCTTGTTCATCCTTGGGAGAGGATCCCCAATGAATTCTTTGTGTGGGGGAAAGGGGGATATGATGATTTACATTGCAAAGATAGGAACTTTAGGGCAATAAATCAATATAAATGACAAGTAATGGAAATATAAATGACAAACAATAAGTAAAGCAATATAATGAAAGTATATCAAGGGGAAAGGAAGGAGAGATTACCAATGGTGGCTCTCTCTATCTCTCAAGGGGATTTTCCTATTTAAGAATAGATTAGGAAGGGATTTATGGAGAAGGGAAGTGAGTTTTGAGTGTGTTTAGGGGCTGTAAAGTTGAATTTTATTTTGGCAGCATGACAATACTCAAAATTGTGTATTAAAATGAATAGAGGAGGCCTCTATTTATAGGCTGCTGACAGACGGCGAAAGAGGCCGCATGGCTTCATTTGCGGCAAAAGAGGCCGCGTGGCTACATTTGCTGTCGACTCAGCTTTTTCTAGAAACATGCAAGGTGGCAGTCTTGAAGGCCCTTTTTAGCTAGATCCTGCCCAAATTCAATATTCTTGGCAGGTCCCTCCTCCCTAGGAAAGTTTGGAAAGTTCCCGAATTGCCCCTAAACTTTATGAAAGTTCGGGAAATTGCCAGAAAAATTAACCGGAAGGCATGAGCCAGATTTGGGTACTTACAGAAGCCCCTCGGCAACGGTACTTACAAAGCAAGTGGGGTTGTCGATAAAAATGAGGATCCAATCTGGCGAACTGCAGAGATGGATAGGGGTTAGGTGACCAAGGAGGTCGAGTGGCTGAACCTTTGGAAGGCTACCTACGTATCCCGGGGGAATCAAGCCATGATCGTAGTTCTGGGTCCACTGGGGAAAGGGTGTCATATGTGACAGATTGACTGAACCTAAAGTAGGCTACCTACGTATCCCGGAGGAATCAAGCCATGACCGTAGTTCGGAATCCACTGGAGAATGGTGAAGAGAAACTGGTCCCTTGCTATGAAGATGGAAAGGAAGTGACATAAGAGGTCGAATGGCTGGTCCTGCTGGGGATATGCCAAATGACGGGAGTGACCGATGTGGTCGTACGGCTGGACCTTTTGAAAGGCTACCGCACTACTGAGGAGTGATGAAGGAAGGGGGTGACCAATGTGGTTAGATGGCTGGACCTTTTGAAAGGCTACCTATGTATCCCGGAGGAATCAAGCCGTGATCATAGTTCATAATCCACTGGACAGTTAGGAACATGTCTAGGATTCTGGGCCTTTTGACAATTCGGAGGCTGTGTCACCTTAAGGAACTAAAGCTTACGTCGCTATCGCGGAGATAGAGGTAGCTAAAGCTGAAATTTAACAATTCGGAGGCTGTCACCTTAAGGAACTAAAGCTTACGTCGCTATCGCAGAGATAGAGGTAGCTAAAGCTGAGATTTGACAATTCGGAGGCTGTCACCTTAAGGAACTAGAGCTTACGTTATCCCATTAGGCGATAACGGAGATTTCCCGGAGGAGACGTTATCCCATTTGGCGATAACGGAAAATTTTCCCGGAGGAGACGTTATTCCATTTGGAGATAACAGAGGATTTTCCGAAGGAAACGTTATCCCATTTGGCGATAACGGGAGGATTTCCCGGATGAGACGTTATCCCATTTGGCGATAACGGAAGGATTTCCTGGAGGAGACATTATCCCATTTGGCGATAACGGAAGGTTTCTCGGAGGAGACGTTATCCCATTTGGCGATAACAGAGGGATTTCCCGGAGGAGACGTTATCCCATTTGGCGATAACGGAAGGTTTCCCGGAGGAGACGTTATCCACATTCTCCTCATAATCTCTTTCTTCTATTCCTGCAAAATGAGCATTAAAAACAAAATGGCAGTTTATCACAGACATGTTAGCTACTTCCTCTTCATCTTCACTATCACTTATGGAAGCAGTCAGGCTCATCCCCTTATTCTTAAATGTGTTATCACACTCATTAGCATAGTGACCAAAGCCACGACAGACTCTACATTGCACAGACTCAGAGGATTTCTTATTCTCTAGATTAGGTATTTTGAACCCATTCTCAATATTGACCTTAGGTTTTTTAACACTTGGAGCAGGTCGGTTGGGAAACTTGCTCATTCTCTTATTCTTCAGCATGGAACTGAACTTTTTAGAGATAAGAACCAAATTCTCATTTGTTAAGACTTGATTTTTCAATTTCTGAGGAGAGTTCAACCAATTCTTTTGGGATTGCTGCAGAGCTTTTGAGGGCAAGGCTTATTGCTTTATTCTTTTTCTGAGCCTCAAGATTTAGCTCAAACACAATCAAGATGCTAACAATCTTGTCTAATCCTACTGTATTGGTGTCATTCATTTGAGATTTCATGGATCTTAGCAGCATAGGAGATAATGTCTTCTGTCTCTTCCATTCTTAAAATTTCAAATCTATCAATTAAGATCCTAAGTCTAGTGGATTTAACACTTGGAATTCCCTCACATTGCATCTGTAAGATATCCCAAGCATTCTTAGCAATGCACTCATTAGTGATAAACTTGTACATATTTCTAGAAACATGGCTGGAAATAGCACCCATGGTTTTAGAGTTATAATTTGCAGAGGTGATTTCATCAAGGATCCATCTTTCATCAGGTTTCTTTCAAAAATAGATTCACCAATACCTGATGATGCAGGCTTCTTTTCCACAGTGGGAGGTTGCCAAGCAACAAGTATACACGTCCACGCTCTTTCATCAATTGATTTGATTTAGTTACACATTTTAGACTTCCAAAAATTGTAATTGGTACAATCCAACTGGAGATTTGTTTTGATGATTTTGACATTCCATTATGACTACACTTTCTAGATCAACACTCAGTAATATGTCGAGAGTTGGCTCTGATACCAATTGAAAGTTTAGTGTAGCTAGGAAATCAGTTCAACAGAACATGTTACGGATGTGAGTATAGATGTGAGTTACAATTGTTCACACATCCACCAATAAGAAGCGGAATAAAATAAAGAACACAAATAATTAAACGTTTACTGGTTCTATCCCAGCAAACAAGACTTTAAGCCCAAAAAGGTTTTCACTATTAAAGATTTGTTTTACAGAAAAAAACAAGAATAAGTGAAACAAAAAGATTAAAATACTAAAACAAGTTTTAACCAACATTAAACCAAGAACAATCTTCCTTTACCAAGGAGAACATATTCTCAACAGAAGTAGAACAAAGAACATGAATGAAATTTAGATGTGAGTTCAGATGTAAGACACAACTTCACTCACAACCTAAAAGCTATCTTGAATCCGTGAAGAACAAAGTGTTTTTCTTTTCCAAAGAATTCTTAATGCGTGTCTTCTCAATGTGATGTGCTGATGGTCTTGTATTTATAGGCACCTTTGAGAAGTCCTTCAATTAGTCAAACTCTTTCTTATTTGATGCAATCCAACTCATACAAGGAAACATAAGATTGACACTAATAAGGAAAGATATTTGTAAATAACATTAGTCCTAATCTAAATAAAACACAATATATTTACATAAATAAAAGATATGTACATATTTAACAATGTCCTTTTCCAAATATAATTCTAAATTTTTGATAGAAAAGTTATAAAATTCACTTACCGAACTTACCAATTGAATTCAAATTAGGAAAGTCAATATTCCCTAAAATATTCAACTGTTTATGTGCAGGTGATGAGGAATAGTGCATGTGAAACTATGGCCTATGTGACTACCATATGCGTTGATAAGACCGGTCTTTTGACGTTGAATACGGTGGGTTCATGTTCCTATACTATGTCGGGATATCTCTTGATTCTTTATCATAAAAATTTGCTTTCCCAAAATAAATGTCCATTTTAATTTCAAGGGTCATTTTTAAAATGTTATTTTTATAGAAAAAAATAAAAAACATTTTTCCTATTCACTTTCGAAATTTAAATTGTGCAAAAATATAATGAAATATGAAAGAAAAAAAATTGAAAAAAAAGTATTTTAGTCACGGTTTTTTTTTTATGAGAATGCTTCTCAAAGTCATTCATTTTGGAACGAAAAAGGTCTTTCAATTTGGGACGAAGGGAGTACTATATTTAGGGTTATTTCTAGTATAATTTGTGTAGTGGGCTTCTAGAAATAACCTTTTACTTGATGGCTTGAAATGTCTTTTATGTTCTTTTTCTAAGATATGGGCGCTAGGTTTAATCTTTTGTTCTGACTAAGTAATTTGCTTCTTTTTTTTTTTAATTTTATTTTGGCAGATGTGTGTTGTTGATACTTATGTTGGCGGAAAGAAGATTGGTCCATCAGACTACAATTCATTGTTACCTTCGATGATATCCTTACTTTGTGAAGGAATAGCTCAAAATACTACCGGTCATGTATATTCGTCAAGGGTAAGTATATAATGTTGAATCTCGAACCTAATTGGCCAGTAAGTAGTAACACTAATATTAGTATTACTAGGAGAGCTTCCAGAAAATGAAATATCTCTTATTACAAAAGAGTAGTACACTTAATATAAGAGTACAACTACAAAGCACAACTCACACAAGTCTGCGGGGTACTAGACTTGCTACACACACTAACAGCTCTTAAGACATCTTGAATTGTGTTTCTTCAATTGTTGACTAAAGGCAGTAAGAACTAAGGCTTGGGCTTTCATGAAAACTCTAGAATGTATCAACACATTCTTGAAGCTTCTGGAGTCACTTACGAGGATTGGGTCTAAGTATAGGAGCTTCTAGGGTTTTAAGATTTCTCACTGATTAGTATGAGTAGCATAAAACTGAGACATTCACACCCACATAGATATTCTGAAAGTCACTTGTGCACAAAACTAAAAGGATACTCATTCTGTGACGGAAGGAGTAAATCATAAGAAATCAGGATTATGTGCTCGTGTGTCAGGTATCTTCTATGTGCTGTTTGTTGGGAGGTCAGGGCATCCCACTCATTTGTAATTGGCTTTACAACTTGCGTTAACCTGTTATTTATATGTTGGGGTAGTGACTAGTAAAAATAATTAGTCTAAATGAGGCACCCAAGTTTTTATATTACTTGTTATATACCTATGTAACAGGTTGATGGAGCTATAGAGTTTTCTGGATCACCCACTGAGAAGGCAATTCTTGAGTGGGGGGTTAAAGTAAGTTCATTATTCTTGTTTACTACTTCCTCTTTCCCAAATTCAATGTCCTTTTTTTGTCTCAAAATGAATGACCTTTTGAATTTTTGCGTTCAAAATAACTCTTTAAATGTTTTCTTTTTTCATATTTCATTATATTTTTGCAAAACTAAAATTTTGAAAGTGAATAGCGAGAATGTTCAACTATAATTGATGCACCTTTAGTTATATAGTCACATAGCAATATGTGTTCGATGTGTTTGGAGTATATTGCAAAAGAAAATATGTTGAATTTTCTTGTTGATAGACTTGTAACATGATCATTATGATCATTTTCAATTTTATTCGGTTGTCACAAATGAAATTGAAAGGAAGTTTATCCAATTTATAGAAAATATCAGACCCCTGTCTTTTCCAAACGACACTTTTTGAAATGTCACACCTTTTAAAAGAGTTGTATCTTTTACTTTCAAATAAAAGTTTTTTTGCAAAAGACGCTGTTTGAAAAGTTACATCTTTTAAAAATGAAGTGTATTTTACTTTCAAAATTTTCTATAAATATTTATTAAATAATTATGATACATGACAACCTAATCATAATTATTTATTAAATTAATTTGAATATTTATACACTTAAAGTTTACTCTAAAATTTAACAACACATTTTCCATTAAACATTTCACTCTTTTCTTTCTTTTCACACAAATTGATGTTATTTACTTGTTTCCTGGTTGCAGATTGGAATGGATTTTGAGGCCATCAGAGCAGTCACCAATCATCTTAACTTTCCCTTTTGGTTCACAGAAAGCTCGAGAGGGTGTTGCTGTGAAAGTGGTAATATGCCTATACTATCTTACTTTTAGCGCTTTAGGATATCCATTAGGACCCCTTACACGTTATATGTTATCATGCTCCAATACCTCAATTTTATTTTTCTGCATCCAAAACTGATATAAACCTTGTGGTAATATTGATCTAAGCACGGCTTACTGATGTGTTTTTTTTTTTTGTTTGTTTGAAACTTCTAGTTCTTCATTCTCGTAAGAGTTTTACATTTTACTATCGTGAATGATTACTTAATGTTGAAGCATCATGTTGAAGATATGAACGACCTTTCATGTGCATGATTTGTTTCTTGAAATTGCCTGATCTCTTTTATTATTTAGTCCAATACTGAAGTTCGCATGCACCGGAAAGGAGGTGCTGAAATAATATTAGCGTTGTGCTCACAGTACTTGGATTTAGATGGAAATGAACTGCCTCTAGACAAAGATAAGGTTGGTTTGAGAATGCAACCTCTTTTTCTTTCCATTTTTCCATGATACATAATTATATGTTTATGGTAATCAAAAGTGACGCATTCACTTTATCTTGGGTTATCCTCAAAAAATCTGTATTTTCTTCCTTTCTCGTGTCATGTTGTTCAAATATGTACTGAACGTAATTGTGTCACATCAACTTCATATATAGAAGTTTATCAAAACATCAAGAGTATATATAAAATATACGGTTATCTTAAAATCTTTATATAACCATTGCCCTATTTTAAATCTGATTGCAAAATGTTGAATGGTGTTCTATTCTCAAAATGTCATCAATATGTGTTGTCAATATGTGTTCTTTTAATGTTTATCAGAACACTATCAGGGATGCTTATGATCTGCATTAGTGTAGAAACAAATATCAAAGTCTACTATATTTGAGCTGATTGGAGTCTGAAACTTGTTCTTGCATATAGGTGGAATTTTATACAAACGCTATTGACGATATGGCTGCACGAAGGCTGCGTTGTGTTGCTATTGCCTACAGGAGATTTGAATTGGCTTATATTCCAATTAAGGTTTTGCAATGGCCATTACCAGTGAATGATCTTGTTTTGATAGCTGTTATTGGCATGGAGGTATATACCCACCGATTAGTATACCTTCATCACGTTTAAGTTGAGTTAGTTAATGGTTTCTATGCTAGGTGTTCTCTAGGTGGCATTGTGATACCATCTAAGATTGCTTAGTGAAGGTGTTGCTGGTGCTTGATGAATATCTATCATCTACTATTATTTCTTGGAGCTTTTTTTTTCTTTTTCTTTTTCTTTTTTGTCTCAACATGCTATTGAATGATTCTTGTTCAGAGATACCGACGACAAAGACAACTTCATATAAACAAGGATAACTTGATAAGTAGTCACTGTACCTGAATGAGGGTGCATTTTAAATTTTAAATGAAAGTATTTTATTTTTTTTACTTTAAGTACTTTTAGTAGCAATACATAACTACATACAAACTTGTAGTATTGCAATTGCAACTGTATGTTGCGATATGATGTTTGCTAAACGCGGATTTAGTACCTTTTGAAAAATGGACACTTTTTTGGGACGAGGAAGTATAATTAATATTTATTTTAATTATTTTTTCTTTCATTTTTAAAACGACCTTGGTATATTCTTACTTCTTTAGTTATAATTTCATTGTAGTGTAATATATAGTTGTAGCCTTTTTTATCATGTGGAATCCTTTGTCATTTGTGCTCATAATTTAGATCGTCTACTAACAATGTTTTTATGGATTCATCTAAAATGTAGAATGATTGTCGCCCAGGTGTCGAAAATGAGGTTCAATCGTGTTTAGATTCTGGTGTAAAGGTATTCCTTTTTTGTTGTTATAATATTTAAGTGAAGCTAATCCATGTTCTAGTTGGAATGAGAGTAGATATATGTTTCTTGTATGCAAACCTTTATAGCTTTTGTACGTAGAATATCAAGCTAGGAAAAAAGAACTGAAATCTTTTTATTGTCTGCTATTTGCATTCAAATAAGGGGCATGTTCAAGCGGGCTTTGTGAATCGTTTCAAGGAAACATGTTGATATGTGTCTTATACTTCCTGCTCTGGATGCTCTTTATGTACTCGTTCTCTTCCTTGATATGACTTATAGAGAGGGATTCTCATTCTTGCAGGTGAGAATGGTTAGTGGGGACAACCTTCAAACTGCCAAAGCCACTGCTATAAAATGCAAAATACTATCGGAAGCCGAGGCAGCTGAGCCAATTCATATAATCGAAGGAAGGAGATTCCGTGAAATGTCATAATCAGAAAGAGTGGATATAGCTGACAAGATAATGGTAAACAGTGTGCTTCTTTATTTGAACATTGCTTCTACTTAGGGTATACATGTGTGTCTACAAAGGATGATGCTTGTAATATATATTGCTTTGTTGAAGTCTACTTAGATGTGAGCTTTTTTAGTGGATGAGAATAATCTGCCTCATGAGTCCACATGTTATTTTTTGTCCAAACAGCTCCATGTGTATTTAAATTAGCGGGTAGCCTAATGTGGTATTCCTAGTTTCACTCTTCTGTGCAAGTTATTTGAATTCCTTGAAGAGGCTTTAACCATATATCTTGATTTGTAGGTAATGGGGCGGTCTTCTCCTCGTGACAAGTTGTTACTTGTCCAAGCATTACAGAAACGAGGGGATGTGGTTTGTGTAACTGGAAATGGCGTGGATGATGTTCCTGCATTAGTTGAGGTTAGGATATTCTTTCTTTTCTTTTTTAACTTTGACTTGGGCCAATAATTTCATCTGAAGTCTAACTTTTTTTTTGTAGGCTGATATTGGTCTTGCTATGGGCATCCAAGGAACGGAGGTTGCCAAAGAGAAGACAGATATTATCATATTCATATTGGATGATGATCTTGCTACCGTTGTGAAGGTTAGTCCTTTGATGTATCCATGTGACTTTACAAGTTTAGAAGGCAAAGTATTTGCGGTTCTGTTAGGAGGCAAAGTGTTTGTGGTTATGAAGTCCGGAGAGTGTTAAGGAGATGCGCCTTAGCGAAAAACATCAGAATGTCGAAATACATGATCTAGATGTGCCTTGATTGCATTTTAATATTTATGCATCCTTCACTGTGTTCAAGTGGGTAACTGTTTGGAGGTGGACGGAGCTCTACTTAACATTTTACTGTTCTTGTCTTTATGAACTGGCAACATTCTGATTATTGTAATTACACAAATGCAGGTGGTTAGATGGGGTCGATCTGTTTATGTTAATATGCAGAAGTTCATTCAGTTCAATCTCGCTGCATTTTTGTCTGCGATGATTATTAATTATACGACTACAGTCACCCGTGGTGATGGGCCAATAGATGTAGTGAAGGTTTCTCTCTCTCTTATTCATTATAAAATGGATTAGTTTATCCTATGGATTTTTGTGCAGCTTCTACTAGTAAATCTTATGATAGATTTTATTGGAGCGTTTGTATTGGTCACTGAAACCCCTACGGATCAACTCATGCAGAGACCACCTATTGACTTAAGGTAATTGTAAGATATACAAATTGTTGCTAATTGACAAGTATCCCTTATCTGTTGTCAACTAATCTGCTCGGTTCTTTTCTCAGGGCGCGTGTTATAACAAAAATCATGTTGAGGAATTCACTACTACAGGTAAGCTACATTTTATATATACATAGTAAGATATTATGTTCTGAGTTTTCCATATGATTTCAAGCATGGTATCAAGCAATTGCCATCCTTGTAGTCAACTACTTCTTAATAAAAATCCTGCTTCTGGAGACCACGATGAATCGTGCAGCAGGGGACTTGATGGAACTGAGGGATATCTTTATATTCAATGCATTTTTTTATTGTCAGGTAATCCTTATTAAAATATAAAGATTTGGACGAATAGATGACATTAGTCTTTGAAATCATAGTCCCGGAGCTCAACTTTCAACTTTGTTTATCTTTGTTACTTTGTGTCAATTACAGGTATTCAATATGTTCAATGCTAGAAGGCCGGATCAGTTCAATATCTTACAAGGAATCATAAAAAATCGTTGCTTTATGGCATCAGTAATTTTCGTGGTGGTGGTGCAGGTGATTATCACATCTTCGTTCACTTTTTTGATGGATGGTTATATATAGCTTGACTAACATTTTTAATATCAATCAGGCAGGAGTAGTTATGTATTTTTGTTCCACGACCAAAGTTTTCCTTGGTTGGAAATTATGGCTTCTTTCCATTGGTATCGGTTTGCCCGGGTTAGTTCTGAATTCATGTGCTCTATGTTAGTTGATCGAGGGTGCAAATTGGGATTTGTTGTGATTTTTTATTTTATTTTATACTAGTATTATTCTCTAATGTTTTTCGTTATCTTAACCAGTTGTCTTGTAGACATGATTGGAAAATTCATACCGGTCTAGGAGAAGCACTTTGGTGCAGGATTTGAGATTGCAATCAGGAAATATTAACTGCATACATTTTAATGTAAACAAATTGCTTTTCCTAACACAAGTATTGAATGTTCTTTGTAAGAAAAACAAATCCGGTACATTTTGCACATTCAGATTGGCACCTCATCTAGGTAAGGTTATAACTCCTTATTTTCATTGTTCTTTATTGATTGTTAAATGATGAATGATGGCATGATCTAAGTTTATGTTTTTTCTTTCGCAATGTCATCATAAAGTACACAATTTTTGCAATGTTCTCGTACCATTGACGAAACCGTCAGATATTTAACAAATATCCGTTACACAATGGCACATAACTAACACCCATTAAAAATTAAAAGGTTCATCATAGCAGTTAACCCAATTTAAAAGAATGAGTTTTGGACAATACACCCTCAACTTTGGAATGACAAATGCCGGTATACCCTTAATTCCAACTCGACCATCTTGGTTCGAGGTATATTCTTATCAAGCTTTCTCATGAAACGGATTTTAATAGGATCTGGGCAAAGGAATTATGGTTCGTGGGACGTTTTCCTACTAGTCTTTTGCACCGTCATGGCGTCCGAATCAAGAATCTTCGTTGTTCCCGATATGGGTAGGTCTCCCGTCTCCCTGTGCTCCCTATTCATTTGTTTAATAAAATGTGTTTGTTCTTCATAGCAATTTTTTTTGGAGAACGTCTTGCGATTGATCAAGCTAAGGAACGTCTTGCGATTGATCAAGCTAAGGCCTCGTTATCTAGACCCAGGATTGAAAAAGTTTTGGTACAGGTGGATCTCTTGAAAAAGCTTTCCTCTAGAGTTCACATTGAATGTGGTGAAGATGAGGGTTTCTTTCATTATCTTGAGTAAGGTGGCTGAATCTACTAAAAAGAATGAGAATCATTTGACCCCAAAGAAGGTTTAGCATGATTGTAGTCTCACAGTCCATACACACTAGCCATGTGTCTCCGGTTCTTAAACCAACCTTAAAGCAAGTTACCCCAGTTTTGGCTCTAAATTAACATGTTATTGTTCCTTTTGTACCGGCCCACCTAGGGACAATTTTGAAACCAGTCCTGCAATGGCAATTGACTCTAGCCAGCCAGAAAAGTCTGTTGTTTCTGATGATATGGCTTTGCTGGACTCAGACTACAAAGGAGGAGATTTTGAGAAAATTTTGAAACTAGTCTTGCAATGGTCTAGCCGGCCGGAAGAGGTGGTTGTTTTTGATGATATGGCTTTGCCGGACTCGACTACAAAGGAGAAGGAGATTTTGATCATTGATGATTTCGAGGGTCCTTTAGCTGAGGTTTTACATAGAGTTGCGACTTCAAAGTTAACCCCTGCTGATGTTGTTACTACAAGTTCGTTGGCCCCAAATCCACACAACCAGATATCCCTATTGGTCCTCAATTAGGGCTTCCTGAAGTCCGTAAGCTTAATCCTAAATATTTCAATGCCAAATTCTAAAACACCGGTGTTCGTACTAAGCCATCTACATCAACTAGGGAAACAAAAAAATGTGGATCAATGACCGATGCTTTATGCCCCCTAATGTATCGAAACCATTTTATGACACTTTTAGAGGCTTTGTGGGTGAGATTCTGGTTTCACCTCGGGATCCCCTAGTTAATGGCAAAAGGGAATGGAATCCAAGGAATAATGATTATTTTGCCCTCAAATATGGTTACGGCCTTGAAGATGGTTATATCTCTGATAATATTAAGCATAGGGCTTACAAAGTTGGTTCTAAGAAGAAGAGGGTAAATGGGATTAACCAATTTCCTTGCTTGCTTGCTTGCTTCATTATTTTCTTTTCTTTTTTCCCGTGTTCCGTTCTTTTATTTATTTTTATTTTTTGAGGCAAGGCATTTCGTCTCCCTCCTTATATTTTTTTCTTTATTATATGCTTTTTTAATTGATTTAGGAGGCTTCACCCTTTTCACTTTAAAAAGACAAAAATATTCATAACTTTTGGTAGGCAAATTACATGCTTACCCATATCTTCCTCAATCTCCGCCTTCCCTACTCCCTCCCCTCACCCTTTCTCCTTCCTTTCGCTTCAATATGCGCACCATCTAGTCTGCGCCATTGTCGATTGCCTCCTGTAACTCAACTACTGAGGCCGAATTTCGTGTGATTGCTGACACCACTGCTGAGCTTACTTGGGTTCGGAGCTTGCTTACTGAGCTCGAAATTTCTCTACCTTCTACATCAGTTATTTATTGTGACAACCTCGGTGCTACAACTTATTCAGCAAACCTAGTCTTCCACTCTCGGATGAAACATGTGGCGCTCTCATTCCACTTTGTTCGTGAACAAGTTCAGTCTGTCTAACTCTCTCCGTGTGCAACACATTTCTGGCAACGATCAGCTTGTTGATGTTCTGACAAAACCGCTTCCCCATATCCGCTTCCATCAACTTATTTCCAAGTTTGGTCTTCTCTAAGGATCGTCCAGCTTGCGGGGGCATATTAAGGAAACATCTCCTAAGATTTCCTAAGTTATTTGATTGATATCTTTCTAGATTATTCTTGCACATATTCTATTGTATTTAGAATAGGAAATCAATATTGTATTTAGATTAGGAAACTCAATATTGTATAGAATAGGACTCTCAATCTCTTGTACTATATATTTCCAAGTTGTGAATAAAGAAAATAAGTTTTCCCATTCTCATAAACGGCAGTGTACAAGCCAAATGAAAATATCTCCTCCTAATAGCGTAACGACATCATACAAGTAAAGATAAAATGCGTATTAACAACGTACGTTTATATAAACGCTAACTACCTTAATTACAAAACGATGTCGTCACGACTTGATTTAAATAAAACGATCACCCCCAATCCACTATGAACCCTAAATCATAACTGAAATTACAAAAGAAAATAGTAACAAAGAGTCGCGGATGATAGTGGAACCCACTTGTCATACTAACAACAACTGACCAATTACTACTCCCACAGCCCACTCATTCTCGCTCCTACTCACTCATAACAACTACTTTTATAACCATTCTTCTTAATTTCCGTGCACTCTCATTCTTGTGAACTTATCAATAGGGTGGAGGGAGTAGATACTTTTATAACAAGATGTTCGTATACACGCCAACAATTACAATCTCCTTCGTACCCAATAAAAGTCACTTTTTCCCTTTTGATTTGTCCCCAAAAAGAATCTAGTTTAGTGCAATTTCAAAAATGTACAAATAAGTACACCTAAATCCTTAAAATGTTTGACATATCAAATTAAACTTTCCTTGTGGGACGGAAGGAGTATATGTAGCGGGATTTACCCATTTTCAGAAGTTTTGAGTAACTTTCTTATTTATTTAGAATTAATAGCAAACTAAAATTCAGTCTTTTATTTTTTTTCTCCTGATACAAAAATCTAATAGTTGCTACATTAGAAAAAAGCGTAATCCAATGAAATATCGTAACAAATCCAATTTGCCAATTCATATAGAATAGTAAAGGCAAGTAAGCTGTGTAAGATTGCGTTGGATCACTGGATTTGAAAAAAAAAATTCCCATCGCCAGATAAAATTTGACAACTCCCAAAATTAACAAAGATAGAGATCAGAGTTTCCCGAAATTGAATCCCAAATCTCGTGCCCTTTAACTAGTTCTTTAGTTACATAATACTTGTCAGCGGCTTTCTCAGCATATGGTTAACCTCGGCCATTCTCGGTAATAACATGAATGAGGACGGGACCCGTTGTGCCTGTACTCTTAACCTCCTTGAGAATAGCAACACGATCATCTATGCTTTGACAATCAACAAGCCCCAAGTAATATAGCCCGAGCTCATCGAATAGTGTTGACCAGAACCATAGATCACCCCACAGGCATATTCATCAACTCTTGGCAGCAATTTCATGCATAGGTCCACTAATCTGCTTGGTGGACCTATGCAAAATAGCAAGAACATTATTCTTTCCTCCCTTTAAATCCCTTCTCACAGCCATTCCTATCCATCCAAACAAAACCAAAGATCAACACTTGGAAGAACCAATATTTCTCAAAAAAACTAAGTTGGGGTAGAATAGAGAATGACCTAAGCCAGCTGATATAGTGGTGGAACTGTGACCCATTCCGAAACAGTTGTACTTGTTTTCTGATCAATTAGTGAACCAATATTTCTCACAAGAAAGTTTTCTGTTTTTGCTAGTTTAATGCATACATGCTATATTTAAAGGCTGATTGCTACATGATGACCAACATCCCGTAGTATCTTATCTCGAGGACCATCGAAGACATACTGAAGAGCCACCATGAGCTCGACAATGCCAAGGCTTGAACAAAAACCAGTCTTGGAAACGATAAATATTATATCAGAGCGGAGTTCATCTTCAAGTTGCTTAAGTTCCTGCGTCAAAAGTTATTAGTATCATCATAGTATGAAGATTCAGTTATAGAGTTGATGGTCTGAGAATGATACTCACCTGTCTCCGATAAAGCTGCACAAACCCCAGTTGACCTTTTCCTCACCTGTAACCAAAATCAGTACAGGAATAATCTACCAATGATAATAACAAATTGTTGGGTGTATGGATAAGTACAAGTTTAATTTATTAAATAATTACAATCAAAACACGTGCATAAAAGATTGTCAGTGTCATCATCCTAAAACGAGGGGCCTTGCCATTTTTCCTTTTCTTTTCTGTCGCAGAGCATGAAACGGATTTTTGATTTTAATTTCCTATTGTCTGAAAAACAAACTCATTTCGATTTTAGTTCAAGTTTACCCACAAACCTTTTTGAATTATCACAAACAAAAATTAAATTCGCTTTTGTGCTTTTACCAATGACAGAACTCATTTTGCAAGAGATATAAGGTAGGGTTCCATTCCTACCATCATGCAAATATAAAGGGAAAATTTAGGAGAAATTAAACCAGATTAAGCTTTTGTGGGGACTGAAGCTGCAGATCTGTTGTTGTTATTGCTGGTCCATGGGAGAAATGAGAGCAGCGAAGATTATGGTAGTGTTTCTTTCCCACCAATAATACAAACCTCCATCAGCAGTTGCAAAAGTTCCGGGAATTTGACGTGGGAGGGTTTATAACGCTAAATTTATAATCTTTTGGCAAAAACAGAAAATTTTAGTTTCTGGGTTGATGGCAATACAGGTATGCTCTTTACAAAATCATTCCACTGATTTACAGTCTAATTGTCTAAATTGACAAAGCATCCTGCCAATATTGATGAGAGCTCCCGTGTAAACCTGAAGACCAGATGAACAACTTGTTCGATAACTCATGGCCAACACCTTCAAGCTTCACCAAAGAAGACAATTATAGATGATCTTATCTACTTCCAAAATTATGATCACGTCCCAACTCGATTTATATCAAGCATACTTTTTGTGCTAAAACTATAAGTAAAAAATAAAATTAGGCAGTTAATTAAAATGTAACAATGACCTACTCCTCCAGAAAACTGACTTTAGTTATTAGTCCAATAACCTAAAAGGGGCCTAAAATCAAGAATCAACCCAAAGGCCTGCTTTATGATAGTAAATATATGTGCAGCAATAATGAATCTCGCAATTAGAAGCACAAAATGAGTTGGTACTACACTGGTGTATCTTGTAAACACGAGCAGAGAAAAGCAAATCACATCAAAATCAAATAATGACAGTGTAAACTTCAATTAAAATTCAACCTCAGACCAGAAAATTGTGTCGAAATTTGAAGTCGATTCAAATGACCACGTGAGATGCTTATATGTCAATGATTAGAACATCTACCAATAGAACATCAAAAAATAGCATTTTTAAACAAGTAAAACTTCACTATTAAAATCTTCCATCATCAGAGTCTCTTTTTCTCCTCTCTCATTTCTTTTTGGCTTCCGTAAGCAGAACATGCGTGTTGACACGAGGATCATACTTACGAAACTCCAGTATTATTTGAATCTTCCTCGGATTCTTTATCTTCTCATAGAAAAATTCGGTCCCAGCTACCGACATGACACTAGCTTTATGAGCAACGTAGTGCTCTTCTTCTTATCTCTCATTCCTCTTATCTACAACATCAAGAAGATAACAACACCATTTCAATCAAAATTCACAAATACAATCAGAAAAACTAACAAATCATTTGAGAAAATAAGAATTTCCCAAACGTCAAAGTTTCAATCTTTGTTCAGAGAGCTCTCTGAACCCTAGTTAAACCCAATATCGGTAGTGTGCGTAAAGGGAAGAGGATTCTTCCAGGCAAAATACAGGAATTTGTAAAAGTCAATTCCCATTCGAAAAATTAGAAACAGGCTACTCACTTAGGACCCTCCTAATCAAAATTGCACATTAAGTACACATTTTTGCATTAACTTCCCAAAATACCCCCGTCAAGTCAAAAACAGTATGTGACCCAGACAAATACAATCTCGAGTCACCTCAATATTATATTGACTCAATACAGTATTGGTTATTTTCATCACCTAGTAATTGACAAGAACCATTTCTTTGTGCATGCAATACAAAACTTCTAGGTAAAAGATCATCAACCTGTCTATAAAACATTTCACGTATTAGCATCTACTATCTATATAGTGAGCGTGTTCCTCTTTGGGCTTTAACAATTAAAATTCACCCATATCCACAAAGTAGTGCATCTGGTACATTATGAGTGAACGGACACATCTCCAAGAACAAGGGCTACATAAACATGATTCAGTGGAAAAAGATTAATAGACAATGACTTTAATTCACATAATGCGATCAGTGTTGAGAAAGTGTTATGAAGCTAAACCATGGCTACGGTACACCTTATCCATTTGGATCGTGCGCTTTGTTGTACCCTAATGATTTAAGCACTTGAAATCATCTTCACATGAAATCAATTTTACAAAAGCACTATTAAAATAATCTTTTGAAAAAGAATTGAACTAAATAGTATGCATTAAAACATAGAATTTCAATGTGTTTACCTTCAATCCCTAGATAAAGAACTTAGCTCACAATCGATGATGAACAAGCACAATCCTCATGAATTTCATCTCCATTTGCCAAAAATCCGACAAATGATGTTTACAATGAGTTTCTATCTCAAAATGTAAAATAGCCACCCTAAAAACTGATGCAAAATGTCTATATATAACATAGGAGGAGAAAACTCTCCAACTTCTTCAGCATGCCATGAATTGCACAAACCACCACTTATGCACACACAAGGATATATATAAAAAACTGAAGAGATCTCAACAACACCCCACAATCATAACACAAATTGCAGTTGACTATACATAACCGGATAGAATCTCAACCAATTTACAATTTTCCACAGTAATATACAAAAGAACAAAATCACAGCAGCTAGAATAAAAATTTTAAATTTCGTGAATTCATAATTGAAATCTAAAGGAGTTGGAAGATTACCTGAATTCCGCTAGAGAAAGTGCAATTACGAGTCAATATGAGACCGCCCAAATTACTGTTTGGCCGGAGAGAAGAAATTACCGGAATGGGATATGACTTTGCTGCCGAGGAACTGCTTGAAGATGAAAGAAGACGTGAACTGCACAAGGTCAGCATCTTTGGGATTACAAGTCAATATGAGACCGCCCAAATTACTGTTTTGCCGGAGAGAAGAAATTACCGGAATGGGATATGACTTTGCTTACGAACTACCGACGAACTGCTTGAAGATGAAAGAAGACGTGAACTGCACAAGGTCAGCATCTTTGGGATTCGGCAGAAGCAAGGAATTGTGCGCGTAGATTTGATCGAAGATCGACGATCATGGATCTATCGCCGGCGATGACAAGTGACGATGGTCTTGGAGCCTGGTGTACTTGGGAGATTAGACTTCGCCGGAGAAGGTGAAGTTGGAGGGTTTAATTAATTATCCTCCTGGGCCCCTGCTGTTTTCACATTTTACTCCAGGTACCCCTGAAACTCACAACCCAGCAACATTACTAAATACCCTACAAGTAAGTTCACCAAAAATATTAAACTCTTAGGTGGCGTTTGGTTGGAAGGAAAGTGGGGGAAAGGAATGGAAAACTCCCACTTTTTCATTCCTTTTCCCTGTTTGGTTCATAAAATTTAAAAAAAAAATTCCGAAGGAAAGTTGAATTCCTTCAAATGAAGGAATTCAACTTTCCTTCACAAAAGTGATGAAAAGTTCAATTCCTTGGGGCAATGGAAAAAAAAAAAATTTTTTTGACCAAAATACCCCCAAACCCTACCCACCCCTACCCAGCCCCTACCCAGCCCCTACGTACCACCCCCCACCCTAACCCCCACCCCCACCCCCCACCCCCCCACCCCCACGAATTTTTTTTTTTAATTTTTTTTTCTGCCTACCCTACCCCACCCCCCCACAAATTTTTTTTTTTTTTTTTTTTCTCGCCTACCCTCCCCCCCACCCTACCCCCTACCCCACCCCCACCCCCCACCCCCACAAAAATTTTTTTAATTTTTTTCTCGCCTACCCTCCCCCTACCCCCCACCCCCCCACCCCCCCACGAAATTTTTATTTTTTTTTTTCCGCCACCCTCCCTACCCCCACCCCCCACCCTACCCCTACCCCCCATCCCCCACCCCCACGAAATTTTTATTTTTTCCGCATACCCCACCCCCCACACCCCCACCCCACCCCACCCCCCACCCCCACCCTACCCCCCACCCTACCCCCCACCCCCACGAAATTTTTATTTTTTTTTCTCGCTCTAACCCACCCCCACCCCCACCCCCCACCCCACCCCCACGAAATTTTTTTTTTACTCATTTTGCATACCCCCTACCTACCCCCCCACCCCCTCCAATTTTTTTTTTAAAAGGGTAAATTGGTCATTTTATATGCTTTCATTCCATTCCTATAATTTGTATTTTCAAACCAAACATGATTTGCCAAGGAATTGAATGACAATTCCATTCCATTCCGTACCAACCAAACGGAGGGGGTTAACCAGTTTTTTTCCATTCCAATTCCTTAAGGAATTCAATTCCATTGACAATTCCATTCCTTCACTTTTTTTCCACCGAACCAAACGCCCCCTTAACACCACACACCACCAATGTTACTATTTTATCCTTGTAAATCCCGAAATACACACCCTCTTAGATTAAGAAATCACACCTACACACCCACACATTCAAAGCGCTTAGATTAAGAAATCACACCTACACACCCACACATTCAAAGCGCTTAAGAAAAGAAAAGAAAAGAACGACGAGAACGCATCAAGAGAGAGAGAAAAAAAAACACAAAATTGTTTGAACAATTTCAAAATGTTCGACCAACAATGGTTGAACAATTTTGAAATGTTCGGCCATTATTGTTCGAACAACCTTTAAGTGTTCGTTCGATAGTGGCCGGACAATGTAAATATGTTCGGTCACATTCACCAAACAATGCAAAAAAGTTTGGTCACTACCGACCGAAGCGTAGTTATGAAGATTTGTTACAGAGCTAAAATAAACGTTTTGAGTGTTCAAAATTGTTGAGAATACTCCTTTGTTACTGATGTCCAGGCGCACACCTCACCATCATCCAGGCGCCAGCCTCACCATCGTTCAAACACAGTCCAATACATTGTCTTGAAGGTGCACACCTCAATCATGCCCAGGCGACCGCCTCAAATGATTTGTCGCTGCTGATATCTACTTCCCGTTTCCTAATTTATGTAGGATTCTAATTGATGTAAGATTCTTGTATTTTTAGAATCCTTGTTATGTCCATATTTACTTACCTATGTTCTTCCATCAATGCTTGATCTGTTAACATAATATATTGTTGAGAGAATTTCGAAAACAAATTTTGTAAGTTTGATGGGAAGAAATATATATATATATATATATATATATATATATATATATATATATATATATATATATATATATATATATATATATATATATATATATATATATATATATATATATATATATATATAGTCTATTATAATGGTAACCACATTTATATGTAGGAAACCATAAGAACCACTAATGCCTATTTGGATTAAAAAAACACATCAATGCTCCATATTAAGGTCAGCCACATACATCATCTTTCTAACTGTCATGTCATCATTTAAAATCCCCCTCAAATTTCAAAATAAAATATCTCAATATCTATAAGTCGAAAAAAAAATTCGAAAACACTGATTTTTTTATCTTGACGAGACGATTCAAACTAGATCCCTGAAGATAGGATTTCGAAAAAATAATATTGAACAACGTCTAATTTTTAAAACACTAGCTATTACTAGTTAATTAGCTAGTGTACACTAGTTATTTCTCTCTAAAACCATGGTATTCTTTACTCTCCCTGCATTATACTCTCTAGAGCAATCTCTCTTATATTTATATATAGTTTACTTCCATATATATAGTTTACTTACATTTTCTGGGTTGTGCTCGAGATATCCGATCTGCATGATTATAACGGGGCAAAATATTAATGAATTGTATACATTACAAGAGACAAAAGAAAATGCAGCTCCATCCGTCTCTAAATAATTGTTGTTATAGATTTTCACACATAATTAAAAAACATAAATAAGGATACACAAATGATTATAAAAATGTCTAAGCAATAATAACACAATAAATAGTCTGAGATAAATTTAATATTTTAATGTACAAATCTATATATAACTAGTGTACACTATCTAGTTCAGCAATGTACACTAGCAACATAGCTAGTGTACTCAAGTTTAATTTCAATGTTCATCAGCCATGGCTAAGTACACTAGCTATGTATATACGCATACATTAGTAGCTAACTCGTGTACACCTAAGTATGGCTTATACTGAACATTGTCTTGGCTTAGTCTTGGTCAAGTCCTTGTATACACTAGCTAATTAACTAGTGTACACTATCTAGTGTACACAAGTCCTTGTGTACACTAGTTAATTAGCCAAATGGTATAGTCCTTTGAAATACAACGGCCCTGTTTTTGCAGACATTAAATTAGAAAAAAAAATATTATTGAAAAAGATTTAATTTATATTTGGATATCTGAACTCACCATTTGGATCTGTTGTAGTTGTTGGTTTGGTTATTGGAGCGGATCGCAAACAAACGTACACAATAAAACATTAGTGTGTACATACATAAAAACAAAACGAAAAATGTTGTATGATATACAGAAAATGACGAACACAGAATGTGCACCAACATGCTGTGGTACAAAATCTTATGTATTAAAAGTGTATGAAATCTGTTAATTTTTTGTTTATGCCAAATTAATTACTCGTAAAATGCAATTGGCTTTAAAATCCAATTAACACATTTGAAATATTAATCCATGCAAATAATTAACCTGTCATGCTATATTAAGAACAAATAAACAGCATATATTAGAAACAAGTGAGAGAAATCTTGTCAAAATTTTAACATTATTTAGAAATAATTTGAATAACGTACCGTTAATCCAATTCTTTTTGGGTTGGAAATGGTACCCATTCGGTGTACATTAGCTAGTTAAGTAATGTACACTAGCAACTTAGCTAGTGTACCCAAGTTTAATTTCAATGTTCATCGGTCATGGCTAAATACACTAGCTATGTATATAGTGTACACTAGCTAGTTAACTCGTGTACACTAGCCAGATGACTTATACTGAACATTGTCTTGACTTAATCTTGACCAAATCCTTGTATACACTAGCTAATTAACTAGTGTACACTAGCTAGTATACACAAGTCGTTGATGATAGTATTGATCCCATGGACATCCACAGTCGTTGGTAGTATTGACCGGGGAATAAGGGTTCTGACGAAAGTGAATGGGTATGCATTACTTTTTGCGAAAAAATGATGTATCAAGTATTGAGTGCTTGCACTGTATTTGCTTAGGGATTCCAAAAAGCATACTCCCTCCGTCCCACCCGAATTTGGACAAAGTTACTTTACACGGAGATTAAGAAATAACAATAAGATAATAAAAATGTGTGGTAGAAAATGAAGAGAGAGAATGAGTGGAGTTAATAGTGGTTGGTTGAATAAATTGTATGGTGGAGAATGAGTGGAGTTAATGAGTGAGTGGGGTATGCCCATTTTTTTATTATTATAAACTTTCCTTTTTGGGTTGTCCAAATTCGGATGGGACGCCCAAAAAGGAAATTTGTCCAAATTCGGGTGGGACGGAGGGAGTATTGTGAAACCATCTATCCCATTTATGCTACTAGTACATATGCTCGTGTCCAAGGACACGTGTGTGTTTTTTTTTTTTTTTCAAATTAATTTTTTTTTAATTTTAAAAAAAAATAAAAAAATCAGTTACTTAATTAATTTAAGTAAACCCTCCTAAAGCCCACTCTTAGCCCAAATTCAAAGTCTTAGCCCAAATCCAAAGTCTTAGCACAAATTAAGGGCAAAATAGGAAACAGACTAAATAGTGAGGGCAAAATAGAGAAAAACCCCTCCGAAACTGTTCATAGAACTGTTCACGGAGGGGTTTAATTTATACTATAGATAGCTCATGTTGTAATGCTGCATTCAGTTACCCCTGGTATTTTTCATCTGTGTGGGCCCTGTAAATCTGCAGTGTCTTATTATACGAGTAGTGATTCTGTTAACACTGACTAGGTTTTCTTGCTGGATGAAATTTGCTTGTCCCTTGGAAAGTGCGTAGATACTTCTAAATTGATTTTTTTTTTGAGTAATTCTAAGAAAACTAAAGGATATTACTTGTGTACACTAGCTAATTAACTAGTGTACACTAGCTAGTGTACACAAAGTCCTTGTTTACACTAGTTAATTAGCTAGTGTACATTACTTAACTAGTTAGTGCATATTACTTAACTAGCTAGTGTACACTAGTTAATTAGCTAGTGTACATGTTGTGAAATTGGTGCTCCCCCGTTGCAATCAAGACAAAGAAATCAACACACCCACACGTACAAGAAAGAAACAATCACACACAAGAACACAAGAGTTGTTTACCCGGTTCATTCACCAACTCGTGAACTACGTCCGGGGGCAATTGCCAAGCCAATATGTATTAGACACCTCTCTAATATGTTGCTACAATGTGTTTTAGGCCGAAATTATGCTTATATAGCTATACAAGGAAGCCCTAACTCAGTTTAAGAAGAGATCTAATCAAAATAGGAAACAAAATAAAAATCTGCTGCAGATCCGGACCGAGCGCGGCCGCCCTCAAGGCCAGCGCGGCCGCCCTCAACGGCAGAAGATTTTGGCATCCACGAAAGAACTCCAGCGCGGTCGCTCTCCACCTGAGCGCGGCCGCTCTCCTTGACAGAAGCACCTCCGAGATTTTTCCTTCTTGATTCACCGACTCCTCCGACTTAGGCTCCTCCTCTTCCTTGTAGTTTAGGATCCAATCCCAACAATCTCCCACCGGAGACTAAACTAACAAACATAAAATCACCCATCAACTCCCACCACAGAGTAAAGACCTTCGAACACATTCCCCCCTCATCCATATTGGCTTGACACTACCTCTCCTCTCCTCAAGTACTAAGGCGAGTTGAAATCAAGCGACGTTTCAACCTCTCCGTGTTAGATGATTTTTGCCTCCCCAAATCAGCTTCTACCTTGATTTTTCCCCGCAAGTCTAACTTCGCCTTCTCCCTCCAGACCCACCTTCCTCGCAATGCCTCCCCTTGAAACTTGGACACACCTTGTTTCTTGCATCGACTGTTCTTGGTCTGAAACCGCTCTCTGTTAGGGCCCTTGGACTTCCACACCACGTTGATCAACTTCGAGTCCCCCCCAACATACCGTTTCTTGATGTCTCCCCTTTTCACACCAACAGGCCGGTTCTTTAGCCTCTTGCTCCCACCGGAACGAATGTCGACATTGTAGGTAGAGTACAACATCTTCCCCTTAACCCCACGAGCCAACACCTTAGCCCCTTTTGTGACTTCCCAAGACCTACCAATGAAAGAAACACCATACCCTTCACTGTCAAGTTGTCCCACAGAAATCACCCTTCTCCTCAAATTCGGAATATGCATCACGTCGTGTAGTTGTAAAACAGCCCCATTAGGTGTCTTCATCATCACATTCCCCTTACCTTTGATCTTCAATGGTTGACCATCACCAAGATAGAGAACCCCAAAATCTCCAGTTTTGTATCGCTTCATTGATTCTGCATCCCCACTAGCATGACAAGAAGCTCCAGAATCCAACACCCAATCTTCACCCGACTGTTCCTCCCCTATGATTAATACATCACCACCATCATCCACCACGTGTGCACCACCATCTTTTCCCGGACAGTCATAACTGATATGCCCCAATTCACCACAATTGTAGCACTTGACCTTTTTCCCCTTTTTCGGTCTTCCCCTATTTCTCTCCACCCTAAGTGCAGCCCCATCTACGGAAGATTCTCCCCTTTATCTGTGCCCAAAAAAATTAGACCATGGACTGAGGTCTGGGAAAATTGCTACTGGACAGCAACTTCCCAAGAGAGAAAATATGATTTTAAGGGGGGTTTTGCATCCATGCTTGTCCCCATTTCCCTAGGTTTTGGTTAGTGATCACTTGACATTTTAGTGGTGAATCAACTATACCAAACCATCCTTGGGGTACATTAGGACTAAGCATTTCATTTGCTTGGGAAGGGGATTTTTATCCTTTGAAAATGAGATTTTATGCTTGAAAATGGTTTTTAGGGTTTTGAAAATGAGTTTTCTTTGCAAGAAAGTAAGAGAACTTGAAAATAATTTTGATCTTTGTAGAAGATCATCCATGGAAATGGTCTTCCATGGTGATCTTCTTAGATCTAGAGCAAGAAGATGAAAGAACTACATTTTGTAGTTTGCAAATGCATGCATGGTTGGAGTTTAGGGTAAGGAGAAGGAGGGTTTACCAATCTTCTTTGTGTTCTTGAGTTTTTGGCTTGAGTGTATGAGTGTTTAAGGCTTAAGTATGAGAGTGAGTGGATGAGTGTGAGTTGGGAAAGATTGGAGAGAAAATGGTGACAATTCTTGAAGAATTCTCACTGTTTTCTCTCTATATTTCGCCAGAGGTTCGGTGCAATTGGTGTTGTTCCTCCTTATTTTTGTGACTGGAGGGCTCAATTTATAGCCCTCTGGAAATGACATACTTATTCGCGCGGATAGGACCCTTCAGCGTGCATTGTTCATTAAATGCAGCTCCAGCTTTGGACAAGAGGAATATTTCTTTTTGAAATTTCAAATTAACAGCCAGTTTATTGTTCCCAGCCATTTCTATTTGTGGTTTTATTCCTTTTGTTTTACTTTTTGAGATTCTTTTTGAGGTTTAACCTTAAATAACAATGCCCATTTTACCCTCACTTTATTAAAAATGTTAGGATTGTTAGGAATTGTTAGAAATGTTATAACTTTCGTTAATTTTCTAACGAAAATTCTAACAAGCTCAAATTGGAGCACTTACAGTACCCTGATTGGGGCACCCATGAAGGGGGTCAATTTAGATTCGAAAGCCAATGTCACTATTGCAAAGGAGAGCCAGACCATTGTAGATTCAAAGTGGACCATTTTGGTGGTAAGAGTTTACTCGTCTTTATCTCTTAACTCATCTATTGATTGCTCGTATGCAGAAATTTTAGCTCGTACATAGAACTTATTTGAATTATGTGTGTAATTCTTAGCTTGTACATAGTTTACTCGTATGTAGAACTCGTAGCTCGTACATATCTTGCTCGTACATAGAACTTTTAGCTCGTATGTAGAACTTTAATTTGTCGAACTAACACTTTGTTATCTTGATCTTGTGCAGATATGACTCCTGAACAACAGGCTAACATGGGTCGGGTTATTGATATAAGGAAGAGCAAGAAGAGCTGCGGGGCTGCCAATGCCCAAGAGAGCCGTGAGAGAGAGAGGCTGCAGAGCGCCAAAAGCTTTTGAAGCTGGTTGATCAGGAGACTGACAAGTTCATCCCTGTAGAGGACGAGCTTAAGCAATTGGAGGAGGAGCGAGCTGGGGATGATGCCAAAGAGGCCCAAAAAGTCGATGCTGCTGAGATCGAGAAGGTCGATAAAACTTTGGAGCCAAGGAAAGAGGTTCCACAAACTAGGTCCTGAGCTCAGACTAGGGCCAGAACTCCGGTAATTGATATTGATGAAGAGGAAGAAGACGACGACGCCCCTCTTAGCAAGAAAAGCAAGAAGAAGAAATCCAAATTCAACTCACCATCTGAATAGGTGGATGCATCTGCTAGCGGCTCTTTGTCTCCCTCTCTCCAAGTTTCATACTCCAACCTCGTTCAAGCTCGAGTAGATAAGCTGAGCGATGTTCCACTGCTTACTGGAGTGGATAGCTCGGTTAGAGAGTATCCTGAGCTCGAGTACGGCCAAGTAATTGTGAGGAGAGCTGCTGACCAGGACTTGGTCAAGAAATTTACTGATAAAGGTTTGACTGCTGAAACGTTCAGAGCTAGGTCAGGGCTAGTTCACTCCGAGGTAGTACTTGAAATCTTTTATATCATCATTGCTCTTCCCTTTTGCTCGTATAATCCCCTTAACCCAATCTTGGTCGATCTGATCTCTTTTGTTTACTCGGCGTTGCAGTCTCTTGCTATGATAGAACTGGCTACGAGCTACTGGAAAGCTGCGGAGGAGCAAGAGAAGCTGGCCAAGTCCATGCTGGCTCGTAAATCCGACGAGCTGAAGAAGCTAGAGGTGGAGCACGCCAAGATGAAGGAAGAACACTCCGATCTAGACTCGGCCTATGAGACTCTGAAGCTTGTGAAGGATGACGCTCTGAAGGCCAAGGCGGATGCTTGGGGGGAGCTAGGAAGTGTTAAGAAAGAGCTCGCTGTTGTCAAGATGGATAAGGAGAAGGTCGATCAAGAGCTTGAAGTGGCAACCAAGACGCTGGAGGAGAACACTGTCATGCTGACTAAGCAAACTGATGACTTCAAAGATGCTCGTCAACAATGGGAAGTAGAGCTAAAAGTTGTTGTGGATGCTGCCAAGGAAGCTGCTAGCAAGTAAGGAGTGAAAGCTTACAAAGAGAGCGATGAATGCCATGATTATGTCACGGAGAAAGCTAGGTCATTCTTTGACGTAGGTCGGAGCCATATGGCTCGACGTATCGTAGTGGACACCTCCGTCGACATATCAATCGAACAACTGTCTAAGTGGGCTTCCGACGATCCATACAATGTGGCAGCTCGCCAAGGTCACCATCTAGTGCCTTATAATGAGAACGACCTGGCTACCATCGCCCAAGATGATGTAGATTTGGCAGCGGAACCTTGGATTCCTCCTCCTGTTGAGACTGTCAATTTCAATACTGTTTTGCAGGAGCTTGAGGAACCCGACGAGTTAGCTTTTGAAGGTGATACTCCTAAGTATGGCTTTTCTGATTCGGGTAAGCTCAATGGTCTCCAACAGCAGGAAGAAAATGTGGATGATCGAGCTACTACAAGTGGCCAAGTTGAAGCCGATCCATTTACTTGACTTTTGAACATTAGGGTGGTTGTGTAGCGAACAAATCCCAAAACAATTTTATTTTTTCTTTGCTTTGTGTATGTATCGATGCCTTGGCCCAGCTTTTTGGGAGGCATACTAACTCATAACTTTTATTTGTTCAAGTCCTAGCCCGCTTTGGGGGATTTAGTCTTATTTAATAGTAGTTGACTTTTGCTTGAATCTGCTTTGCTTCGATCCAACTATTTGTCTTGAATGTCGAACAAGATTTAATAGGACAGATGAATCGCTACAATTTTTTTATCGAACTTGTTGTATAACAACAAAGTCGACCTTGTACTTGCATGATTTTTGAAAACGAGATTGACTAAGAGTCGAATCTGTTAAGGGAATGAAGCTGACCAAGGGTCAAGCTTGTTAGAACGAGGTCGACTTAGATGTCGGACCTGTTAAAGGAACGAAGCTGATTAAGAATCGAGCTTGTTAGAACGAGGTCGACTAGATGTCAGGCCTGTTAAGGGAATGAAGCTGATTAAGAATCGAGCTTGTTAGAACGAGGTCGACTTAGATGTTGGAACTGTTAAGGGAACGAAGCTGATTAAGAATCGAGCTTGTTAGAACGAGGTCGACTTAGATGTCGGACCTGTTAAAGGAACGAAGCTGAATAAAAATTGAGCTTGTTAGAACGAGGTCAACTTAGATGTCGAACATGTTAAAGGAACGAAGTTGATTAAGAATCGAGCTTGTTAGAACGAGGTCGAATTAGATGTCGGACATGTTAAAGGAACGAAGCTGATTAAGAATCGAGCTTGTTGAGACGATGTAAAAACGTAATACAATGTTTGGTTGAATAGAACTGCAACCTTTATTGAAGTAGAAGCATGCTTACATCGAAAATGGAGAGCTAGAACTATAACAAATTCAAACTTGAAAACTGAACTAACTTTGAAGCTGAATTAGAAAACTGAACTAGAAGTAATATTTGATAAGGTGAGTAGCATGCCACGGGTGTTTTAATTCCTCACCACCTGGATGGGCGATCATGTAAGTTCCTTCCTTGATAATTCGAGTGACAATGTAGGGACCTTCCTAGTTGGGGGATAACTTGTTCTGCTGAGTTCTCCTTCCCGTTGCCTCGATTTTCCTTAGCTCGTAGTCGCCTACTTGGAATGATCTTGTCTTTACCTTCTTATCATGATAACTCTTGGTCTTCTGCTTGTAATTGACCATCCGTAAATAAGCTGTATCTCGCTTCTCGTCAATCAAATCTAAGTCGATCAATCTGTTGGTGTCGTTCTGCTCTTGGTCGAAGAAGACTACTCTGGCCTTATGAAATCGTAGCTCGGTTGGTGCTATGGCCTCTGATCCGTATGAAAGAGAGAATGGGATTTCCCCCGTGGGCCCCCAAATGGTTGTGCGGACTGCCCAGAGAGCAAGGGGGAGTTCGTCCAACCAGTTGCTGCATCGACCAACCAAACCCGTCTTAAGTGCAGATAGGACGAGCTTGTTCGCAGCTTCGGCTTGTCCGTTACCTTGAGGATACACAACAGATGACTGTCAATGTTTGACGCCTACTCGATTCATTTCTTCTTCGAAATCTCGGGAGAATTGTAGCCCGTTGTCCAACATTATAGCTCGAGGTATCCTAAAACGGCACCAAATGAAGTCATGAATGAAATTGATGGCGTTTTCCTCTGTAATTTTGGCTAATGGCTTGGCTTCGACCCACTTCATAAAATAATCAATAGCCATGATCACATACTTGCAATTTCCACGGGCGGGTGGGAAGGGTCCAATCAAATCTACTCCCCACATATCGAACGTCCAAGTAGCGATCACCGGAGTTTGCTCGGTTGTAGGCAAGTGAGGTAGGTTGGCAAATCTCTGATACTAGTCGCATTGCTGAACGAAGTCATGAGCATCAATGTGATCAACTTGTCGGCCAAAGTTCTGGCCCCCGGGTGTCCACCACAAACCCCACTATGCACCTCGTGCATTAATTGAGTGACTTCTTGGGGGTGAATGCATCTTAATAATGGCTTGGTGTAGGACCTTCTGAATAGCATATTTCCTTGAATAACGTATCTCAGAGCCTTTTTCTTGATAGCTCGAGCTGCTTTCTCATCATTAGGGAGCTCGACAGTCTCCAAGTATGCTCTCATTTCCTCGATCCAGCACTTGGTGTAAACCCAATCTCTCGTAGTATCCTCCAGGCACTGAATTTGAACCCTTTCATAAGCTGGATGCTCGAGGTAGGAGATAGGTTCCTCGTGTGGTTCGTCTGAAGTGGCCAACTTTGAGAGTAGGTCGGCTAATTCGTTGTCTTCTCGACCAATCCTCTGAATTTCTCAGAATTCCAAGTCCTTTATCAGTTCCTTCACCAGGTCGCAGTATTTGATCAAAGTGAGGTTCAGCACTTCATACTCTCCTCTAACGTGGTTGACTATCAGCTGGGAATCACAATATGCCACAATCTTGGTTGCCCCAAAACATTTGGCGTACTCGATGGCTGCGACCAAAGCTTCGTATTCTGCCTGGTTGTTAGAAACTTCGAACTTGAATCTCGATGCTTCTTCGTAGACTGTCCCTGATTCTGGCTCGATCAATGCAATCCCAGCTCTGCTAACGCTCTTTGTTACCAACCCATCGGAGTACACTTTCCAGCAATCGTCAGGTAGACTGGTGACGAACTGGGCCTCTGGTTCCTTTCCTTTGGCTTTCTCCCTTTGAACTCGTAGCTCGCTATCTTCCTTAGTGAACGTCAACTCAACCAAGAAGTCTGCCAAGGCTTGAGCTTTCAATACCTTTCGAGGCCGATACTCGATGTCGAATTCTGTAAGAGCAATTGATCAGTTGAGTAAGCGACCTGAACTTTCTGGCTTATGTAGGATCTTTCTCAGGGGTGCATTAGTGAGCACGACAATGGGGTGAGCCAGAAAATAAGCTCGTAACTTCCTGGAGGCTACGACCAAGGCATATGCAACCTTCTCTGCATTATAGTATCTGCCTTCAACATTGGATAAAGCCTTGCTAACATAATATACGGGCTTCTGAAGCCCCTCTTTCTCTCGAACTAGAACAGCAGCTACGGATTGGTCGCCCACAGATAAATACACGAACAAAGTTTCCCCAACAATCGGGCTGCTCAATAAAGGTGGAGTAGCGAGATACTCCTTAAGCTGTTGGAATGACGAATGACATTCGGCCGTCCACTCAAAATTTTTTGCCCCCCTCAATGATTTGAAGAAGGGGAGAGATCTTTCTGCCGACTTGGCTATAAAGCGACCTAGGGCTGCCACCCTACCATTAAGTCGCTGCATCTCCTTGATACTTGTGGGCTCCTGCATGTCGACCAAAGCCTTGATCTTCTCAGGATTTGCCTCAATACCTCGCTGTGATACCATAAAATCAAGGAATTTTCCAACGGCTACTCCAAATACACATTTGCTCGGGTTAAGCTTTATGTTGTTTGCTCGCAAATTGGCGAACGTTTCCTTTAGGTTTACCACGTAACGTTCGACCTTTGTTTTGATGACCATATCGTCGATGTAGACCTCCTTGTTTCGGCCAATTTGTGAGGCAAATACCTTGTTCACCATCCTCTTGTAGGTCACTCCTGCGTTCTTTAATCCGAATGGCATCATGTTGTAGCAGTAAATGCCCCCATCAGCTTGAAAAGCCATCTTCACAACATCATCCTCGTGCATCTTGATCTGATGATAACCTGATAAGCATCGAGGAAGCTCAGAGTGGAGTGGCCAGCTATGGAATCTACGAGCTTGTCAATCCGAGGCAGGGGGTAGCTATCTTTAGGGCAGGCCAAATTAAGGTTGGTGAAGTCGACACACATTGTCACGACCCTAATCCTAGGCACCATTTTAGCACGTGTTGAGCACGTAAATATGGCGTGAGTAGCATCGCATTTCATACTTCGCATCTTGTTTGTGATTATTTGTGTTAGTTTAATATCTCAATAACTAAATTGGCATTTTTAACCATGTTAATAAATAAAAGGGGGGGGGGGAGAATGTGACACCCCAATTACTTGTTCCATATTGAGTATATATATTTGTGTTTTAAAAACAGCGTTATTATTTTAAAGATAATAATAATAATAATAAGTAGTGTTCGGTTTAGAAATAATAATAGTAAAAGTAAAGTAATAAATTTTGGGTAAGTAGCATTTTATTATGAGAAGGAGGGAGTAATAATAATAATAATAATAATAATAATAATAATAATAATAATAATAACAGAATTATGGGGCGAATTTAAATGTTGATTGAGTGGTTCACGTGGCTTGCATAAGGAGTAGGAGGTGTTAGTAGGCAATTAATCTCTTGGATGACTCATGTTTTTAATAAGCTTAGTTACTTCTTCCTCCTCTTAATTTGCCCTGGGAAAGAGAAAGCATGAGTATCACTTATTTCTTCCTCAAAATTTCCATGGTAAAAGCTTAAGTTTTCTATTCTTCCAAAAATTCTACACTCTTCAATACTTCTCCGTTTTTAAATCCGTTCGCGTATTATTGCTCGTGGTGACGAAGGGAACGCGTAGAGCCGATCAAATAAATAATTCATTTCGCACTATTTTGGTAAGTTATTATGATTTTATTTCCAATAATTGTGCATGGATTGTTTAAGCTTGATTATGATGTTTTATATAAGTAATTTTGTATTTAGAAGTAAATTCTTGAAGGGAAGATTTTAGTATAATGACCTAAGTTATGATTTTGTGGTTAATGGGAGTAAAGGTTAGTAATTGGGTTGAAATGAGTCTAAATGGTGTAATAGCCTAATTGTATGACTATTGGAAAACATTTTAGTAAGTGTAAAATGTATTGGGAACCATTTTAATTCATTAGAACACTTCTAATTAGTAAATATGATTTTTGAAGAGTGGAATTGAAATAAATATGGTTGGTGGTTGGAATAGCAAGAAATGGGTTAAGACTCATGTTATGAAGTTAATGACTTGATATAATTGGTTGCTTGGTAAATTGAAGTAAAGTAGGGTACTAAAATGAGGTGGGTTGATGTTGAATTAGTTTGGAAAGGGTAAGGAAATGGGTTCATACTTGTATTATGGGGTTAATGAATTGGGAGGAGTTATTGCATGGCAATTTGGTGCAAGTTTGATGTCAAAATGAGATTAATTGGTGTTGAGATAGTCTAGAAGGAGTATGAAATGGTTTGGGTATGGTATTGCTAAGTTTGGTACTGATTTAGTCACTTGTAAAACAGAGTAAGTTGGGTTTGGGGTCAATTTGGTGTGATTATTGATGTTGTATCAAAGCTGTACTGAATTCTGCTCAAGGAGCACGAGTCGTGCTCAGGGGTACGACTTGGGCACGAGTCGTCCCCTGAGATTTGCACTAAGTCGTGCCTTGTGGGGACGCCAGAATCTGTGTGGGTGTAAAAGGGGCACGAGTCGTGCCCTGGGGCACGAGTCGTGCCCTCCCCTGGCAGAAGTCAAGCTTTCCAAGGCATGGAAACCTAATCAAACGAGAACCAACTTGAACACTCTTTAACTTAGATTAAAGTAGAACATTTCAGCTACATAAGGATGTCCTACTTGATTAAAACGGAATAGTGGAAGGGCTTTAAATATTGTTCGGAAATTGGTTGAAGGGCTTGATTTGTAAATTTACCCAAAGTTGTCAAAGCTTGGTAAAATGATATGGAACCTTTATAGAAGGTGTTCAATATTTCGTAATGAATTTGTAGGGCTTACGTGTGATTCATTGTAGCCATATTTGATGTCATATTTGTGGTTGGTTGTGCACATAGTGTTTAATACATGTTGCACTATTACCTTTGTTTGACAATGAACATTATTATCATGTTATTAGTTGATATTATTCAATAGTGTTTTTAATGTAAGTTACACTATTGTGATGGGTTGACATGAGTAGTATTACCATGTTATATTTTGATATTCCCAAGGTGTGGATTTAAATTCAAGTAACTATTATGTGCTTGAATATATGTTTAATCAGCTGATGTTTGGGGGTATAATGGAATACGATCACTTATGAGAAATTGTTTCATAAGGTGCTCGGATTACATTATATCTGTGACCTTTCCCCCTCTGTGGCCACGGACTGGGGTTCAAATTCTATGAATATGTGCAGTCAGTTCATATGAATGTTGAAGTCTTATATCTTCCCCGAAAAACGGGTCTTATAAGTCGTGAATATGCAATCAGCAGTTCACTAGAGATGAGTTATTATAATAGCTATCTCCGTTATATGATTTGTTCTTCGTGAATATGCATAAGCAGTTCACAATAGAGGAATTATAATAATAGCTCTCTCAGTTATATGGTATTGATTCTGGTGATTATGCATTCACAGAATATTGGGAGTATTTACTTCCGCTTTGGTACGACTTATGATTCAGACGGAAAAGGTAAACAAAGGTAACGGAAGGTGTTTACTATTTTACCAATGTGTGAGATGTACCTTGTTATGTGTTGCATCTTACTTGGCATATTGTTACATTCATAATAGCTTATTGAGATTTATTCTCACCCTTTTCCTTTTAATGTTTTAGATCGGTCTGAGACAGGAGGACCCGGCCAGTGAGGACGGTGCGGAGTTTGTATTTGTATTTTGGTTGGTCGGGTATGTATATGTCCTAGATGGGATTGTCGTAGTTATATTTTATTATCTCCATGGAGGAGTTTGTATATATAAACCTTTGGTTTCAAACTTAACTTTGGGAACTCTTGTAAAGGTTGTAACTAAGTGGTTTGAAGTTAGTTTATGTTTTATCCCCTTTTCCTCCAGGTGGAGATGTCCCAAGTTAACTTTTGGAATGTTAAGTTTAGAGTTAGTTTGTTTCTTGTCAAGTTAAGTAAAAAGTTTTCAAAAATTTCAGGTTGTCTTTCTTAGTTTGGATTCTCCGGGTTGGGTAGCCCACAGTTGGTATCAGAGCCTCGTCTAGAGGTCAAGGGTAGATGTCTAGTTTAAGGGGGAGTGTGTGATAACTGACGCCGAGTGGTTGATGCAGGTGTTAGTTATAATGACTGGAAATGAAGATGATCAACATAGAGCACAAAGGAACGTTGGTAATGAAGGGGGTAATGGTAATCAGAACGCCGAGATGATGGATATGTTTAGAGTTTTCTTACAGAATATGGCTAACCAAGGGAGAGCTCAATAACAGCCTGAAGGGAGGCAAGGGCATGGACTTGAGAAGTTTGTAAAAATGACACCTCCA
The DNA here is from genome assembly GCA_022495995.1 of Adenophora triphylla var. japonica. Taxonomy (NCBI): domain Eukaryota; kingdom Viridiplantae; phylum Streptophyta; class Magnoliopsida; order Asterales; family Campanulaceae; genus Adenophora; species Adenophora triphylla. The sequence continues at coordinate 238,299 of JAFEMH010002738.1, forward strand.
AGTTTTAATGGGGATCCTGATCCGGTAAAGGCGGAGAGATGGCTCAAATCAATGAATAAGATCTTTGCGGCGATGGAGAGCCCGGATGATGAAAAAGTTAGGTGTGCGGTCTTCAAGTTAGAAGGGGCGGCAGAGCATTGGTGGAATATCGTTCAAGATAGTTGGGATAGAGATCATACACCGAGAACCTGGGAGAATTTCACGCGTAAGTTTCGGGATCACTTTATTCCGATGGTGACAAGAGACTAAAAGGAGGTTGAGTTTTTGAGATTAGAGCAGGGAACAATGACCGTGGCGCAGTACGCAGCAAAGTTTACGGAGCTAGCTCGCTATTGTCCACATTTGGTGTCGGAAGAAGAGAGACGGGTATATCGATTTGTGAAGGGACTAAGGCTGGAGTTCCGGAAGCAGTTATTGACACACGATTTTGCAGATTTCCAAGCAGCGGTGAATAGAGCCTATCGGATAGAAAATGATATTGAAGAGCACCGGGGTAGATCTGAGGGTGGAAGTGGAAGTAAACAAAGATTTCAAGGTCAAGGTTCTGGACAGAGCAGCGGGCAACAAAGGGGGTCAGCACCGGAGATAGCAACCGGAGGAAATGTGGCGGCTCCGACAATTCGTCCGACTTCAAGTCAATTAGGAATTGTATGTGGGTATTGCAAGAGGATAGGTCATTCCGAAGACAAGTGTTGGAGCAAGCAAGGGAAATGCATGAATTGTGGAGAAATGGGGCACTACAAGAAAAAATGTCCGAAATTTCATCAGAGGCTAGCTTTGGGTACCGGTCAAAGGGGGCCAAGAGGTAGTACCAAGAGAGACAATGAAGGGAATCCAAAAGAGAATGTCTAAGGTTGAGTCTTTGTTTTGAATCTTGGTGGGATAGATTTCTCAGCAGTCTTTAGAGGTATAATACCTGTCTCAGTAGTAGGGGTCATACTTTTATAAATTCCGGTGCATTCATGCATGTTTGGCATTGCATTTTGCTTCTATGTGGCATATATTACTTGAGATTTGTCATATATGTTAGAGGTTTCTGCTCTTATGAGAGAGTACCTATAATCTTCTTGGTTTACCACGAGTGTGATGTGGTTATAGATGGGCATGTATTGCCAGTCGATTTGGTATGATTACCAATTGTGATTTTGATGTATACTTGGCCTAGAATGGTCAAGTAGTGGTCGTGCATTGATAGACTGTCGTATGAAGCGAGTCTTCTTTTCTAGGCCTGATTTGCCTATATTTGTATTTGAAATAGAAAAGCCTTTATGTGGTATCCTCGTTATATATGCAGTAAAGGTTGAAAATTTTGGTTAAAAAGTATGAAGGTTATTTGGTATTTCGTAGACTTGGTTAAGAAGTCCTTCGGAATATTTTATGTGTTGTTTATGGTAAATGTGCTTCATCGGAGTATTCCATGTGTCAATTATGAGTAAATTGTAGATGTGCTTTCGTCAGAGTGGTGCAGCGGAAGCGTGGTGGATTTGATGAATAGAATTTATAAATCTTATATTGATAGCTTTGATGGATGACATCCTTGTTTATTTGAAATTTGAGAAAATCATGAAACCTATTTGTGAATTGTGTATCTATCCTTCAAGAGAAAAATTTATGTGTGAAGTTTAGCAAATGTGAGTTGGCTTGGAAAGATTTCAATTATGAGTCCGTAGTTTCAGGGTTGAAAGGTTGCTACCGAAGGGTTATCAGTGGATTCTTGAAAATTTTAATATCGTTGAATTATTTAACTCGGAAGGATGTAACAAGGGTAGAGATAAACAATATATTGACTGTAGATCTGATCCTCATCTACCTAGAAGATGTGAGAGCTTTGCGATTTTTAATTACGTATCAAAAGAAGGTTAGATTGTGCTATTATGCAAAATGGGAAAGTGATAACTTATGTTTAGAAGAAATGAAATCAGGCGGAGCAAAATTTTCTTATTTTCAACTTGAAAGTGATTGAGATTATTTTGCGTTTTACATGTGAAAATTTTAATTATGTGAAACTAAATTTGAGATGTGTTACCAATCATAAAAGTTTAAAGTGTTGGTTTGCTCGGAAGAAATTGAACAATAGGCAGAGTCGATGATTGGAATTATTAAAAGATTTTAATTCTGTTATTTCTTACCATCCGGGAAAGTTAATGTGATTGCAAGTGTTGAGCTATACCTATCAATTATGGAGACCTTGAAGAAATTCAAGCCGACATGTCTTATATAGAAGAGCCTTTGAAGATTTTAGAATTTCAAGTGAAAGAATTGAGAACTAAAAGTATTCCGGTAGTAAAGGTCTTGTGGAGAAACCATACTATTGAAGAGGCTACATGGGAATTAGAGTCGGAAGTGAGGGAGAAGTATCCTTCTTTGTTTGAGAATGCAAGTAAGTCTATCTAAAATTCGGGGCAAATTTTCTTTAAGGGGGAGCGAGTGTCACGACCCTAATCCTAGGCACCATTTTAGCACGTATTGAGCACGTAAATATGGCGTGAGTAGCATCGCATTTCATACTTCGCATCTTGTTTGTGATTATTTGTGTTAGTTTAATATCTCAATAACTAAATTGGCATTTTTAACCATGTTAATAAATAAAAGGGGGGGGGGGAGAATGTGACACCCCAATTACTTGTTCCATATTGAGTATATATATTTGTGTTTTAAAAACAACGTTATTATTTTAAAGATAATAATAATAATAATAAGTAGTGTTCGGTTTAGAAATAATAATAGTAAAAGTAAAGTAATAAATTTTGGGTAAGTAGCATTTTATTATGAGAAGGAGGGAGTAATAATAATAATAATAATAATAATAATAATAATAATAATAATAATAATAACAGAATTATGGGGCGAATTTAAATGTTGATTGAGTGGTTCACGTGGCTTGCATAAGGAGTAGGAGGTGTTAGTAGGCAATTAATCTCTTGGATGACTCATGTTTTTAATAAGCTTAGTTACTTCTTCCTCCTCTTAATTTGCCCTGGGAAAGAGAAAGCATGAGTATCACTTATTTCTTCCTCAAAATTTCCATGGTAAAAGCTTAAGTTTTCTATTCTTCCAAAAATTCTACACTCTTCAATACTTCTCTGTTTTTAAATCCGTTCGCGTATTATTGCTCGTGGTGACGAAGGGAACGCGTAGAGCCGATCAAATAAATAATTCATTTCGCACTATTTTGGTAAGTTATTATGATTTTATTTCCAATAATTGTGCATGGATTGTTTAAGCTTGATTATGATGTTTATATAAGTAGTTTTGTATTTAGAAGTAAATTCTTGAAGGGAAGATTTTAGTATAATGACCTAAGTTATGATTTTGTGGTTAATGGGAGTAAAGGTTAGTAATTGGGTTGAAATGAGTCTAAATGGTGTAATAGCCTAATTGTATGACTATTGGAAAACATTTTAGTAAGTGTAAAATGTATTGGGAACCATTTTAATTCATTAGAACACTTCTAATTAGTAAATATGATATTTGAAGAGTGGAATTGAAATAAATATGGTTGGTGGTTGGAATAGCAAGAAATGGGTTAAGACTCATGTTATGAAGTTAATGACTTGATATAATTGGTTGCTTGGTAAATTGAAGTAAAGTAGGGTACTAAAATGAGGTGGGTTGATGTTGAATTAGTTTGGAAAGGGTAAGGAAATGGGTTCATACTTGTATTATGGGGTTAATGAATTGGTAGGAGTTATTGCATGGCAATTTGGTGCAAGTTTGATGTCAAAATGAGATTAATTGGTGTTGAGATAGTCTAGAAGGAGTATGAAATGGTTTGGGTATGGTATTGCTAAGTTTGGTACTGATTTAGTCACTTGTAAAACAGAGTAAGTTGGGTTTGGGGTCAATTTGGTGTGATTATTGATGTTGTATCAAAGCTGTACTGAATTCTGCTCAAGGAGCACGAGTCGTGCTCAGGGGCACGACTTGGGCACGAGTCGTTCCCTGAGATTTGCACTAAGTCGTGCCTTGTGGGGACGCCAGAATCTTTGTGGGTGTAAAAGGGGCACGAGTCGTGCCCTGGGGCACGAGTCGTGCCCTCCCCTGCAGAAACTGAAGCTGTTTCCAAGGCATGGAAACCTAATCAAACGAGAACCAACTTGAACACTCTTTAACTTAGATTAAAGTAGAACATTTCAGCTACATAAGGATGTCCTACTTGATTAAAACGGAATAGTGGAAGGGCTTTAAATATTGTTCGGAAATTGGTTGAAAGGCTTGATTTGTAAATTTACCCAAAGTTGTCAAAGCTTGGTAAAATGATATGGAACCTTTGTAGAAGGTGTTCAATATTTCGTAATGAATTTGTAGGGCTTACGTGTGATTCATTGTAGCCATATTTGATGTCATATTTGTGGTTGGTTGTGCACATAGTGTTTAATACATGTTGCACTATTACCTTTGTTTGACAATGAGCATTATTATCATGTTAGTAGTTGATATTATTCAATAGTGTTTTTAATGTAAGTTACACTATTGTGATGGGTTGACATGAGTAGTATTACCATGTTATATTTTGATATTCCCAAGGTGTGGATTTAAATTCAAGTAACTATTATGTGCTTGAATATATGTTTAATCAGCTGATGTTTGGGGGTATAATGGAATACGATCACTTATGAGAAATTGTTCCATAAGGTGCTCGGATTACATTATATCTGTGACCTTTCCCCCTCTGTGGCCACGGACTGGGGTTCAACTTCTATGAATATGTGCAGTCAGTTCATATGAATGTTGAAGTCTTATATCTTCCCTGAAAAACGGGTCTTATAAGACGTGAATATGCAATCAGCAGTTCACTAGAGATGAGTTATTATAATAGCTATCTCCGTTATATGATTTGTTCTTCGTGAATATGCATAAGCAATTCACAATAGAGGAATTATAATAATAGCTCTCTCAGTTATATGGTATTGATTCTGGTGATTATGCATTCACGGAATATTGGGAGTATTTACTTCCGCTTTGGTACGACTTATGATTCAGACGGGAAAGGTAAACAAAGGTAACGGAAGGTGTTTACTGTTTTACCAATGTGTGAGATGTACCTTGTTATGTGTTGCATCTTACTTGGCATATTGTTACATTCATAATAACTTATTAAGATTTATTCTCACCCTTTTCCTTTTAATGTTTTAGATCGGTCTGAGACAGGAGGACCCGGCCAGTGAGGACGGTGCGGAGTTTGTATTTGTATTTTGGTTGGTCGGGTATGTATATGTCCTAGATGGGATTGTCGTAGTTATATTTTATTATCTCCATGGAGGAGTTTGTATATATAAACCTTTGGTTTCAAACTTAACTTTGGGAACTCTTGTAAAGGTTGTAACTAAGTGGTTTGAAGTTAGTTTATGTTTTTTCCCATTTCCTCCAGGTGGAGATGTCCCAAGTTAACTTTTGGAATGTTAAGTTTAGAGTTAGTTTGTTTCTTTTCAAGTTAAGTAAAAAGTTTTCAAAAATTTCAGGTTGTCTTTCTTAGTTTGGATTCTCCGGGTTGGGTAGCCCACACACATCCTCCACTTGCCATTAGATTTCTTCGCCATGACCACATTAGCCAGCCAGGTGGTATGAGTAGATTCCTTGATGATACCTGCACTCAAAAAATTTTGTACCTCAAGTTTTATCGCCTCCTCTTTGTCACGAGCGAAGCTTCTCAGTTTCTGTGCTTTGTACTTCATGATCGGGTTGACTTCCAACCTGTGAACAGCAACCTCTTCCTTTATCCCTTTTCATGTCCTCTACTCGCCAAGCAAAGACATCATTGATCTCCTTTAGCAGCTCGACGATCTCTACTCTTTCCTTAGCTGACTACTGCTTACCAATTTGAATTTTTTGCTCGGGATAGGAAGGATTTGTTATCACTGCTTCCAGCTCGTCCACAGCTTCTAGCTCCAGACTGTCTCTAAATTGTAGGGTCTCGATAATTATCTCTCGAACCCTATGTCTTTCCTCGGCCCCCAAGTGTGGAGCTTCTTCAACGATCATGTCATCTAGCTCAGCTACGATCTCACTGGTGGTGGCCCCCGAGTTATTGTCGATTTGTAGGCATAGCTCGCCTATGAAGACTTGGTCGACCATAACTGCATCTGAATCGACCATGGTGATTTGGGAGGGACATGTCGGATCATTCATGACCTCGTCATGTGAGTGATAGGTCGTCTCTTCCATGCAGGTGATCGTAGATAGTCGAGAAGTTGTAATGACAGACTTTGACATCTTCAAGTATCCCTCAGCAGTTTTAATCTCTAGTTCCCTCTTCTTTCTCATTCGAAGGACATGATCAAGGTATGCTCGAGTTGTACTTTGCACACAACCGATTCCAGCTAGCGTGGGAAACTTAACTCGTTGATGGGGGGTTGAGGCCACCATTCCAAGTGCGACCTGGCCAGGGATACCCAAAATGGCAGCATAATCACTATTTACATCAATAACAATAAACGTTACCTAGGAGACTACCCTGTAAGGATGTTGGCCTATGTCGGCGTCCAACTCGATCTGTCCCTTGGCATCAACCCTGTGGTTGGTGAAGCCTTCCAGTCTACCATCATAACATGAGAGCTGCTCCCTTGAGAGTCCCATCTCCTTGAACGTCTTGTAAAACAGAATATCTTTGCAGGCCCCCGTGTCTATCAAGAGTCTGCTCGTCGTACACCCATCAATTAACCCTGGGATAACGAGAACTTGCTCTCTAGCCGCTGCATTAGTCGCTAGCTCGTCCGGGTATAAACTGATCATCTAGTCTCTGATGTAGCTTCTAGGTGGCTGAATGAACGCTCGCCGAAAAAAATAGGAGTCGCCACGCCGTTTTTAAGGAAACATTGAAAACCTTTTTGAAAGAGAAAATGGGTTCGGGGGTCAGGTTACGTGTTGGGAAGAAGCGAGAGTTCACCCAACACGCCTTGTCCGTAGACGAGTCTTTCTATGTTCAACATTCAAAACCATTCAAACGTGTGTGCAAATTGTGTGCGACGAAATATGTATAAAATGCATTTTAATGCTTCATTTTATTGCTCGACAAAGGGAAATACAACTTGTGAACCATTGATCACGGGAGGCCACATCCCATTTACAAAGAGGAGGAACAAAACTTACAACTGAACTGAACCTGCTGCAGAGGGCTCGTTGTGTCGCGTGACACAGGACCTAAGGGATCAGTTATGTCGTGTGACACAACAAAGTCCTTTGCAGAGGTTTTACAAAACTCACACTACAGCAATCACCAGATGATCAGAATATCAATAACACCAAAAAATCACAGTATCAGCAACACCAATTTTTTAGAACATCAAACTACAGCCTGAACATAAACATAGAGATCCACACGAATCACTTCAAATGAGTGTGGATACGAATGATCCACACCCAATTTGAGGTTTAATCAATAAACATCATACACCAGGCAAGTGATTTGGAATTGAACAATTAACATAAACCAACAGGCAGATCACAGAAACCAACAGATGGATCACAGAAGATAATATTTAAACAGAGAGATTGCGGTTTAGGATTGAACCATTACATTAAACTGAGTAGAATTAACATCTTGTGCAAGAGAGAGAAAGGAGAGTTACCCTTGTAGTCCACACTCTCTATACCACATCGGTATAGAGGGCCTTCAATCAGCTTCAAAACAAACGCAGATCTCTGATCGAGTAGCTTGGCAGTTTTAAGTACGCGTGTGTATGAGTGTGTGGGTTGAATTGGTGGTACAGCGGTGGTGGTTAACTTCTTAGGATCTGTAAACAGGGGAGGAAGCGATTGGAAGTTAGAGAGAGGGAGAGAATGGGTGAAGGAGCAATCGTTGTGTTTGGCGTTGTTGAATGATGATGCGACCGGTGGGCGTTGATCGGAGTTGGTTGGCGAGGCTGCGACGGTGAATGGAGAGAGAGAGAATGCTGGTTTTTGGGGAGAACAGAGATCGGTAATGGGTAATTGTAATTGGAGGTAGGGAACTAGAGGAAGGTGAGGGAGATTGAAGGGGAGAGGGTCGCCGGTGATTGGGTTTTGAGAGAGGACTGGTGGTCGCCGGCGATTGGTGAGGAAGAAGACGATTAGAGAGCGAGCTCTGGTGTTTGCGTCTAGAGAGAGAGAGAGTTTGCGAGTAGAGGGAGAGAGAGAGAGAGAGAATGAGTCGTCCACCCTTGACAAATGAGAGAAAAAATCTATTTAACGCTGATTGGGATTTGATTTAAGGTGTCACATGACTCATTGCTTCGCTTTTCCATGCTTCGAGTTGTCACACGACTGGTCACGCCCATAACTGTTTCTGGCGCCAAAACCTGCTTCTGGAACATTTCGAGTTAATTCTTTAAAAGCCCAAAGCAAATAATTCCCTGTAGGTCCTTTTGTCCGGGAAAAATACTAAAAAATACTTCCTTCGCGAGAAATTTATGAAATGTTTCCGAAAGTCTCGGAACGGACCAAAACTTTACCAAAACGCCCCTTAGTGCAATTTTATCACATTAAAATGCACCTAAAAGGGTCTCGAATTGGATTGGAGTACTCACAGAGCCCCTCGGCAACGTCACTTATGGAAGAAGTGAGGTTGTCGACAAGAAGGACCCAATCCCAATGAGCAGCTGGGGATATGGTGGATGGTGAAAATGATTGATGGAATCGGATGGCTGGACCTTTTGAGAAAGGATTCCTACGTATCCCATGTGGGAATCAAGCCGGTCGTAGTTCGAGGACGAAACTGATTGAAAGAGTCTGAACATAGGGGAAAATATTTGAAGGTCTTTTGACCTGAAAGGGATCATTTGAAGGTCTCCTGACCTGAAAGGGATTATTTGAAGGTCTCTTGACCTGAAGGGGATCATTTGAAGGTCTCTTGACCTGAACGGGATCATTTTAAGGTCTCTTGACCTGAAAGGGATTATTTGAAGGTCTCTTGACCTAAACGGGATCATTTTAAGGCCTCTTGACCTAAAAGGGATTATTTGAAGGTCTCTTGACCTGAACGGGATCATTTTAAGGTCTCTTGACTTGAAAGAGATTATTTGAAGGTCTCTTGACCTGAACGGGATTATTTTAAGGTCTCTTGACCTGAAAGGGATTATTTGAAGGTCTCTTGACCTGAAAGGAATTATTTGAAGGTCTCTTGACCTGAACGGGATCATTTTAAGGTCTCTTGACCTGAAAGGGATTATTTGAAGGTCTCTTGACCTGAAAGGGATCATTTTAAGGTCTCTTGACCTGAAAGGGATTATTTTAAGGTCTCTTGACCTAAACGGGATCATTTTAAGGTCTCTTGACCTGAACGAGATTATTTGAAGGTATCACAACCTGAACGAGTAAACCTGAGCACGAGATTATTTGAAGGCATCACAACCTAGAAGGGATCATTTGAAGGTCTCTTGACCTGACAGGGATTATTTGAAGGTCTCTTGACCTAAATGAGATCATTTGAAGGCATCACAACCTGAAAGGGATCATTTGAAGGTCTCTTGACCTGACAGGGATTATTTGAAGGTCTCCTGACCTGAACGAGATCAATGCTTCTAGCAAAGTAATTGACTGAGATATGCTTTCATACCTGTGTTGTGCTTACCTGTAGCTGCCGGAGGGACTGATGCTATGGCTGATAATTGTGGAGGGTTGTAGTTGTCGGAGGGTCTTATGCTACCATTGCTGATAATCGTGGCTGCCGGAGGGACCTATACCACTGTCGATGATTGCTGGGTGGCCATTTGTGGGACGGTCTTTGTCGATGGTTTATCATGCAGAATAGGCTTTTGAAGTCGCCGAGACTGGTGAGCATTATTGCTTGGATATCGGGGCAGCTGAATCTCTTTTTTGACAAGCATTGCTTGGAGACTGGGGCAGCTGGAGCTCTTTTCGATGGTGCTGATGAGTTCGAAGGTGACGGGCCTGATGAAAATGATAAAGGCGGGATCTGCCACCTGCAGGATTTGGAATCCTTGTCCAAGATTGTGATTTGAGGGGCAATCCCCACGATCAGATTATGATTACTTGATTATTGTACCCTGCGGGGGGAAAACACAACACTCTAGGCACTTTGAATTTTATTTTATTATGCGTTATTGATCTTTTGTTGCACAAGTCCATCTTAGCTGGGAATGGAAATGGAGTGAGGATTTTGCATGGCTTGGTGAGCAGATGTGCATGTAGCAGTTATGCTATGATGGATTGTGTATGGAACGAAAGTGTTTATATGATGATGTATGGGGTGGACCCTCTCCCATGAGGTGGGGAAATGTATGAGTGATAGATGACATGAGGCAGCTTAGGCAAGTCGGGGACGCTCCCGGGAGTACTGGTTGCAGGTTGATTGTTGCTGATATGGACAAGGTGTATCGCGTGCCTGAGGCAGCAAGCAGCAGAGAAAGTGCAGAGAATAATCCCGGCTTGACGAAGCCCTAGTTGATGATGCAAGGCAAACCTGGAGGGAAATCTGGTTCTGAGAGAACAACATAGCAAAGCCCCAGTTTGAAGAGATTCAATGCAGCCTCATTGCAGACAGAGTCATTTTGTGGCCGAGGAGGCAACCCATCATTTCAAACCTCAGTCAATCAGTCGCTGGACAAGACTCGGAAATGTTTACGTGCAGGGGCACATTTTTTTAGGGTGGGAATTGATCCCGATTCTGTGACACACTCGCTTTTGGGTTTGACTCTTTTGGGAGAGTATAAGCGTCACAAGGTGTGGAAAAGTGTATGGAAGCCCCTGCTGACCAAAAATAGTGTTTGGCTCTATCTCCCTATGATGTAGAAAGAGAAAACTTGTCGAGACACTTGAAAACTTGTCTTATTCGTGATGATCACAAAGCTGCTTAAAATCCTTTATTGATGTTCGGGTTATTCAATCACCAATCCTGATATGAACAAATATTTTGATCAATCCTGAGGAGAAAGCCCACTGATATCGAGAATCAAACTCGGAAGGATGGAAAGTGTATAGGAACGGCCCTTGCTGAGATCAGATTTTCTGAGATTTGTTCGTGATTTCGACCGGACCAGTTGTGGTTGCCTACGTTCCCCTCCTTGGGAGGAGCTCAGGTCGCCGTAGTTCGGGCTTATCCCGAATGAATGTTGGAATTCGAGGATCTAAGGACCTTTGAGGATTTGGAGAATTGAAAAACATGTCCTCTTGGAGTGTCGATGGGAGACACGGATGTGAAGCCCCAGTGGGACGTCCACGGCAAGTGTTTGCGGAGGAGGAATGAAATATGCTCACATGAAATGTCGAATGAACGGATGGAATTTGCACAATCTTCACTTGATGGTCTGAAACTGTTATCCGGTAGGAACTGCGACTGGGTTTCAGGGTTACGATCGGCCCTTGGGTGATTCGGAATATCATGACCTCTTAAGACGAGAGATCGGCTAGGCCTTTTGCTGGCTGAACCTATAAAGATGAGAGGTTGGCTTGCAGGGATGTGTTTGGGATTTCTATGGTGGGGGAATCCATGATTGCATCTTTAATGCCTCTAAGAATGAGAGGTCAATATTGGCTTTGGCCAAAGGCAAGGGTAACGGTAATGGGAATTTCCTCTAAAATCGAGAGGACGACGTGGAATTGGTCAAGATAGTGGGAATAGCCTCTAAAATCGAGAGGATGGCCGGAATTGGTTAGAGGTAATGGTGAGGGACATCCGTGCTGTCTCTTTATTCACTCTGAGACTCCTCTTGAGTAACGACCGAATCCTTTGACTTTTGCTTTTGAGAGAATTGCTAGGGACTATGCTCTCTTTCTTTTCTTTTTTTTTCTTCTTTTTTTTTCTCTCTTTTCTTTTTTTTTTATTCTTTTCGAGAGAGAATTTTAGCTGGTCCCCAGGTTGAATCAATGTATTACGCCGTTCTCGAGCTTGGAGACGGTCAATCTTCTTTTGAAGCATGGGAGCCTCCAGGATAATCCCTCTTTCTTCTGGAGATGGTTAGACAGGTTTCAAAAATGTGCCGATCTTGAAATGAAAGGGATATTGTTTAGTGAGGGTGAGGTAATGGCTTCCCTAGGGGTGAAAGGTTTCGGCCGCAGTCCCTACCGGATGATCCGAATGAGATTAAGGCTTCATTGCTTGCTTAAGCTTACTTTGAGGAAGATCCATACAAATTCATCGAACAACGAGATGGGGAGGACGATGGAAGATATGTGAGCACAGGAGACGCGAGATGGGGAGTTGGCAAGCCCCAATTTAGGAAGGATATCAATCGATTTTCTCGCTCCGATTAATTTAAACATTAGTCATTTCAAAGCATTAGTGATTGAGCAGCATAAGTGATCATTTGGAATAAGACCATTTCAATTGAGTGTAATGCAGGTGTGCAAGTAATGTCTCGAGTCTAGCAAGAATAGAAACAAAGATTTTTATTACTGCAATAGAAAGACTCATAACATGGACTTGACAGACTCATGACCACATAAAAGACACTCTAGAACCTATAAAGCTAACTGACTGACTTCTTCGCCTTCGGGTGGGATAGCCTCTGGGCTTCTGCTGATATCACTGAAGAAGATCGGGGACAACATTGGGGCGAGCCTTCTCAACCTTTCCATCATCGACAAGCTTCTGAATGAGCATCTTCAGGGGAATTCAATCGTTGGTTGTATGGCCAGGGAACTGGTGGTAGCAGCAGTACTTGCTTGTGTCCAGTTTTGGGTTGCGATGCATGGGGCGATAATTATCAAGGGGCTGAACCATCCCCGCCTTAACCAGACCATTAAATGATTCTTCCGTAGTCATGCCAAGATCGTCAAACTTTTGTGGCTGACGAGGTTGCAATTTCCCACTGCTTGGGCCAGTGCTTCCCCTCTGAAGGTTGTTGATACTATTGTCTTTTGGGACCCGGGAAACTGGATTGACCATCTTGGACCCATAATCAGTAACATTGCCTGCTTTGGCTTCAGGGATAAGGTTGAAGAGTCGATTCTCGCTGCGAGCTCCCATGCCTACCATCTCCCTTAAATCGGGATACCATCCAGTACCTATGGCTTTACGAAGAGCTGGCTTCACACATGACAAAAAGATGTCCTTCTGATCTTGCAATGAAATTGGCTCAGACTGTTCATTCAATTTGGCATTCCAACGCTTGTAGAAATCGGTAATGGACTCATCACTCTTTTGGATTGTGCCAACCAAGTCGTCTCTAGTTGTGCGCCACTCGAGGTTCCCACGGTACTTTTCAAGAAAGGCCTCAGTGGTCTGACTCCAAGTAGATCGAGCTTCCGGCTTAAGACTTAGAAACCATATCAAGGCAGGTCCTTTGAGTGTGAGATGGAAATGCTGAGCCATAAACTCGGGGGTACAACCCATTGCCCCCATAGTCATCACATATGTGTCTACATGAGTTTTCGGGCATGCTGAGCCATCAAATTGTATCTTGGGCATCTTGAACTTATAAGGAAGAGGCTTCACTTGTCCTGGATCAACAACCTTAAGCCCACTTGATCCTGCCATCAACTTGTCAATTTGCTGTTGCATCTGTTTCACTAGCGCAGCTACTTCCGGAGTCATCCCGAGAAGCTGAGGAGGAGCGGGAGCAGTAGTTAATGAAGGCTCAAAACTGGTCAATTGGAAGAAAGACGGCTGAGCTGTTCCAGAAGCTGGAGCTGACAAATAGTTAAACTGCCGGTTGGAGAATTCTAATTCCGCGGAAAAGCACTAGCAGGCATGTAAGGAGTTGACCTCGGATGTTGTACAAGTGATGAGCCAAATCCAAAAGCTGAATTCATTAAAGGCCGAGACTGATATCCCTGAGATTGAGGCTGGCTACCCGAAAACTGAAGAAATCCATCTTGACTGAACTGATTCCCGGAGTAAGGGTGTTGATTCTGATACTGGGCATTACCCTGGAAGTGAGGACCATGAAACTGACCATGTTGATATTGAGAGCCTGGAAACCACAGACCTTGACTGTTCGGAAGCTGGGACCCATACTGGCTTAGAGGCACGGAAGCATTGGGAATGGGTGAGGAAGTCAAATCATGGAAGATCGGCGGTGGTCCTCCTACTGAATCGAAACTGGTCTGAGGGTTTGTCTGCACACCAAGACTCGGGACTTGATGATATGTTGGAGCAAAGGGAGGAAGGGAGACATTCATGGTCTCGACATCGAACTCGTTGGCATCAGTAACCTCCTCATAAGTCCCATCAGCACGTCGGATCACAGCAATACCACGACTTCCCATCGCTTCTACGAACTTAGAGTATGTTGCCTCTTCTCTGGCTTGAGCGAGTAATCGAGCCTCACGCTCTCTAACTAGAGCGGCTTCCAAATTAGCCTTCATCTCTTCCATAGACAGATTATGCTTGCCTTGTTGACCCGCGACAGATGAATCCCCAGATTGAGTGGTCATACTCTTCTCTACACTAGACATCTCTGACTGAATCGTATGCAAACTCTACTGAAACTGAAGCTGCTTCAAAGACGTGAATCAAACGAGCACCGGGAATCGGACCACGCACACCCAACTTGTCGTAACTGGAGAGGAGAGAGCGTGTATAAGGCAGAGGATAGGAAACTTTGAGATGGTATGGGAGAGGGAAGAGCGGGAAAGGAGACGGACTCGTGCAACATCTTATTAGTGTTCAAGTAGAAATCGATGTCTTTTAAGTCCTAGGAAGGGTTGGAAAAGGGGAAAACCTTTATTCACGCAATCTAGACCTCGGGGGAACCTAGGGAATACACCATTCAAAAATATACCAAATGTATTGATTAAAAATTAATAATAGGCAATGATACCTAAATAAAACCGAAGCATTTATGGGACGGATGAGCAGCCTCAATTTCTGGAGAAATTTGGGCAGCATAACGGGTATTCCCGAAGAAATTCAAGGAAAAATCCGGCATGACCTCTCGTCGGTGCACGTTGACAAAGCGACATTATCTCTCGTTAGAACATGCCATGGGAATGACATGTCCTTTCGTGAAACCATGTTGCGATGGCAACATGCCCACACGTGCTAGGTTTTGGGATAGGTATGAAAGTCTATTAGAAATTTTGAAACAATTCATTTTAGTGTATTTGAAAATGGCATGTCAAAACCAACCGTTGGGTAAGCTTTAAAAGTGTGGCGCCACCTATGATGCGCTAGGGGGATAGGTTTGACATTAGGCGCTCAAGCGTAGGCGACATACATCACCGTTCGCGATGCCGTCAATCGCACTCGAGGGTTCTAGATCTACGTGAAGTAGTGTGCGAATGACTATGTTCTTTTATTTGCCAAAAATGATTTATTTTATTTTATTTATTTTATTTTTTTATTTGAAAAGGGGATAAAAAGGAAACAACTCACACACCCCACAGAGTACAATAATCAAGGATCAATAATCTGATCATGGGGGACTGCCCCACAATCACAACCAGGTAGAACAAAACATCTCCTAAAGGTTGGCCAATCCTGTCGCGTGACACAGGACTGAGAAGGCCACTTATGTCGCGTGACAGGAAAGGACAAATTCCCAGAATCTGAACAGAAGCATAACCAGCCCCAGCCTCCAAGCACAATGCAATATCTCAGCCCCAACACCAGCACAATCTCAACAGGAAGCAAGGAAGGGGGAGGGAATAAAGCAAAGCAAGAAATGCATTTACACACATATAATATCACCAACAATGCACACGCAAATAAATGAGATGAATGTTGAACACGAACGAAAGTTTGACCCACTTTTGAAAAACAAGTTTCAATTTCCCCAGCAGAGTCGCCACTGAATGAACGCTCGCCAAAAAAATAGGAGTCACCACGCCATTTTTAAGGAAACATTGAAAACCTTTTTGAAAGAGAAAATGGGTTCGGGGGTCAAGTTACGTGTTGGGAAGAATCGAGAGTTCACCCAACACGCCTCATCAGTAGATGAGTCCTTCTATGTTCAACATTCAAAACCATTCAAACGTGTGTACAAATTGTGTGCGACGAAATATGTATAAAATGCATTTTAATGCTTCATTTTATTGCTCGACAAAGGGAAATACAACTTGTGAACCATTGATCACGGGAGGCCACATCCCATTTATAAAGAGGAGGAACAAAACTTACAACTGCACTGAACCTGCTGCAGAGGGCTCGCTGTGTCGCGTGACACAGGACCTAAGGGATCAGTTATGTAACGTGACACAACAAAGTCCTTTGCAGAGATTTTACAAAACTCACACTACAGCAATCACCAGATGATCAGAATATCAATAACACCAAAAAACCACAGTATCAGCAACACCAATTTTTTAGAACATCAAACTACAGCCTGAACATAAACATAGAGATCCACACGAATCACTTCAAATGAGTATGGATATGAATGATCCACACCCAATTTGTGGTTTAATCAACAAACATCATACACCAGGCAAGTGATTTGGAATTGAACAATTAACATAAACCAACAGGCAGATCACAGAAACCAACAGATGGATCACAGAAGATAATATTTAAACAGAGAGATTGCGGTTTAGGATTGAACCATTACATCAAACTGAGTAGAATTAACAACTTGTGCAAAAGAGAGAAAGGAGAGTTACCCTTGTAGTCCACACTCTCTATACCACGTCGGTATAGAGGGCCTTCAATCAGCTTCAGAGCAAACTCAGATCTCTGACCGAGTAGCTTGGCAGTTTTAAGTACGCGTGTGTATGAGTGTGTGGGTTGAATTGCTGGTGCAGCGGTGGTGGTTAACTGCTTAGGATTTGTAAACAGGGGAGGAAGCGATTGGAAGTTAGAGAGAGGGAGAGAACGGGTGAAGGAGCAATCGTTGTGTTTGGTGTTGTTGAATGATGATGCGACCGGTGGGCGTTGATCGGAGTTGGTTGGCGAGGCTGCAACGGTGAATGGAGAGAGAGAACGCTGGTTTTTGGGGAGAACAGAGATCGGTAATGGGTAATTGTAATTGGAGGTAGGGAACTAGAGGAAGGTGAGGGAGATTGAAGGGGAGAGGGTCGCCGGTGATTGGGTTTTGAGAGAGGACTGGTGGTCGTCGGCGATTGGTGACGAAGAAGACGATTAGGGAGCGAGCTCTGGTGTTTGCGTCTAGAGAGTGAAATAGTTTGCGAGTAGAGAGAGAGAGAATGAGTCGTCCCCCTTGACAAATGAGAGAAAAAATCTATTTAACGCTGATTGGGATTTGATTTAAGGTGTCGCACGACTCATTGCTTCGCTTTTCCATGCTTCGAGTTGTCGCACGACTGGTCACGCCATAACTGTTTCTGGCGCCAAAACCTGCTTCTGGAACATTCCAAGTTAATTCTTTAAAAGCCCAAAGCAAATAATTCCCCGTAGGTCCTTTTGTCCGGGAAAAATACTAAAAAATACTTCCTTCGCGAGAAATTTATGAAATGTTTCCGGAAGTCTCGAAACGGATCGGAAATTTACCAAAACGCCCCTTAGTGCAATTTTATCACATTAAAATGCACCTAAAAGGGTCGCGGATTGGATTGGCGTGCTCACAGTGGCACATGAGGGGCCTTGTTGAGCTGGAATATCTTGTGTTTCAGGGCGGTGTTGCTGGCTTGCTTAGTAATAACCCCCAAATTCAATCTAGGCTGTCTTGGCTCTTGTGGTCCACCAGCAGCTCGCTCACCACCGCCAGGCTGAGCTCTTTTCGCATACATGTTGAGCCTCTCACTGTCGACCCACTTTTGAATAATGCGTTTCAGGCTCATACAATCTTCCGTAGTGTGGCCCGTATCTTTGTGATAGTCGCAGTACTAGCTGTTATCCCTTCTGAACTGGTTTCCAGGATTCATAGGGGCAGGTGGGCCTAGCTCGATAGTATTCAGGATTTCAGTACGGCTTACCGTCAAAGGGGTGAAAGCTTCGGGCACTTTCTCAGTAGCCCTAGTTATGTTCTTACCATTCTTGTTATTACCCCCACTCTTGGCTAGATTCTTCTTGTCAGTATCAACGTCCTCAGACTTGGGGCCTTTTCCAATCTTCTTTTCTTTCCTTTCTTTAGCCAGTGCCACGTTGTAGGCCTTTTCGAACAATTCTTGTCGGGGGTCACGGTCCGGACTGTCAGCTCGTAATCTAAGTCTGCAGAGGCTATCCCATTCCTGAAAAAATTTATTACTTCCCTGTCCGTTAGGTCCTCTTCAATCTGATCGACCAACTCCTTGAACTTGGTATAATAGCTCATCGAGCTTTCGTTTTTTTCCTGTACCAAATTATTCAAGTCGGTGACAGTCATCTTCCGAGCTCCAGCTGCCGAGAAGCGATCTAGAAACTTCTTTCTCATATAATGCCACGTCGAAATGCAGCCTGATGCCAAGCCGTTCAATCCTAATCATGGCAAGACAGGGCTCTGATACCACTGTTAGATTTCGGGGTTACAAACGCAGCGGAAGATTTAATTTTAACATTAAAAGCCTAGCCCTAAAATCGATCTAGCATGAAGAGATTAGAAATTAATATGAGATAGAATTTACACTTGAATGCGATGAGGATTAACAAAGTAGATCACAAAATTCAAGCCTAGAATTTTGATATCGAAACGGATCTTCTTCTTCTACCGTGTTCAAACCTTGTGATGAATCAACGAACGGAGGCTTCAAGCTCTTGGTGATTAACCTATCACCCTTTATCGGTAATCCACACGCGAACGAATCCAAGAACACCTTCTTGATGGATTTCTAGATGATCCTCTTGATTATTGAATCAATATTCAATAATCAAAGCCAAAACAATGGAACAATTGGGACTTTTGATTCAAAATCAAAATCAAAATCTAGAGTTTCAAAAACCTTGGATTATGGTGTGAGAGATAGGAAAAATATGGTTGCAAGGCTATATTTATATCACATATAAATCCCCTAACAATTAGGGTAGAAACCTAGCAAAATACCAATTCCTTCCTAGCCAAGGAAAACTGTACGGACACAAAATTTGGTCGTGGCACGAGTCGTGCCCTTTGCAAATCACTCGTGCTCACAAGTCGTTCCTTGAGCCCCAACTCGTTCTGATCAAAATGAGACAAAAACCAAGTCGTGTCTCGACCTTGGTCACGAGTCGTTATCCTTGGCACGAGTCGTGACCCAGGGCACGAGTCGTGCTCCTGGTCACGAGTCGTGCCAGAACCCAAAATTTCAATTTTCAGCTTGAATCAAATTCGTTCTTTTGTGTGTGACCCTTTAGGAATTATATTTTATATTGGCAGTGAGTTGAAACATCAACCTCACAAGACATAAGTGACTTCTAGCAAATCATTATGTCCACCCAATTAAATATAACATCAAAGCTTGATTCCTTAATAGATCCAATGTTATAATCCCTTTGTGCACGATGTCCAATTGAACATAAGTCATGGTACAGGTCAACTCATTTCGTTCAATGCTTTCTTGATTCCGAATATGTTGATAATGCAAATGCATTTGATCTCTATCAAATCATTTGAGTGCGACCACACATTTTATCAACATCATTCATCGAGGGGCCCAAGCAAACATCTCTCTTCATAAGAGGAACAAATCTCGTCTTGACTTATCATTCTTCCCTACATGGATCCAAACGTGCTAACATAGCCCTTACTGCTATCCAATTAAAGATAGTGTTAGACTATATCAAACACGATCTTCACCATGTGAAAGACAATGATAATCTCAGGTACAAAGGATTCAATAACATGACTATAAATTGATTTAATCATGACAACAGACCATGTCAAAAATCTCATAAGTAGGTCAAGTTCAATACTTGTTCTCTAGCAAGAATCCATAAGTGTAATGTGCATCTCCATGCATATAATCATCTCTATGATTATCCATTACCAACTTATACTAGTTGTTCACAACAACTAGGGACGCAATTCAATATAATAAACATGCAAACATATAATGAACAGAATAAATGCGCTCTATAATAAATAATAAAGATGATACATAACGGTTCAAGTCAATCATAACTATAGCCTAGGGCATTACACCAACAATCTCCCACTTACACTAGGCTCCATCTATGTATCTAATACCCATGGACCTCACATGACCATCATGCTTATCTTGTGCGAGGGGCTTTGTAAGCGGATCCCCAATGTTATCATCGGTTGATACTTTGCATATCTTAACGTCTCCCCTATCAATGAACTCTCGAATGAGATGGAAACGTCTAAGCATATGTTTAGATCTCTGATGTGACATTGGTTCCTTTGCTTGCGCAATGGCACCATTGCTGTCACAATAAAGTTCCACCAGATTAGTGATACATGGAACAACTTTCAAGTCACTAATGAACTTCTTGATCCAAATTGCCTCCTTAGCTGCATCGGATGCCACTATATATTCGGCCTTAGTAGTAGAATCGGCAATAGTACTCTGCTTGGAACTCTTCCAACATATCGCACCTCCGTTAAGCATAAACGCA
The DNA here is from genome assembly GCA_022495995.1 of Adenophora triphylla var. japonica. Lineage (NCBI taxonomy): Eukaryota > Viridiplantae > Streptophyta > Magnoliopsida > Asterales > Campanulaceae > Adenophora > Adenophora triphylla. Next base: position 258,604 of record JAFEMH010002738.1, read on the forward strand.
AATCCCGACTGCGATCGAAAATCATCCTTGTCGGTTTGGAAGCCAGCATCAGTGTAACCTCTTACAAAAAGATCTTCTTCCATCCCTCCAAATACCAAGAACGCATCTTTAGTCCTTCGTGTTGGGTTTTATGGGTCCATGCGCAGCGGAATTAATCTAGCATAGCCCTATAAATTTAATTTCCAGAAATTTATAGCATCCAGATTAAGACAGAAACATATCAGATTATAAACATAATCACAGATTAGCAAGAAAAATTAACAAACTGATTCTGTCCAGATCAGGCATAGTCTGTCGCGTGACAGAGGCCAACTCTGTCGCGCGACCTAACGAGGCCATCTGACTGCCCATGGCCAACTCTGTCGCGTGACATTGAGTTGCCATGGCCAACTCTGTCGCGTGACAGAAGCAAACTTGCAGATTTTCCAAACTTCAATCAATTCCAATCATAAACAATCAAAATTCTACCGCATATAAAAACATGCAACGAACATATAAACAATTTATATAAACATTCTAGCATGTTAATTCAAACTTAATCATACGAACGGGGCTCTGATACCACTGTTGGGTTTTATGGGTCCATGTGCAGCGGAATTAAGCATCTAATAACACAAAACCCAAGAGCCCTAAGATCCGTTCTGTACAATTAAATTGAATTCCTATGAGATAGAATTTACCAACCTTAATTGATTTCCGTTCTTGAGCTATCGATCAATTATCAATGTGATTTTGAATCACAAACTTCGATCTTCAAAAACCTTGAATCTTCAGATTCGAACTCTAGGCCTTGATCGTCGTACGAGCGAAGACCCTCTAGTAGTATCCACACCTTTGAATGAACCAAGAACAGTTCTTGAGGATTGCTAGATCCTTAAACCCTAGAAAGAATATTGAGAAACCTTTTATGATTTTTCCTTAGAAAATTCGGCTAGGTTTTGGCTGCTCACAGGCTCATATTTATACTACTATAGTATTAATATTTGTGCCCTAATCATATTAGGAAACTAGGCTGTAAACCGCCTCTGGCAAGAAGTGTCGCGCGACCAGACGAGCCCTCTGGACAGGATCCGTTGCGCAATGACTTATGCCTGATCAGGAACTCTCAATCATTCTTTCTTTGGTTTAACCAATTCATTCTAATGGTGTGTGACCCAATAGGATTATATTATGTTGACAATGAGCCCGATCATATCGATCCCCATAAAACATAAGCGAACTCTAGCAAGACATTATGTCTACCCAAATAATATAATGTAAGAGTTCACGTTTCCAATGGTACACTTCCATTTCTCCCTTTGTCTCACGATGTTATATTGAACACAAGTCATGGTCCACGTCAACTTGTATTTGTTCAATGCTTTCTCGGTCTTGAGTATAATGATAATCCAATCGCATTGGGGTATGGCCATACACTTTCATCATTATCACTCATCGAGGGGCCCAAGCAAAACATCTCTTTTTTGAGGGACAAATTCCATCTTGGCTTATCATCCTTCCCATCATGAATCCGATCATGCCAAAGATAGCCTTTATAAATATCGTGTTAAGATATCGTTTGACTAAAATCAACATAACTTTCATCATATGTAAGGTCATGATAATCTCAGGTCTAGGGACTAAATGAAGTGACAATATGAGATTTAATTATGACATTTTGACCATGATATAAATCTCATACGGGTCAGGTTCAGTCACTTGTTCACTAACAAGTACCCATAAATTTAATGTGCATCTCTATGCATATAATCATCATATGATTATCCATTAACATTTATACTAATTATTCACTTAATAATTAGGGACGGAGATTATTATAATAAATATGCAAAATATATAATAATCAAATACTCCCTCTGTCCCAAAATGTTTGTCCCATTTGACTTTTTTGTTGAACTTTGACCACAAATATATGAAAATTTAATTATGTTCATGAAATTCTAAAAATTCCTATTGATTCACCATTAATAATATTATCAACAACAACTTTTAGAATTTCATGAACATGATTAAATTGTCATATATTTGTGGTCAAAGTTCAACAAAAAAGTCAAATGGGACAAACATTTTGGGACAGGGGGAGTAATAAACTTTCTCTATAATCAACGACAAAGATGATACATAACGTTTTTAAGTTAAACATAACTAAAGCCTAGGGCATTACACCAACAATTTCCCACTTGAACTAGGCTCCATCTATGTATCGAATACTCATGGACCTAACATGACCATCATGCTTCTGCTTGTGCGAGGGTCTTTGTAAGTGAATCCCTAATGTCATCATCGGTTGATACTTTGCATATCTTAACGTCTTCTCATTCTCTATGAATTCCTCGAAAAACGTCTAAGTATGTGTTTGGATCGCTGTTGTGACCTTGGTTCCATTGTTTGCACAAATGGCACCACATTTATCACAACAAAGTTCACCGATTAGTGATACTTGGAACATTTCCAAAACACTAAATGAACTTTTGATCCAAACTGTCTCTTTTAGCTACATCATATGTTGCTAAAATTCGGCCTTAGTAGTAGAATTGGCTACGATTCTCTGCTTGGAATCTTTCCAACCAAAACCGCACCTCCAATAAGCATAAACACAAATCCTAATTGCGATTTTAAATTAACTTTGTCAGTTTGGAAGCTAACATCTATATAATCCTTACAACAAGATTAACTTCCAACCTTTCAAATACCAAGAACGTATCCTTAGTTCTTCTTAAGTACTTAAGGATCGTCTTAACTGCCATCCAATGGTTCTCAACAGGATCAGATTGGTATCGACTCGTCATGCTCAAAGCATACGAGACGTCGGATCTAGTACAAATCATGGCATTCATGACAGATCCAAATGCCGGAGCATATAGAACTTCATTCATTCCCTTTTACTCATCAGTTGTCATAAGACAATGAGTATTGCTAAGAGAAACATCATGACCCATTGACAAGTTACTTTTCTTAGACTCTTCTAAGAACCCTGTCAATGTGAGTATTTTGACTCAAACCAATTTATCCTTTTAGATCTATCTCTATAGATCTCGATGCCAAGGATGTAAGCGGCTTCACCCATATCTTTCATTGAGAAACCTTTCCTTGACCAAGACTTGACATTCTTAAGTGTCGGAACTTCATTTTTCCAATGAGTAAGATATCATTGTAATAAGACAATAGAAATAATACTACGCTCCCACTGAATTTCATGTATATACAAGGTTCATCTTCGTATTTGATGAAGTAAAACTTTTGACCGATTCATCAAAATGAAGATTCCAATTCCTTGAAGCTTGCTTCAATCCATCTCATGAATTTTTGCAACATGCATACTTTATTAGAGTTTCTTGGATCGATAAAACTCTCGGGTTGTGTACTATACACATCCTTAAGAAAGTCGTTTGACATCCATTTGTCATATCACATGGTCATAATATGCGATCATGGCAATTGAAATTCAAATGGACTTCGACATTGTAACTGGCAAAAAAGTTTCAACATAGTCAATACTATGAATTTGCCTAAATCCCTTTGCTACAATCCTTAGTCATGAAAGTATACACCTTCCCATCCATGTCGATCTTGAAGACCTACTTGCACCCTTTAGTTTTTACACCTTCAGGTAGCTCAATCAAGTTCCAAACTTGATCATCAAACATGGATTGTAATTCGGATTCCATGGTTCCTAACTATTTATCCGAATTAGGAGTGGACATCGCCTCATGATAGAAAGTAGGATCGTCATTCTCAATGACTTCCACTTTATTACTTACCGATACGAGAAATCAATATTTCTCGAGTTTGGATCGTAACATATCTGATCTACGATGGACTTGTGCATCTTGAACCGGTTCCACAACTTCTTGTGAACTTGGTTCCGTCTCTAATCTTGATTCCATATTATTTTCGAGTTCTTGAACTCCTTCAAGATTAATTTTACTCCCACTAGATTCTTTATTGAGAAACTATTTCTCAAGAAACGAATCGTACAGAGCAACAAATATTTTGTTCTCTTTGCGGTTGTAAGATTAATTTCCGTAAATAACCTTGTTAGATTTTGGTGCTAACTTATCAGAGACAAGTCTCTTCTTATAAGCTTTGCAAACCCAAATCTTCTTGAAAGACAAACTAAGTTTTCTTTCATACCACATCTCATGTGGGGCCTTAGGAACCGATTTAGTAGGGACTCGATTCAGTGTAACCGCATTATTTCTAATGCATATCCTCAAAAGGAATTAGGAAAGTCAAATTGACACATCATCGAACGAACCATGTCCTACAAGGTTCAATTCCTCCTATCAGACACACCATACAATGTGGTGTTCTGGGTGGAGTCAACTCTGAAACGATTTCACAGTTTTGAGATGATTGTCAAACTCTTGGCTCAAATATCCATCACCTTGATCTAATCGAAGTACTAAATAGTTTTGCCAAGTTGTTTTGTACTTCATCTTGAAATGTTCGAAACATATCAAACGCTTCACCTTTGGACTTCATCAGATAGACATAGTCATATCTAGATAAGTCATCGGTGAATGTGATGAAACACCAAAGTCTTCCCCTAGCAATGCTGCTTAATGGTCCACATATATCTCATGTATAATGACCAATAAGTCACTAGCCCTCCCACTACTCTTAGTGTAGGGTGGTTTGGTCAATAATCCCAATAACAAAATTCATATTCCTCAAATGATTCAGAGTCATATGAGTCTAAAAGTCCATGTTAATGGAGTTTAGATATATGTTTCTTATTTATCTGACCAAGCCGACAATGCCATATGAACGCGTTGTTCATATTATTCGGTTTATATTCCCATTTATATTATAGATATCTTCAATATTATTTTGTTTCTCATCATCAAGGATATGAAGACCAATCAATGACATATGCAATATAATAAGGCATATCATTAAATAAATATAAAACTTCTTATTCTCAATAAGAAATTTATATCCGTCATCATCCATATAAGAAACGGAAATAATACTTCTACTCAAATCCGGAACGTAGTCATACTTGTTCAAAATAAGTATTAGTCCTCAAGGTAAAGTGACTTCATAAGTCCCTATGGCTTAATGTAGCAACCCTTGCTTCATTCTCACGCATAGGTTTAATTTACCTTCTTTGAGTAGCTTTCTATTGTTTATTCCTTGCACATTTAAACAAATGTGGGATCCATGTCCGGTATCATATACCCAAGAACAAGAAGTCAAAAGGAAAATATCTATCATTTAGATACTTGAAGTAGTAGCAATCATATTGTCCTTCTTCACCTTTTAGGCCTTCCTAATAAGCCTTGCAATTTTGCTTCTAATGACAATCTCATTACAATGGTAGCAAAATGCATTCTTTTAAGACATTTTGGGTTTAGCCTTTTTGGCTTTGGCAACCTTTGCCCTAGGTTTAGCAACCTTTGCTTTACCTTCTTTATCTTCCTTTTTGAACCCCTTTCTTGTGTTAACCATTAACACACTTGTGGATTGCTCCTTTTTGCATCTCATGCATTAAGAGCCTTCACCACAACATACATCTTTTGCCTAGCTTGCACTTGGAACATTTCCTTTGTGCGTTGTGCTAGAACAAAAGTGACTTCCATATGTTCAAGGTTCTTCATAAGAGCCTTTAAACATGGTGGCAATTATAAGGCAAGCAATATCATTAGAATCATCATATGTTTCTAATGTTGCTCCTTATCTGCCCTTTGCAACATTTGCAGTAGGTTCAGCAGGAATGGATTCATCAAGAACGTACACATTTGCCTAAGAACCATTCTTTAGGCTTCTGATCCAATCAGAATTATCTGTACTGTTCCTTCCGAACTTTGTCCTTCATAAGGACGAATCGAAATTTATTGTGTAATGCTACTTCTACAACAAAATATGCAAATTATATGAACACATATCAATATCAACACATTTATCATCTAAGACCAAATCATGTATTTTACAAATACTCCCACTAAATTATACACCTTCCAATGCAAATAAGCATAATATACATTTAATGGGCTAAGATCCAACTTTAATTTAATCTCAAGTACGCTATGGCGCACCGCTCAAGATTAAAATTAATTAGGTAGAAAACATCAATCATATCGTATATGACTCTTAGATCTTTTATGAGATTTATTTAAGACATCATATGTCTGAACATATTTTAATCTCATCTTATGCCTTGGGTCCAAAACCATTTTGATAACCCAATTAAGTCCATCCACTTTAAACGTATAGGAACCACCATTTCCTCATCTTGCTCGCACAATGAATAGAATCAAAGTACCTTGCTATGGCAAGCCCACCCAAAACTATCCGAGTGGTCTCAAGTGTTTTAATCATGGATTGGCAAAAAGAATTTAAAAGTTAAATGAAGGTTCTTTAAAGCAGATTATAAGCATATCAACAAAGATAATCATAATCGCACACCAGGTAAGTTCTCAGGAAGATAGGTGAGCCACAAGGACTACTTAAGTACCAAATCTCTCCTTCGACAGAACTCTCCTAGACATGCACAATTAGAATACCAGCTCTGATTTGCAACATAATCAATACTTTGTATACTGACTTGTTTCTCACAAACAATCAGATTTCTTTAGATTTTGCGTAAACTGACTTGTTTCTCATAAACAATCAGAAAACCAAAAATTTTAATGTTTCAATTTAAACATTCAGGAAATTACAATTCAATGTTTCAACTAAACATCTAACAAAGTTATTAACACATAAGAACATATAATTCATGCATCGCAACAATTAATAAAATCACATTTAAATTAATTAAGCATGCATAAATAATGAATTAATCTAGCATAGCCTTATAAATTTAAATTCCAGAAATTTATAGCATCCAGATTAAGACAGGAACATATCAGATTATAAACATAATCACAGATTAGCAAGAAAAATTAACAAACTGATTCTGTCCAGATCAGGCATAGTCTGTCGCGTGACAGAGTCCAACTCTGTCGCGCGACCTAACGAGGCCATCTGACTGCCCATGGCCAACTCTGTCGCGTGACATTGAGTTGTCATGGCCAACTCTGTCGCGTGACAGAAGCAAACTTGCAGATTTTCCAAACTTCAATCAATTCCAATCATAAACAATCAAAATTCTACCGCATATAAAAACATGCAACGAACATATAAACAATTTATATAAACATTCTAGCATGTTAATTCAAACTTAATCATACGAACGGGGCTCTGATACCACTGTTGGGTTTTATGGATCCATGCGCAGCGGAATTAAGCATCTAATAACACAAAACTCAAGAGCCCTAAGATCCGTTCTGTACAATTAAATTGAATTCCTATGAGATAGAATTTACCAACCTTAATTGATTTCCGTTCTTGAGCTGTCGATCAATTATCAATGTGATTTTGAATCACAAACTTCGATCTTCAAAAACCTTGAATCTTCAGATTAGAACTCTAGGCCTTGATCGTCGTACGAGCGAAGACCCTCTAGTAGTATCCACACCTTTGAATGAACCAAGAACAGTTCTTGAGGATTGCTATATACTTAAACCCTAAAAAGAATATTGAGAAACCTTTTATCATTTTTCCTTAGAAAATTCGGCTAGGTTTTGGCTGCTCACAGACTCATATTTATACTACTATAGTATTAATATTTGTACCCTAATCGTATTAGGAAACTAGGTTGTAAACCGCCTCTGGCAAGAAGTGTCGCGCAACCAGACGAGCCCTCTGGACAGGATCTGTCGCGCGATGACTTATGCCTGATCAGGAACTCTCAATCATTCTTTCTTTGGTTTAACCAATTCATTCTAATTGTGTGTGACCCAATAGGATTATATTATGTTGGCAATGAGCCCGATCATATCGACCCCCATAAAACATAAGTGAACTCTAGCAAGACATTATGTCTACCCAAATAATATAATGTAAGAGTTCACGTTTCCAATGGTACACTTCCATTTCTCCCTTTTTCTCACGATGTTATATTGAACACAAGTCATGTATTTGTTCAATGCTTTCTCGATCTTGAGTATAATGATAATCCAATCGCATTGGGGTATGGCCATACACTTTCATCATTATCACTCATCGAGGGGCCCAAGCAAAACATCTCTTTTTCAATGGACAAATTCCATCTTGGCTTATCATCCTTCCCATCATGAATCCGATCATGCCAAAGATAGCCTTTATAAATATCGTGTTAAGATATCGTTTGACTAAAATCAAACATAACTTTCATCGTATGTAATGTCATGATAATCTCAGGTCTAGGGACTAAATAAAGTGATCATATGAGATTTAATTATGACATTTTGACCATGACATAAATCTCATACGGGTCAGGTCCAGTCACTTGTTCACTAACAAGTACCCATAAATTTAATGTGCATCTCTATGCATATAATCATCATATGATTATCCATTAACATTTATACTAATTATTCACTTAATAATTAGGGACGGAGATTATTATAATAAATATGCAAAATATATAATAATCAAATAATAAACTTTCTCTATAATCAACGACAAAGATGATACATAACGGTTTTAAGTTAAACATAACTAAAGCCTAGGGCATTACACCAACACTTCGTAAGTACTTTAGGATCGTCTTGACTACCATCCAATGGTTCTCACCCGGATCAGATTGGTAACGACTTGTCATGCTCAAAGCATACGAGACGTGGGGTCTAGTACAAATCATAGAGTACATGATAGATCCAATAGCCGAAGCGTATGGAATATTATTCATCCTCTTTCGTTCATCAATTGTCTTAGGACACTGAGTTTTACTCAGAGTAACACCATGACCCATTGGCAAGTTTCCTCTCTTAGAATTTTCCATCTTGAATATTCTAAGAACCTTGTAAATGTAGGTACTTTGACTCACACCAATGATCCTCTTTGATCTATCTTTATAGATCTTGATACCAAGGATGTAAGTAGCTTCGCCCATATCTTTCATTGAGAAACACTTCCCTAACCAAGACTTGACAGTCTCAAGTGCAGGAATGTCATTTCCAATGAGTAAGATATCATCGACATACAACAAGAGAAATAGCACAACGCTCCCACTGAATTTCATGTATACACAAGGTTCATCTTCGTTCTTGATAAAACCAAAATCTTTGATTTTCTTATCAAACCGAAGATTCCAACTCCTAGAAGCTTGCTTCAATCCATAAATGGATCTTTGCAACTTGCACACCTTACTAGAATTTTGTGGATCTACAAAACCTTCGGGTTGTGTCATATACACATCCTCAAGCAGTTTTCCATTAAGGAAAACGGTTTTGACATCCATTTGCCATATCTCATAGTCATAATATGCGGCTATGGCAATCAAAATTCTAACAGACTTAAGCATGGCAACAAGCGAGAAGGTTTCATCATAGTCTACACCATGAGTTTGCCTATATCCCTTTGCTACAAGCCTAGCCTTATAAGTATGCACCTTCCCATTCATGTAGTCTTCTTTTTGAAGACCCACTTGTACCCTATGGTTTTTACACCTTCGGGTGGCTCAATCAAGTTCCAAACTTGATTATCCGACATGGATTGCAGTTCGGACTTCATGGCTTCTAACCATTTATCCGAATAGGGATCAGATATCGCCTCTTGATAGGAAGTAGGTTCGTCATTCTCAATGGCTTCCACTTCATTACTTTCCGACACGGAAAATCCATATCTCTCGGGTGCGTATCGTAACCTATCTGATTTACGATGGACTTGTGGATCTTGAACCGGTTTCACAACTTCTTGTGGACTTGGTTCAGTCTCTACTATTGTTTCCATGTTATTTTCGGGTTCTTGAACTTCTTCAAGATCAAATTTACTCCCACTAGATGCTTTATTGAGAAACTGTTTCTCAAGAAAAGTACCATATTGAGCAACAAACACTTTGTTCTCAACGCGGTTGTAAAAGTAATACCCTTTGGTTTCCTTAGGGTAACCTATGAAAATAACCTTGTCAGATTTAGGTGCTAACTTATCAGAGACAAGTCTCTTCACATAAGCTTCGCAACCCCAAATCTTCATGAAAGACAAATTAGGTTTTCTTCCATGCCACATCTCATGTGGGGTTTTAGGAGCCGATTTAGTAGAGACTCTGTTCAGTGTGAACGCAGCAGTCTCTAATGCATGTCCCCAAAAGGATATAGGAAAGTCTACTTGACTCATCATCGAACGAACCATATCTAATAGGGTTCTATTCCTTCTCTCGAAAACACCATTCCATTGTGGCGTTTCGGGTGGAGTCAACTCTGAAACAATTCAACAGTTTTTGAGATGATTGTCAAACTGGCTCAAATACTCACCACCACGATCGGATTGAAGTGCTTTAATTGTTTTGCTAAGTTGATTTTGTACTTCATTTTGAAATGTTATCTCAAACGATTCACTCTTTAACTTCATTAGATAGACATAGCCATATCTAGATAAGTCATCGGCGAATATAATGAAATATCGAAATCCTCCCCTAGCAATGATTCTCATTGGTCCGCATACATCAGTATGTATTAGGCCCAATAAGTTACTAGCCCTTTCACTACTCTTAGTGTAGGGTGGTTTGGTCATTCTGCCCAATAAACAAGATTCGCATATCTCATATGATTCATAATCATGTGAGTATAACATTACATCTTTGTGGAGTTTAGAAATGCATTTCTCGTTTATATGACAAAGCCGGCAATGCCACATGAACGAGTTGTTCACGCCATTCGATTTAGATTTCTTGTCCACATGATAAACATTTTCAACACTATCTTGTTTCTCATCAACATCAAGAATATAAAGGCCATTAAATGAATTTGCAATACCATAAAGCATATCATTTAAATAAATATAAAACTTCTTATTCGAAATAAGAAAATTATATCTCTCATTAGCCAAACAAGAAACATAAATAATATTCCTACTCAAATTCGGAACATAGTAACAATTGTTCAAAACAAGTACTAAGCCACTAGGTAAAGTTACATCATATGTCCCTACGGCTAATGCAACAACTCTTGCTCCATTCCCAACACGCAGGTCAACTTCACCTTGTTTGAGTAGCTTGCTATTTCTCAGTCCCTGCAAATTTAAACAAATTTGAGATCCACATCCGGTATCTAATACCCATGAACTAGAAACAGAAAGGAAAATATCGATCATATAGATACCTGAAGTAGTAGCAATCGCATTGCTCTTCTTCGCCTTTAGGCCTTCCTTGTAAGCTTTGCAGTTGCGCTTCCAATGACCAACCTCTTGGCAATGGTAGCAAACCGCATCCTTTTGAGATGCATTTGGAGCCTCTTTGGCATCGACAACTTTTGCCTTAGGCTTAGCAACACTTGCCTTACCTTTGCCATCCTTCTTGAAACCTTTACCTTTGTTAACCATTAACACAATATCGGTTTTAGGCTTCTTGATATTCATCTCTGCGGTCTTAAGCATCGCATGCAATTCCGAGAGATTCTTATCCATGCCATTCATGTGATAGTGCATAATAAAATGACTATAACTTTCAGGCAATGAATTCAATATCAAATCCGTGGCAAGTTCCAAATGTAACGGATTTCCAAGCCTATCGAGACGCTCAATGTAACCCTTCATCTAAAGGACATGAGCTCCCACTGATTGCCCCTCTTGCATCTTGCATGCAGTTAGGGCCTTAACCACATCATACCTCTCGTTTCTTGCTTGCACTTGGAATATTTTCTTTAAGCGCTCAGCAAGATCAAATGCTGCATCTATGTGCTCAAGGTCCTTCTGAAGAGCCTTAGACATAGTGGCTTGCATAAGGCATGCGACATTCATAGAATCATCATTATGTTTCTTATGTGCATCCCTATCAGCCCTAGAAGCATTTGGAGCAGGTTGGGGTGTAATGGGTTCATTGAGAACGTACAGTTTCTTCTCTTACTTTAGAACAATTCTAAGGCTTCTGATCCAATCAGAATAGTTTGTACCGTTCTCCTCACGCTTGTCCTTCTCAAGGACAGATCGCAGTGACATGGGTTGATTATTGTGTGTAGCCATTCTACAATAAAATATGCAAACAATATAAACATATATCAATATTAACACATTTATCATCTAAGAGCAAATAATGTTTTTCATAAATACTCCCACTAAATTATACACCTTCAAATACAAGCATGTATCATATAATCATAGTAGGCTAAGATCCATATTTCACTTGATTTTGGTTTAATTGAGTCAATGCCCGAAATCAAGCTATTTAGGTGAAACATCAATCATATCACTATATGACTCTTAGATCTTTTATGAGATTTTCTTAGACATCAAATGTCAAAAAAAATATGTTTTTAAATCTCATCTATGCCTTGGGTCAAATCTCATTTGAAAGCACTAATTAAATCAAAACCTTTTTCAAACATGTGAGACATGGAATGATGCACCTAACTGAGTCAAAACTACATCAACCATTATCTCACATTGATCACAAATTAAGATATAAAATGCACCCAACTGAGTCGAAACTACATCAAATACCCTAAAATATCACAAGTGTTCTAATCAAGGAATGACATAAGATTTAAATATTTAGAAGATTTTCAACATGTAACAAACAACGCATGGTTGTAACATAGATCTCATGTGAACATAATCATGAACATAGGGCTTCACAAAATTTCATACAAACAATTTGATTCAATTTTGAAAAATTACAAATCTAATTTAATCATATTAAAAGATTAATAACCTATGTGATAAATTAATCTAATTAATTTATCATTAATCATGAATCATGGCATATCACATATACTTGTTTTTCATAGAAATAAAACACATATGATCTAGATCTATTTCATATCACATGGTAACAAATAGTTATATTAAATCTAGCATGCAATTTCAATCCTAATCATGGCAAGACAGGGCTCTGATACCACTGTTGAATTTTGGGGTTACAAACGCAGCGGAAGATTTAATTTTAACATCAAAACCCTAGCCCTAAATTTCGTCTAGCATGAAGAGATTAGAAATTAATATGAGATAGAATTTACATACCTTGAATGCGATGAGGATTAACAAAGTAGATCACAAAATTCAAGCCTAGAATTTTGATATCGAAACGGATCTTCTTCTTCTACCTTGTTCATACCTTGTGATGAATCAACGAACGGAGGCTTCAAGCTCTTGGTGATTAACCTATCACCCTCTATCGATAATCCACACGCGAACGAATCCAAGAACACCTTCTTGATGGATTGCTAGATGATCCTCTTGATTATTGAATCAATATTTAATAATCAAAGCCAAAACAATGGAACAATTGGGACTTTTTATTCAAAATCAAAATCAAAATCTAGAGTGTCAAAAACCTTGGATTATGATGTGAGAGATAGGAAAAATATGGCTGCAAGGCTGTATTTATATCACATATAAATCCCCTAACAATTAGGGTAGAAACCTAGCAAAATACCAATTCCTTCCTAGCCAATGAAAACTGTACGGACACGAAATTTGGTCGTGGCATGAGTCGTGCCCTTTGCAAATCACTCGTGCTCACGAGTCATTCCTTGAGCCCCAACTCGTTCTGATCAAAATGAGACAAAAACCAAGTTGTGTCTCGGCCTTGATCACGAGTCGTTATCCTTGGCACGAGTCGTGACCCAGGGCATGAGTCATGCTCCTGGTCACGAGTCGTGCCAGAACCCAAAATTCCAATTTTCAACTTGAATCAAATTCGTTCTTTTGTGTGTGACCCTTTAGAAATTATATTTTATGTTGGCAGTGAGTTGAAACATCAAACTCACAAGACATAAGTGACTTCTAGCAAATCATTATGTCCACCCAATTAAATATAACATCAAAGCTTGATTCCTTAATAGTTTCAATATTATAATCCCTTTGTCCACGATGTCCAATTGAACATGAGTCATGGTCCAGGTCAACTCATTCCGTTCAATGCTTTCTCGATTTCGAATATGTTGATAATGCAAATGCATTTGATCTCTATCAAATCATTTGAGTGCGGCCACACATTTCATCAACATCATTCATCGAGGGACCCAAGCAAACATCTCTCTTCATAAGAGGGACAAATCTCGTCTTGACTTATCATTCTTCCCTACATGGATCCAAACGTGCTAACGTAGCCCTTATTGCTATCCGATTAAATTTAGTGTTAGACTATATCAAACACGATCTTCACCATGTGGAAGACGATGATAATCTCAGGTACAAATGATTCAATAACATGACTATCATGAGATTTAATCATGACAACATACCATGTCATAAATCTCATAAGTAGGTCAAGTCCAATACTTGTTCTCTAGCAAGTATCCATAAGTGTAATGTGCATCTCAATGCATATAATCATCTCTATGATTATCCATTACCAACTTATACTAGTTGTTGACAACAACTAGGGACGCAATTCAATATAATAAATATGCAAACATATAATGAACATAATAAATGCGCTCTATAATAAATAATAAAGATGATACATAACGGTTCAAGTCAATCATAACTATAGCCTAGGGCATTACACCAACATATTTGTGGTAGGATTGCATGAAATCCCAATTGTGGAACAGATACGCTTTAGAGATCTTAAATAACTCCTGATTTGTAGGGAGTCTTGTTACGTAGAGAATTGTGGATACGCCAAGTCTCTGTAGGTCGACGTAATGATGTAGGTCGAGGTCGCCTGTTGGGTCTAGGTCGACCTGACTGATGGGTAGGGACTGAACCGTACCCGAATAGCATCTGGATCGTAATGTCGGACCAAGCTAGGTCGGGACCAAGTAGGTCGGACAATGAGCTAGGTCGACTGATCTTGTTGATGGGCCTTGGGTCTAGTAATAATTGGGACTAGCCCACTGAGAATGTGGTGGCAATAATAGGTAGATGATTGGGCTTACTTGCTGGACCTAGCACGTCACTTTTATTCTGTTCAGTAACAATTATTATAATTAAACCGGAAAAAGTATTATATAATTTCTTCAATTTTATTCTAAGACTATTGTGAGATCCCACCATTCCATCATGGCTAGTTAATAAGGACAAATGATATGATGATATCACAGTATTTTTGGAGTTGTTTTTCTTAATTTTTGTATAAGTTTATTAATCATAAATAATCATTTAAAATTTAGGGCATAATTTTGCAAAACAAATTAACATTTTGACAAAAAGAATTGAGATAAGATTTTTTTAATGTAAAGTGAATCTTTTGCATTATGGAATTCAGTACATTTTCACCTTTTTATTAACTGTAATCATTTAATTGATTTCAAATAATAAACCTAACGCTTGGGTTAAAGATATAGACATGTATGTAGAAAGTTTTAAATCATGCATTCGTCTCATAATAAATGTTGCATTTGAGTACTAGTTTAAGATTTTATTTTTTAGTTTGTAGATTGTTTATAACATGGTGCACCGGCCGGTACCCTAATGAAAATCAAAAATAGTTAGAAACAGTTGATACTATACGGCTATGTTTGATTTGACTTATCCTAAAGTGTTTATGACTTATGACTTCTCATAAGTTGTTTTTGAGTCGTTTGATTTTACTTATGGTACGATAAGTCATAAGTCATGTACAAGCCACTTAAAGCACATGTAAGGTCATAATTTGTAAGGAGTAAGCCTAATGCTTAATTCTACTTTTCAAAAACATGTAAGTCCTCTTCTTTATTGAAATTTTATATATTCCAAAATAAAATAAAATAATAATAATAATAAAATAATAATAAAAATAAAAATAATAATAAAAATAAAAATAAAAATAAAAATAATCAAATAATCAAATAATAATAAT
The DNA here is from genome assembly GCA_022495995.1 of Adenophora triphylla var. japonica. NCBI lineage: Eukaryota > Viridiplantae > Streptophyta > Magnoliopsida > Asterales > Campanulaceae > Adenophora > Adenophora triphylla. The sequence goes on from JAFEMH010002738.1 coordinate 274,355, forward strand.
AATAATAATAATAAATAATAATAATAATAACAAAATATAAAAAATGATAATAAAATAATAATAAAATAATAAAAAAATAATAAAATTATAAAATAATAATAATAATAATAAAAATAATAAATAATAAAAATATTAAAAATATTAAAATAATAAAATAATAAAATAATAATATAATAATATAATAAAATAAATAATAATAATGTAATAAAAATAAAAATAAAAATAAAAATAAACATAAAAATAATAAAAATAAAAATAATAAAAATAAAAATAAAATAATAATAAATAATAATAATAAAATAATAATAATAATAAAATAATAATAATAATAATAAAATAACAATAATAATAATAATAATAATAATAATAATAATAATAATGATAATAATAATAATAATAATAATAATAATAATAATAATAATAATAATAATAATGATAATAACAATAATAATAAATAATAATAAAATAATGATAATAATATACTCCCTCCGTGTCACGTGAATGGACACCAATAAAATGGGCACAATAACTAAGAAAAAGCACTATTCCCTCCACTCATTCTCTCTCCTACATTATTTTAATACTCAAAATACCATTATAATTTACTATTACCTCCACTCATTCTCTCTCCTATTTTACTATTATACTCACAACATTCTTTCCATTTTGGGCAGTCTCCAATCACGTGAGACGACCCAAAAAGGAAATAAGTCTTCATTCACGTGACACGGAGGGAGTAATAATTATAATAATAAAATAATAAAATAATAAAATAATAAAAATAAAATAAAAATAATAATAATAATAATAATAATAATAATAATAATAATGATAATAATAATAATAATAATAATAATAATAATAATAATAAATAATAATAATAATAATAATAATAATAATAATAATAATAATAATAATAATAATAATAATAATTTTTTATTATTATTATTATTATTATTTTAGTCTTTATAATTTTATTCAGCACTTTTTCAGTTTATTAATCAAACAGTCATACTTACTTTTGACAGCTTATTAGCACTTCAAAAAAACTAAATCAAACAGCATCATTCATTAGCTCATCAGTCATAAGTCATGAATCATAAGTCATCAGCACATATCAATAAGCTAAATCAAACGGGCTTACAAAGTTGACAACTTAATTGCCACAATTTTATGTTGTTTGTGAATATCAATGTTGCTTTTTATTCGATTTTCCTCTTTTAACTTTAGGGAAGATGTCTTGCCAAGTTTTGTGTATCCCATTTCAAAGTGTTAAAATTTTATGTTTTGGCCTTGATTGTCATATATTTTCAACTCAGTTTTTCGGTCTATTCATTAGTCCTTTAAGGTGTTAATACTCCCTCTTCTCTATTTTCTTTCATTAGACAAAAACACTTTCTTTCTATCTTTCTCTCTCTCTCTCTCTCTCTCTCTCTCTCTCTCTCTCTCTCCCTCTCTCATCTGTTTTCTTGCAGGAAGAACAAAGTCATCATTTGAGGCTTGAGCTCTATAACCATCAGAATAGGGACTTCTTTGACTGTCTTCTCTCTCCTCCGACCCGATCATTTCATCTCTTGTGTTGGTATGCATCTCATTTCTGCTCATTTATTTTGTGTGTCTGAATGTGGATTTTGTTTTCCTTGGAAAATTTGTGAGTACAAAGTAACCAAGTCCATGTTGCAATAGAAACATTGTTTTTTGGTATGTTTTTTCTGAACAAAGTTTTGGAAACCCAGCTTGTGCAATGTGTTTTTTAATTTGATTGGTCATATATTTAAGATGCTGGAAAAATATAATTTCAACTCAGTTTTTCGGTCTATTCATTGGTCCTTTAAGGTGTTAATGTTTGCAGTTTTTCTTGGTGTGGTTATTGATAGTTGTTTAGTAATTTTAACCTGAAGAAATATGGGATAGGATGGTGGGGCCCACAAAGATTTGGTGTTTTGATCTTCTGCATGTTTTCCCAAAATGGGATGTCTGTATTTTTATTTGTTGGGACATCAAGTTGGAAGAAACACATAGTTTCAGGTTTCTCTCAAAAACCAAAATTTTCTTTAAAGTTTCTTCTTTTCTTTGAAGAGATCACTTCACTTCTACTTCTTTCTTGAGACCAAAACACACACAGTAAGTCCACACACCCTAATTTTATCTTACTTTTTTCCCGAGAAAATTTGTGTTTATGTTGCAATCGAGAAATTATGTTTGTGGGTGTGTGGCCTCAATGGTTTTGGATTGTTTTTGGTTCTTAGTTTGGTTTTGCATTTGGGTTGAAGTTTGGTGTGTTCCAATAATTGATCATTAATAAAATTGTTGTTGCTAAGCAAAAAATAATAATAAAAAAATTATTTATTTTGCTGCATTAAATTTATTTTTATTTTCATATATTTCTAATAAATTAGCTTGAAAATGGTTCTTATTGTGATTTTTTTTCTTTCTGTGGCGATAGCTTGAAAATTGTTTAAGGTGTTAAGTTTTGCAGTCTTTCTTGGGGTAATGATTGTTTGGGACATTGATAGTTTTGTTTATCTAAGAAAATTTACCTTTTCTTAATTTTCGTACAATTCCAAACTAAGAAAATTAAACCGAAAGTACTATATATCGCTGCCTATGTAGATGTAGATATCATGGTAGGTTTCCACGTGTCACATTTTTATTAGCTCAACTTTTTTCCTTTTTGGGTTAATTAACTTGTCTCTCACACACACGCATTTAAAGAAAGAGAGAAGGAGCATCAATATGGCAAATGAGCAAAAAGCATGCATGTTATTTTTTTTCACTTTTTCATGTCCATACAAAATATGTTAAGAAAATTCAAATAGGTTACTGAAATACTCCCTCTTCTCTATTTTCTTTCATTAGACAAAAACACTTTCTTTCTCTCTCTCCCTCTCTCTCCTCTGTTTTCTTGCAGGAGGAACAAAGTCATTATTTGAGGCATGAGCTCTACAACCATCAGAATAGGGACTTTTTTTACTGTCTTCTCTCTCCTCCGACCCAATCATTCCATCTCTTGTGTTGGTATGCATCTCATTTCTGCTCATTTATTTTGTGTGTCTAGATGTGGATTTTGTTTTCCTTGAAAAATTTGTGAGTACGAAGTAACCAAGTCCATGTTGCAATAGAAACATTGTTTTTTGGTATGTTTTTTCTGAACAAAGTTTTGGAAACCCAGCTTGTGCAATGTGTTTTTTAATTTGATTGGTCATATATTTAAGATGCTGGAAAAATATAATTTCAACTCAGTTTTCCGATCAATTCATTGGTTCTTTAAGGTGTTAATATTTGCAGTTTTTCTTGGTGTGGTTATTGATAGTTGTTTAGTAATTTTAACCTGAAGAAATATGGGATAGGATGGTGGGGCCCACAAAGATTTGGTATTTTGATCTTTTGCATGTTTTCCCAAAATGGGATGTCTGTATTTTTATTTGCTGAGACAACAAGTTGGAAGAAACACATAGTTTCAGCTTTCTCTCAAAAAACAAAATTTTCTTTAAAGTTTCTTCTTTTCTTTGAAGAGACCACTTCACTTCTACTTCTTTCTTGAGGCCAAAACACACACAGTAAGTCCACACACCCTAATTTTATCTTACTTTTTTCCCGAGAAAATATGTGTTTATGTTGCAATCGAGAAATTCTGTTTGTGGGTGTGTGGCCTCAATGGTTTTGGATTGTTTTGGTTCTTAGTTTGGTTTTGCATTTATTTGGGTTGAATTTGGTGTATTCCAATAATTGATCATTAATAAAATTGTTATTATTATTTATTTTGCTGCATTAAATTTATTTTTATTTTCATATATTTCTAAATAATTAGCTTGAAAATGGTTCTTATTGTGATTTTTTTTTCTTTTTGTGGCGATAGCTTGAAAATTGTTTAAGGTGTTAAGGTTTGCAGTCTTTCTTGGGGTAATGATTGTTTGGGACATTGATAGTTTTGTTTATCTAAGAAAATTTACCTTTTCTTAATTTTCGTATAATGTCAAACTAAGAAAATTAAATCGAAAGTACTATATATCGCTGCCTATATAGATGTAGACATCAGGGTAGGTTTTCACGTGTCACATTTTTATTAGCTCAACTTTTTCCTTTTTGGGTCAATTAACTTGTCTCACACACACACACATTTAAAGAAAGAGAGAGGGAGCACCAATATGGCAAATGAGCAAAAAGCATGCATGTTATTTTTTTTTTTACTTGTTCATGTCCATGCAAAAGATGTTAAGAAGATTCAAATAGGTTACTAAATACTCTCTCTTCTCTATTTTCTTTCATTACACAAAATCACTTTCTTTCTTCTCTTCTCTGTTTTCTTGCATGAGGAACAAAGTCATCATTTGAGGCTTGAGCTCTACAACCATCAGAATAGGGACTTCTTTGACTGTCTTCTCTCTCCTTCGACCCGATCATTTCATCTCTTGTGTTGGTATGCATCTTATTTTTGCTCAATTATTTTGTGTGCCTGGATGTGAATTTTGTTTTTCTTGAAAAATTTGTGAGTACGAAGTAAGAAAGTCCATGTTACAATAGAAACATTGTTTTTTGGTATGTTTTTTCTGAACAAAGTTTGTGCATAGAGCCGTCAATTTGGGACGGTCCCGTTGACATGTCCTGTCCCGACATACAAATAAGATGAAATGAAAGGGTTAAATTAGTTCCACGGAATTTATTTTGTTCTTCCAATTCCAAATTCAAATATTGGAATTGAGGTTGCCAAACATTCCCTTAATGTTTTCTGTCACAATATTCCGAATTTCTGTTTGATTGGAAATCCTTTTTTTTTTTAGTAGAAAAATAAGCAATCCTATTGAGTCAAATTTATCACCCAATGTCTGTCAAACTAAAACTTTACGGCTTATTTTAATACCGCAATTACGATATAGATGTATTATAGAAATGGCAAATGCGGGTCGATCGCACGAGGACAATGTTACTATGGATTAATACTTGCTTTTAAATAGGAACTATGAATAAAAATGGATTGGGGGAGAAAATTGTTTTGTTGATTATCTATAAATAAATGAAAACAACTCTATTAAATTGAACTCATTATAATGAAGGAAATTCTCAGGATTGAGATTCAAACAACATGTATTCATCAACAATTAATCATGATTTAGATAAAGGTTTCATCAAAATCAAGGATGATACGCTATTCGTGCTACCTTCTCACGATCAAGCAAGCTAACACATGTATTTTAACACTAACACGATCTTTCTATCGATGGTTTCGTACATTAGTCAAAACCCATTAAGTTCATGTTGAAATCCACGTATTTTCCAATTAAGGATCATCACTAGGCAATTAATCTACTCTCGTGATTAATATTGCCTAGTTTAATTTATATGGTTCCGTTAATCAAGATTTACTGCTAAGTGCATCTCTTGATTAACTAGGATTCATACAAATATGTACGTCTTCATATTCGTAGCCTTCATTTTAAGTTCGGATCTCACCCACTAAACGGTAAAATTAACCCCGGCCGTCATCGTAAGTCCGTATCTCACCCACTAAATGGCAAAACAAACCCCGGCCGTCATCGTAAGTCCGAATCTCGCCCACTAAACGGCAAAACAAACCTCGGCTGTCATCGTAAGTCTGGACCCCAAGGCGCAAACATTTTCAAACACAAATCCCAAAGAGAAAACACCTCCAAATGCGGATCTCAAGGCACAAAACGCCTCCAAAACACAAAATAAAACCGGCCATCAAAATAAGCCCGAACCCCCTTCCCCAGCGGACAAAAGTCAAAACGGTCATCCTTGTAAACCCGTACAAAAATACATATCCCCAGCACTGGCCATCATCGTAAGCCCGAATCTCAAGGCGAAAACGCCTCCACACACAAATTCCAAGGCGCAAATGCCTTCGAACACACATCTTAAGGCACAAATGTCTTCAAAACAAACAAGCCATTCCCCCGGCAGCCATCTTAAGCCCGAACTTTTCCCAGGGAACAAAACACAAGGCAAGCACGCCCCTCAAAGTCAAAAGGCTTATGCGCGAGCACCTTCCCCTCAAGGCGCAAATACTTTCATCCACGACTTAGGACACCGACATGTCCACGCCCAAAACCACAGTCAGAGGACATCACACGTCCTTATAAGGACACCACCTCAGTCAGAGGACATCCCACATCCTCATAATGACACCACCTCAGTCAGAGGACATCACACGTCCTCATGCACAACACAACCACAGTCAGAGGACGCCATCACATCCTCATAACGACACCATCTCAGTCAGAGGACATCACACGTCCTCATGACGACACAACCTCAGTTAGAGGACATTACACGTCCTCATGCACGACACCACCTTAGTCAGAGGACATCACACGTCCTCATGCATGATACCACCTCAGTCAGAGGACATCACACGTCCTCATAATGACACCAACTCAGTCAGAGGACATCACACATCCTTATAACGACACAACCTCAGTCAGAGGATATCACATGCCCTCATGCACAACCTCAGTCAGAGGGCATCACACGTGCTCATAACGACACAACCTCAGTCAGTTAGAGGACATCACACGTCCTCATGCACGACACAATCTCAGCCAGAGGACACCGTCGCATCCTCATACACAAAAACATCTTTTCGTAAGATTACCCATCTTCTCGTAAGATTACCCTTCTTTTACTAAGATTACCCATCTTCTAGTAAGATTGCACATCACCCACTTCACCGACTCCCCCTTAAAGGAAAGTCGGGTGATTGCCACGAAGTCCGTGGGAGTAACCATTTTCTCCCCCCAGCTAAAGTGGAAGGTATGTGTGGTGTCCCACCAGTACTCAGACAAGGCCAAGAAGATGCCCTTGTTCTTCTGCGTCTCAGCTATCCCGGGCAGGTTCTCCATGAACACGTTCAGTCCCGTAGCAATCACTAGACTCCGAGGACTAGGCCTCCCATCTCGGGAAATATCAGGCATACTCCGCCACAACTCAACCACGGCCTCAAGGGACCCCTATGACTTCATCCTCTTCGCCTTCCCATACAAAGGCACCTCCTCCTGCAGGTAAACACAGCAAAGGTACGTCAATAAACGAAACTTAAACAAATATTCTAAAAACAAAAACAATGACACATATCACTTACAAAGCACAAAAGTCCGTCCCAACACGGCAATCTCACAAAGCACAAAAGTCCGTCCCAACACGGGAATTTTTCAAACAAAAGTCCGTCCCAACACGGCAATTTTTTCAAACAAAAGTCCGTCCCAACACGGCAATTTTTCAACACAAGGGATCCGTCCCTACACATTTTCAAACAAAACTCCGTCACAAAAATACGGCGCACAAAAACTTTCCACACAAAGTCCGTCCCTACACGGCAATTTTTCCCCACAAAAAATCATGTACATACAAAAATAGCATCAAGGTACAGATCACCAAAGCATGCATTTCAAGGAGAGGCACTGTATTTTCACAAATAAGAGCTAAACTTCACATTTTTGAACAAAAATCACATACCCACAATCCCTACATGCTCAATTTCAACAATTCATCATCAATTTCCCAAAACAAGCATGGCAACAACAAAATTCCCAAATATGCAAAAACTAAAACCCTAGTTCTAGCATACATCATTCAACGCAAGAATCAAAACAAAATTTGATTTCTTAACTCCATTTTCGCCTTTTCCCTTGAGTTGTGCACATCCAAATCAAGATACAACTCATCCGGATTCATTGTTGAATGTGAGAATGAAGAAAAATTCATTTGGAGGTCCAACCTCCTCTCTATGGCCTCTCGGCCCCTTTGACAACAACCTCGCCCCAATTATTTCGCCATGATAACAATCTAAGCAACTTGGAAGGATTCTCTCAAGAAAATCTTGCTCAAAATTCAAATTTTCTTCTCTCTTTCTCCCTTTCGCCTCGGCAGAAGAATGGAAAATGGAGTGGGCGTCGTTGCTGGAAATCTGATTTTGAATCAGAAAATCAGATTTACATATGAATCCGAGCGGACCTCTTTGCATGCAAGATGAATCCGTGCGGACACCTTTGCATCCCAGGCGAAATCCCCCTTTTGCCCTTACAATCTTTGCCCATGGCCGTCCAAAGGTCATTTCCAGCAAAATCAATGCAGTTTGGTCCCTTAACCACCAAAACAAACCCCGGCCGTCATCGTAAGTCCGGATCATGCCCACTAAACGGTAAAATTAACCCCTGCCGTCATCGTAAGTCCGAATCTCACCCAATAAACTGTAAAATCAACAATTAATCATGATTTAGATAAAGGTTTCATCAAAATCAAGGATGATACACTATTCGTGCTACCTTCTCACGATTAAGCAAGATAACACATGTATTTTAACACTAACACGACCTTTCTATCGATGGTTTCGTACATTAGTCAAAACCCATTAAGTTCATGTTATAATCCACGTATTTTCCAATTAAGGATCATCACTAGGCAATTAATCTACTCTCGTGATTAATATTGCCTAGTTTAATTTATATGATTCCGTTAATCAAGATTTACTGCTAAGTGCATCTCTTGATTAACTAGGATTCATACAAATATGTACGTCTTCATATTCGTAGCCTTTAACAATGACATGAAGAAAATTGATTAAGAGATGAAGAGAAAATAAGCATGATATAATAATGTGAACACATGAAGTCGAGTTTCCAACCCAAGAATTTGGGAGATTACTCACTATCCATGATAAAAACCACAAGGATGATATGCAAATAAGACATAAAATAAAATAGGGAATAGAGATAATTATTCGTAATACTTGTAGAAAGAACAAGGGCTGAGAAAATAATCTTAAATGTATTATTGCTTCAACTCCAAATTTTCACTCAATAACGCCTTAATGATTCTCTCAAAGTTTGGATATAATGATGTTGTTTAACTAGATTATGTTTATAAGGAAATCTGGATGTCTGGATTATTGATTATATGTCCTATTTATAGGTGTTTGGGTCAAAAAAGTTGCACCAATTTCTTCAAAAGCCTCCACACTTTGAAAAGGCACCTTTTGACTGAGAACAGGTGCTGCTCGGTTGAGTCATATGCCATGCTCGGCCGAGCACAACTTTCCAGAATACATGTCCACTCGACTTTGATCTGCTCGTCTGACTCTATAGGGGTGCTCGGCCGATCACTTGCTGGTTTGGTCTGATTCAATTTTATTTTTCCAAGTTTGATCATTCTACTCCTATAAGCTTTCCTTCATGCCCTTTATACTCCAAAAATGTACCTAACTCCTATTAAATCATAAAAACATACTACCAAGTATAAAATCCGCGAAATAAGTACAAATATGAGCTAATTTAAACTAAAATGATTAAAAATACACTAAATAAAGCATAAATTTATCATATGAGCGCCTATAAAATAGACACTTTTCAACTCCCTCATACTTAAATTCTTGCTTGTCACTAAGCAAGTTTAGAACAAAATATAGAATATGAAGAAGAAAAGAGTGATAGCTATAAAAATAGAAAAAGAAAGAAATAAGAAAGTCCACTTATCAGAAGTGTGTTATAAGATTGTTACCAAATCATTTTCTACCTATTGCTCCATACCTTCCATAGTTAAAAACCTTGTGAAAAAGGATTATAAAAAGATATTAGAAAGCAAATCAAAAAGTATAAAATTATACTCCCTCCGTCCCAATCTAAATGTCCAAACTTTCCTTTTTGGGCGTCCCATTGAAAATGTCCCATTTCCAAAAAAGGAAAGTTTTTTTCACTATTCAACCCACTCATTCTCTCTCCTACTTTACTTTTACACTCACAACATTCTCTCTCCTAACTATTCCTCCCACTCATTCTCTCTCCTATTTAATTTTTCATACTCACAACATTTAAACTTTTTCTCTTTCCTACCTCACTTTTTCTCTTTCCTACCTCACTTTCCTTAATTCCCGCGCCGGACCCATTTTTGGACATTTAGATTGGGACGGAGGTAGTATATCACTAATGAATCATACTAAGCATAAGCATAAAAATGATTTAGCGATAGAAATGAATTTTTGGATCAAGAATTGATGGACTTTTAAAAAGATTTTTTGTTTTTGCTTCGAATGCTTGGTGAACAATAAAAATTTTAATTAAATGAGATGGATGAAATGTTTCATTAAGGAAAAAGATCATATTTTCCAAATTTAGAAAGCACCAATTGATATTCAATTTGAATCAAAAGTGGAATTGGGAAATATCAAGTTTAACAAAAAAAAAGAATCACCTTCTTTTAAAAAGGGATAATGACATAAATCCTTAAAAACTTTTGAATATTAACATAATGCATCTTGTTTTTACAACATCACACTCTAATAATGATTTATACATCTTGATTTTTGAGTGGAGAGCTTTTAACAAGATGTATACACTTTTTATTTAACTAGCCTTGAAAGTAGAACGGGAAAGAGGAATGATTCAAAAAGTGCATCAAGTGATGAGTTTCTAGAAAGGAAAATAAAATTTAATTCTTCAAGTTGAACAATTCATAAGAAACATTCGAAAACTTCTAAAAAAATCTTTTTTAGTGGAAGAAGTCCATCCAAGTGCCCAACGAATTCAAAAGTTTCATAAATCAACAATGCTTCACAAAATAGAATTATTAGCTTTATATCAATTTATGATTTTTTTTCATCTACTTTCTAGCATACTCTTAGGTTCATTTTTCTAAAATTTTCAAAAAATAAAAGATATGAAATTATGAGATAGAAGATGAATTATCAAAACAACTAGTAGGCAATGAACACAATATTATCATGGGGATGATATTATTTTTGTTTTAAGAAAATAAATATGATATACATTACTATGCATAAAAAAAGGAAGACATGAAAAACTAATTATTATGCAACTAAATGAAGAAAATGCAACTAAAAATCGGATAAAATCCTCCCCCACACTTGTAATGAACATTATACTCAATGTTTTAAAGACAAAGCAAAAATCAAAATAAGGATAGGGTGGGGGTAAGAGTAAACTCATAATGGTGGTGGTGGTGAAAAGTCCTCTCAATGCCTCATTCCATAGCTGTAGATATGATCAACCGTTCCTTGAACATGTTGTATACGACCCTCAATGTTATCTTGGAATTGGTTGAAGTTTTGGGAGAAGTGGTTAAGTTGTTGGAGTATTTGGGTGTCTTGTTGGAGCAGTTGGAATTGTTGGATTGCCAATTGGTTGAACTGTTGGTAAAAATTGGGTGGCATTTGGTTTAGGATAAGGTGGAGTGGTTGTTGTTGCTCTTCCTCATTCTCTTCCTCTTGCCCCATATTATTACCTTCATTCTCTTCCTCATCTTGACCTAAGACCCGGGGGAAAACCCAAGAATCCGGTTGGTTGACTACTACGACGGGTAGGTGTTGATAGGGTAAATTAATGTAAGGGTGTTTATTAGCTCCACCCCCTATATGCATAGTATAGCCCCCTTGTTCATTCTCCGAAATCATATTCATCGTTTTAAGGGCCGAAATGCCTAACAATGTTGATCCCCTAACTGGTACCCAAGATTCGGGACCCTCCTCCTGTATTTGGATGTGCACAAAAGTTGCAAAGAGTGTAATCATCCCTCCTATATGAATGTCTCCAGGTAAATTAGGTACAATGTGATCCCAAAGGCGTTCAATCAACCATTTCCCCAAGTTTATGCCCCTATATCCTGTGACAAATTCCCACAATAAAAACAACTCGATTTTATTAATAGTCCCCTTATCCTCTCTTGCAAATATGGTGCAAGCATACATCCTGTGAATATATCGGAGGACGGGGTGAACTATCAAATATGCTTTGGAGGTTATAGGGAGAAAATGTGAGTGGCCCGTGATTTGCCTCCAAAAAATGTCCGCATTAAATTGTTGAGGCATTTCATTCCTGACGTTTCTAGGGGAAGGCCATCCAAGGATTTCATTGATTTCATCTAGGGAGAGGGTGTGAGGTGTGTTAAGAAGACGAAATTCTAATTTGATATCCTCAAGTTCCTAAATGGTCGTTGTGTTTATCAGTGGTTTGATTTTCTTAGTCATAGTACTAAGAAATTCTAAAGTGAGGTTTTCATAAGTTTTTGCTTCGAGTCTAATGAATTACACTCCGCTCAACCCTTGGTGTCAATTCCAAATATTCCCATGGATCCCTAAAGCTCTCATTACATCATGGTCGGGGAATTGGGTGGGCTTGATATCTTTTGCACTCAACTTCTTGAATTTGGCAATTTCCAACTCGGTTTTAAACTTAATCCCCATTGTGTCAAGTGTTGGGGTCAACCTAGAACTAGAGGCATCATCCTTATGGGATCTCTTAGGGGCATTAGTTGTGGTCTTTCCTTTTCCCCTTCTCTGCATTGTAATCAATACTTAGCAAAACCCAATTTAAGCAAAAATAAGGGAGAGAGAAATTGGTGATACCCGAATTTAGTGAAGAAAATTGCCTTGAATCTGAGTTTCCTGCTTTGAAAGTAGCTTGAATCCTTCCAACCTTGTATTCTTGAACTTCAATTTGACCAAAATTGATAATTTTGGAATTGGGGCGAAATTTAGTGTTTCCGATTTTTGGTGATTGGGGTGAAATTTCTGATTTTGGAGGTTGGAAGAGTGTTTGGGAGATGGAATTAGGGTAGAGGAGGGTTGAATCGCTGGAGTTTATGGAGGATTTGGAGCTTTTGTGGTGGTAGGGGGCGGAGGTAGCGACGATTTTAGGAGAGAGAGAGAGAGAGAGAGAGAGAGAGAGAGAGAGAGAGAGAGAGAGAGAGAGAGAGAGAGAGAGGGAATAATCCTTAAAAATCTCGATTTTGACCAAAACAATTCATTCTTCAATGCGTCTTGCTCGACCGAGTCATTAGGGGTGCTCGGCCGAGCACCTGGCTCCAGATTGATATGCATTCGGCTTTTGTATGCTCGGCCGAGTCATGTGAGGTGCTCGGTCAAGTGCTACCTGTTCATATATTTTTTATTTTTTTTGAAAAACCTACAAAACAAAGATTAGTAACAATATAAAAATAAATAAAAATAAAAATAAACATATAAGAGTTGGTCTGGTGAAAAACGCGTTTCTCCATCTTTGTATGGAGAAACGGGTTTTTTAATATATTCAAAAATCGGGAACCGTTTGAATTAAACCGGTTCTATTGTCCAAAAACCTACACACACGTACACACTACAACGAAAACGCGTTTCTCCATCTCTCGCTTCGGACAGCTTCAATGAAATTGAATATCAAGAAACAATACGAAATCGATATTGATTAAATCGTAATATGAACCAAATCAACAACTACTGTTTTTAATTTTAATCAACGTTTATTTTACTAAGGTCGATTGTTATTGTACATTTCCAGAGATTGTTCTACGAAATTTTGGGGATCTATCCATCAATAGCATAAATGGAAGCTCAATTACATGACAGATATTCGTAAATATCACAAATCGATATTCTCCAGGCTACACAAATCGATATTCTACAAAGCTATGTGTTTGATCTCAATATAACTTATTTTTTAATTTTAAATTGACAATGTACTAGGCAATCGGATATGGCCATGTGATATCCGTAAGTACCTAAAATGTATATCCGTAAATGTGTTATGTACATATCCGTAAATTTATATAAATGATATCCGCATTACCAAAAATGTATATCCGTAAATGTGTTAGGTACATATCCGAGAAACCTTCAAAATGAATATCCGTAAACATTCATAATGAAAGTTTTAGTTTGTTTCAATTGTGTGTTTATGGATATTCAATTTGGAGAGTTCTCCGATATTCACTTTGTCAATGGTGTTTATGGATATTCAATTTGGTAGTTCTGGATATTCAATTTGGTAGTTCTGGATATTCATTTTGAAGGTTTCTGGATACTCATTTTGAAGGTTTTTTGATAGTCAATGGGTGTTTTTGGATATTCAATTTGGAAGTTCTGGATATTCAAATTGTATTTATATTTATATAGGTTGAGTACTTGAATCCAAAAAGTTGCTCAATGAATTCAATGCACTTACATTTATTACTCTTTGAATTCAATGAATTCAATGCACTTACCAACTGAACACATTTATTACTCTTTGAATTGTTTCCAAGGTATATGCACTATAAATAGGAAGGGGCTAGACACTGGCACTATACAACACATGAACTGGAAATTTCAAAATTACATCTCTTCTTTCATTAAAATCAGCCCGCCTCTCATAATTTCAAGCAATATGTCCTCAAATGATGAGTATGACTCGATGAGAAAGAGTTTAGGAGTGCCTTTCGTGAAATGACAAAGAAACTCCACTTTGGTCATCTTCGTATCCCTCGACTCGACCGGACATCTCCAGCTAAGTTGTATGTATGCCCTCTACGGCCTTGTGCGGGCGTATGATACGTGAAAGGAACCAAACCGCAATGCTTCAAAGCATGCCTTTGATTCTTGTGCACCCACTTCCTCTTTCTCCAATGTTGCCAAAGCCGAGCACAAGGCTTTGGCAAAATACCTTAAGGAGTATTTGGAGTTGTTTGGACTGTGGAAATTCCTTCTTGCAAGAAGGACAAGGTCAAGAAGAAGCCCTTTGATAAAGGTGATGGAGGATGTGATGGAGTTTACGGTGTCAAGCCTTATGGGGGTTATGGGAAGGGAAAAAATGTAATTTAAATTTTTTCAATTTAGTAAATTATTTATATAAATGATATCCGAAGTATACGAATTTATATCCCGAAATGTGTTAGATACATATCCGTAAATTGCTTATGGCTTTGGTCAATTCTATGTCCGAAACATACAAAATGATATCCGTAAACGTTCAAAATGAATATCCGTAAATTACCAAATTGAATATCCAGAACTACCAAATTGAATATCCAAAAACACACTATTGACCATGTCCGAAACAATAAAATGTATATCCGTAATGTACCTAATTCAATATCCGAAACTTTAAATTGACAATGTACTAGGCAAAGGGACATGGCCATGTCCTTGGCCAAGGCCAATGCTATATCCGTAAACTACAAAAATGAATATCCGTAAACATTCAAAATGATTAAGACATAAACATCTAAGATTATCAATATAATGTATATCCAAAACTTCCAAATTGAATATCATAAACACACTATTGACCATGTCCGAAACAATAAAATGTATATCCGTAATGTACCTAATTCAATATCCGAAACTTTAAATTGACAATGTACTAGGCAAAGGGATATGGCCATGTCTTTGGCCAAGGCCAATGCTATATCCAGAAACATTCAAAATGAGTATCCGTGAACTTTCAAATTGAATATCCGTAACTACCACATTGGATATCCGTAAACACACAATTGACCATATCCGTAAACAATAAAATTTATATCCGTAAAGTACCAAGTTGAATATCCGTAAACTTTAAACTCGGCAATGTACTAGGCCAAGGAATATCCGTAGAAACCTTCAAAATGAATATCCGAAACTAACTAACTACGCCTTTTCTTGCGTAATCATATTCTCCGATTGATTTAGAATCTCAAATTCAACAACCTACGCATCCCGAACCCGGGCTACAAATAGGTTTTCTCTCTTAACTTTATTGACATATTGATTTAGAATTACCGATTTCATATGACATTATTCTTTTTAATATATTTTGTGTGTGCAAGAATCAGAATCGAGGACCCTAATATTGATATAAGCAAAAATTTGCTGGGAACAAAAGCAAAGACATGGGAGGAATTGTACAAACTGTATAAACTTCATGCAAATGCACTAGGATTTAGTATTAAGTTGTCAACAAATCATGTTTCAAAAAAGACTTCAAGGATATTAGACAAGCTATTCCGTTGCTCGTGTGAAGGAGTTACCAGATCAACCCAAGAGGTTATGTGGGGACCCCGACCCGGAACCTACACGTGTCCCGAGTTGGTGCGTCCCCAAACTAACCCAAAAACACTAAACTTTTTTAAACTTTACTTTGACTTTCCAACATGAACATGAATAACATAACATTTCAAAAGAACTCCACTCTACTCCACATCGGAGGAGGATATAACTAACTTTGAAAATAGTTAACTGTTTAGTTACAAAAGATTTAAGGTTATGACGTAGAGTTTAAGGTTTATAATTACAAACTCCAAGAATGGAATTACCAAAATACAATTTATACGTCACCCTAAACATACCCTGACAATACCCCAAAAGATTTCTCCAAACTCCTCTCCGTCCTTACTTGGGCGGTCCTCCTGTCTCGGGATCTAAAACAGTAAAGGGAGAGGGGTGAGAATAAATCTCAGCAAGCTATTATGGATGCAGCAATATGCCAAATAAATGCAACATATAACAAGTCGCACATAACACATTGGAAAAGCTATAAACACATTCCATTACCTTGGTTTACCTTTTTCCGTCTGAACAGTAGTCGTACAACATTGGGTCTAATAATACTCCAATTACGGTGGCCGCTTAAGCAATACTCACGTCTTATAAGACCCGTTTTTCGTAGAACCATATAAGACAAGAGCAACTCTGTAAGGTTTTTGGCTCAATACAGATGCTATACCCCAACCTGTGGCCACAGGAGGGGACGGTCACAGATATAACATAATCCGATCACATTAGGTCACACTTCCATAATTGATCGTATTCTGTTATACCCCCAACGTCAGCTGACTCACACATATCAAGCACATAATAGATACTTGAATAAAATCCACAAAAAGGGATAAACAATAGCTACATGGTAATATATACTCATGCCCAACAATCTCAAAGTGCAACAATTTATGAATACACTTAAACAATATCGACAACGAGATATATAACATCAAGTAAGGAAAAGAGGGATCATCAACCTACCCTACAAATTCCGTAAACAAGGATACAAGACCTAAGTGAAGGTTCAAGTTCAATTACCAAGTGGGAGTGTCCAATTATAGGTGGCCAACAACATGCTAAACGATCCTAGTTCAAATCAGGAAATATTGTTTCAGGGGCGTGGGCGACCGCCCATACCACTTGGGCGACCGCCCAAGTGGATTTCCAAAGGCATGTGAAGTTTCTGCCCAACTGGGCGACCGCACACACAACCAAGGGCGACCGCTCACAAGGGAGCTCAAAGGGGATGGGCGACCGCCCATACCTCTTGGGCGACCGCCCAAGAGGATTTCAAAGGGACTCAACTTTCTGGACACATGGGCGGCCGCTCAGCCCCCCTTGGGCGACCGCCCAAGTGCCGGATCAGGAAATTCCCAGGTTGCCAAATGTATAAACCTTTCCTCATTTCATTTCTTTCCAAGGTTTCTTCCTACTCTACATTTAAGAACAAGGAAAGGGATTCCTACATTGCCTAAGTTCAACCTAACTCATGTATCCCAATATAAAGGAACCCTAGATCATTGTTCATTACACATTTTCCCCAAATCATATACTCTAGGTTATCAACCAAACTTTAAGTTCATCATATTTCATTTTCTACTTATCCAACTCTCATAAAATTCCCAAAAACATGAATCAAGCATCATAAGCACAAGGAGATACTTAAGGAGAATATGAACAAATAGTAGAAGGGAAGGCATAACAACTTACCTTTGCCAAAACAAGAGGAAAGGATGATTTTCTTGGCTTGAAGAATTCCTTGAGATGATCCACACACAAAAGGACACTTAGTTTTTCAAATGGACAAGAATGATCTTGGTAGAAGTGTAGGAGAGAGAGGTTTTCACAATTGTTCTTCTATGGAGAAATGAAGGAATGAGGTGAGAAGGAGAAGAGGATGACTAGGGGAAGTATGGGAGTGTGAAGGGAGGTGTAAGAGAGAGTATGGTGAGGTGAGGGAAAGTGTTGACTAAAGTGCCAAAGGAGGAGGGATTTAGGGAATGGAGAACCGGCCCCCCCCCCTCCCCCTTCTCCCTACTCAATCAAATACTTTACCAAATTTAAAATGATCATCACCCAATTAAATATCTACCCAATTTATCTTACTCCCATTATTTATTTATTTGCTATTTTTATATTTTTCCTAGAACACTAATTTATTTTATTTTCATTTATTCTATCATATGAAATCAAGTATGTAAAAATAGGCACACAATAGTAATAATAATATCAAAAGCACACAATATAATATTAAAATTTAGTGCCTAGGGTTAGGGTCGTTACACTCACTCCCCCTTAAAGAAAATTCGTCCCGAATTTTAAAAGAAAACTTACTTGGATTTTCAAACAACCACGGGTACTTCGCTCTCATCTCCGACTCTAGCTCCCACGTCGCTTCCTCTACGGTGTGGTTCTTCCAAAGGACTTTCACTATAGGAATACTCTTGGTCCTCAACTCCTTAACTTGGAATTCTAGGACTCTTAACGGCTCTTCAACATACGACATGTCCGCTTGGACATCATCGGGAGGAGAGCTCAAAACGTGGGAGGGGTCATGACAATACTTCCTAAGCATAGAAACGTGGAACACATCATGAAGCAAAGAGAGAGACGGAGGCAACGCTAACCGGTAAGCCAATTCCCCTATCTTCTCTAGAATCTCAAACGGTCCCACAAACCTCGGGGCTAACTTACCCTTATTACCAAACCTTTTAATCCCCGTCCTCGGAGAGACCTTCAAAAACACAAAGTCACCAACCCGAAATGATAAATCCCGTCTTCTGTTGTCGGCGTAGCTTTTCTGTCGACTCTGAGCTGTCTTCAATCTATCCCGAATCACTTTGATCTTCTCCGTAGAATCTCGAACCAAATCCGGGCCCCAAAGTCTTGCTTCACCAACCTCGTCCCAACACATCGGAGATCGACACTTCCTACCATACAAAGCTTCATACGGAGCCATCTCAATACTGGACTGATAACTGTTATTGTAAGCAAACTCCACTAAAGGTAAATGATCCTCCCAAGATAACTGGAAATCCATCACACAAGCCCGTAACATATCCTCAAGTATCTGAATAGTTCTTTCGGACTGACCATCGGTTTGAGGATGAAACGCGGTACTAAAACACAACTTAGAACCCAAGGCTTCATGCAATGCTCTCCAAAATCTAGATGTAAATCTCGGATCTCTGTCGGACACAATACTAACCGGAACCCCGTGAAGTCTTACAATCTCCTTCAAATACAACTGGGCTAACTTCTCCAACGAAAACTTAGTTGACACCGGAAGAAAATGAGCCGACTTCGTCAACCGATCCACGATAACCCATATAGCATCCATCTTCTTCGCGGTAAGAGGTAGACCCGAAACAAAATCCATCGAGATCCCTTCCCATTTCCACTCCGGAATATCCAATGGTTGAAGTAGTCCCGCCGGTCTTTGATGTTCTGCCTTAATCTGTTGACACGTCAAACACTTAGATACATAATCCGCTATTTCCCTTTTCATACCATTCCACCAATACCCACGCTTCAAGTCTTGATACATTTTGGTACTTCCCGGATGAATCGCAAACTTGGACTTATGGCCATCCTCTAAAACACGCTTCTTGATTTCCGGCGATGACGGAACGCAAATTCTCCCTTGGAAAGTTAAAATCCCATCTCGATTCAAAGCAAAATCCCCGGCTTTCCCATCTTGCACTTGATCACAAATTTTCTTCAATTCCGGATCTTCTTGTTGAGCTTCCTTCAAATCACCATACAATGTCGGAACGGCTCGAACATTCGCAACTATCACTTCACTCTTCAACTCCCGAGAACTCAAGGCTGTCACATACGCCTTTCGGCTAATCGCATCGGCCACCACATTGGCCTTCCCCGGATGATAGGATATGACACAATCAAAATCCTTCAAAAACTCTAACCATCTTCTTTGCCGGTTGTTCAACTCCTTTTGGGTAAATAGGTACTTCAAACTCTTATGATCGGTGAAAATCTCGAATTTCGCCCCATAAAGATAATGCTTCCACTTATGTAACGCAAACACAATCGCCGCCAATTCCATATCATGAGTAGGGTAATTCTGTTCCGCCGGTGATAACTTCCTAGAGGCATACGCAATAACCTTTCCATCTTGCATTAACACACATCCCAAACCCGCCTTCGAGGCATCACTATAGATCACAAAATTCTCACAACCATTCGGAAGGGTAAGAACCGGAGCCGTCGTCAACCTCTTCTTCAATTCATCAAAACTTGCTTCACACTTGGAATCCCATACAAACGGTACATCTTTCCGAGTCAACCTAGTCAACGGAGTAGCAATCCGAGAAAACCCTTCAATGAACCTCCGATAATATCCCGCCAACCCAAGAAAACTACGGACCTCGGTCACAGTCGAAGGTTGCTTCCAATTAACCACGGCTTCAATCTTCGAAGGATCAACGGAAATTCCCGAACTCGATACAACATGCCCCAAGAAAGAAATCTGCTCAAGCCAAAACTCGCACTTACTGAACTTGGCATACAACTGCTTCTCACGAAGAACGGACAAGACAATCCTCAAATGATTCTCATGCTCTTCCCGGGACTTAGAATACACAAGAATATCATCAATAAAGACCACCACAAAACTATCAAGATAAGGCTTGAAGACACGGTTCATCATATCCATAAACACGGCTGGAGCATTAGTCAACCCAAACGGCATCACAACAAACTCATAATGACCATATCTAGTACGGAAAGCTGTCTTAGCAATATCATCCGGCCTAATCTTCAACTGATGGTATCCGCTTCTCAAATCAAGCTTTGAGTAGATAACGGAACCTTGGAGCTGGTCAAACAAATCATCTATATGAGGAAGAGGATACTTATTCTTAATGGTGGCTTGGTTCAACAAACGATAGTCAATGCACAATCGTAAGGTACCATCCTTCTTCCTAACAAACAAGACCGGTGCTCCCCACGGAGACACACTAGGACGAATAAAACCTCGGTCTAACAATTCTTGCAATTGGACCTTCAACTCTTTTAACTCGGCCGGAGCCATTCTATAGGGTGCTTTAGAGATAGGAGCGGTACCGGGTACTAAGTCAATACAAAACTCTATCTCACGGTCCGGAGGCATAGAGTACTCACTAGAGAACACATCACTAAATTCATTCACAACCGGAACATGAGCTAACTCGGGAGACTTCTTATTGGAATCTACCACATAAGCTAAGTAACCCGTACACCCCTTAGATAGCATCTTTCTAGCTTTTAAGGCAGAAATAACATGTAACCCGAACATAGATTTATCGGCATCAAATATAAATGTAGGCACATCAGGCATAGCAAATGAGACTCGCTTCCTACGACAGTCTACCAAAGCATGGCACTGACTCAACCAATCCATACCAAGGATCACATCAAAATCACGGATTGGTAACTCGACCAAATCCACCGGCAATACATGCCCACAAATAGTCACATCACATCCACGATATATCAAAGAAGATTCAAGGCTCTCTCCCATAGGAGTAGAGACCTCTAACACATAAGGCATAGATTCAGGCAAGATATGCAATGAGAATGCAAAATGAGACGCCACAAATGAATGGGAAGACCCGGGATCTATAAGAATGCGGGCCTTAACTCTGAGACAGGAACTATACCTCTAATGACGGCATTAGGATCGACCTCTCCTCGACCCAAAGCAAACACACGACCTTGGACTCTATCCTTAGGTTTCCCATCAACATCTCTCTTCACACCACTACCTTGACCCCCGAATCCGGTACCCGACGCTTGCTTATTCTGTAACTTGGGACAATTCCTCCTGAAATGGCCCGGCGATCCACACTCCAAACACTTGCCTTGTTTGCTCCAACATTTGTCTTCGGAATGCCCTATCCTCTTGCAAAACCCACATGTTGTCCCAAGCTGACCGGAAGTCGCACGATTTGCCGGAGCCGCCACATGACCTCCTCGATTCGCTCCCGGGGTGAAAGTCCTCGGCTGCACTCTATTCTGTCCCGATCCTTGACCCTGAAATCTGTTCCTGTTTCCTCCCTCATTCTTACCACGATGCTCCTCTATGTCGTTCTCAATCCGGTACGCCATATTCACTGCTGCTTGGAAATTGGCGAAGTTATGCGTCAACAACTGCTTCCGAAACTCAACTCTTAAACCTTTCACAAACCGGTAAACTCGCCTCTCCTCATCTGGCACCAAATGAGGACAATATCGGGCCAATTCTGTGAACTTTGCCGAATCTTTGCGCTATCGTCATGGTCCCTTGCTCCCGGCTTCAAAACTCGCCTTCTTTCTTGTCCCTAGTAACCATCGGCACAAAGTGATCTCGGAACTTGAGCGTGAAGTTCTCCCACGTCTGCGGTGTCAAATCTCGGTCCCAACCATCCTTTACCACTTGCCACCAATGCTCCGCTGGTCCTTCCAATTTGAAAACGGCGCATCTCACTTTCTCCGCATCAGTACTCTCCATAGCTGCGAAAATCTTGTTCATAGCCTCAAGCCACCTCTCAGCCTTCACCGGATCCGGATCTCCGTTGAAGCTAGGAGGAGACATCTTCACGAACTTCTCCAAACCATGTTGCCCTTGTCTGCCTAGATTCTGATTCAAATTCGATTACTGCGTTGCCATATCTTTGAAGGAACCCTCGGAACATGTCCATCATCTCGGCGTTCGGATTACCAACACCACCCAAACCCGTTCGGATCACCTTCATTTCCCGCCATTACAACAAACTCCTGCATTAAACACTCGACGTCAGTTACCACACACTCTCACTCGGCCTAGACTCTACCCAAGAATTCTAACCGAGCTCTGATACCAACTGTGGGGACCCCGACCCGGAACCTACACGTGTCCCGAGTTGGTGCGTCCCCAAACTAACCCAAAAACACTAAACTTTTTTAAACTTTACTTTGACTTTCCAACATGAACATGAATAACATAACATTTCAAAAGAACTCCACTCTACTCCACATCGGAGGAGGATATAACTAACTTTGAAAATAGTTAACTGTTTAGTTACAAAAGATTTAAGGTTATGACGTAGAGTTTAAGGTTTATAATTACAAACTCCAAGAATGGAATTACCAAAATACAATTTATACGTCACCCTAAACATACCCTGACAATACCCCAAAAGATTTCTCCAAACTCCTCTCCGTCCTTACTTGGGCGGTCCTCCTGTCTCGGGATCTAAAACAGTAAAGGGAGAGGGGTGAGAATAAATCTCAGCAAGCTATTATGGATGCAGCAATATGCCAAATAAATGCAACATATAACAAGTCGCACATAACACATTGGAAAAGCTATAAACACATTCCATTACCTTGGTTTACCTTTTTCCGTCTGAACAGTAGTCGTACAACATTGGGTATAATAATACTCCAATTACAGTGAGCTGCTTAAGCAATACTCACGTCTTATAAGACCCGTTTTTCAGAGAACCATATAAGACAGTAGCAACTCTGTAAGGCTTTTGGCTCAATACAGATGCTATACCCCAACCTGTGGCCACAGGAGGGGACGGTCACAGATATAACATAATCCGATCACATTAGGTCACACTTCCATAATTGATCGTATTCTGTTATACCCCCAACGTCAGCTGACTCACACATATCAAGCACATAATAGATACTTGAATAAAATCCACAAAAAGGGATAAACAATAGCTACATGGTAATATATACTCATGCCCAACAATCTTAAAGTGCAACAATTTATGAATACACTTAAACAATATCGACAACGAGATATATAACATCAAGTAAGGAAAAGAGGGATCATCAACCTACCCTACAAATTCCGTAAACAAGGATACAAGACCTAAGTGAAGGTTCAAGTTCAATTACCAAGTGGGAGTGTCCAATTATAGGTGGCCAACAACATGCTAAACGATCCTAGTTCAAATCAGGAAATATTGTTTCAGGGGCGTGGGCGACCGCCCATACCACTTGGGCGACCGCCCAAGTGGATTTCCAAAGGCATGTGAAGTTTACGCCCAGGCGGGCGACCGCACACACATCCAAGGGCGACCGCTCACAAGGGAGCTCAAAGGGGATGGGCGACCGCCCATACCTCTTGGGCGACCGCCCAAGAGGATTTCAAAGGGACTCAACTTTCTGGACACATGGGCGGCCGCTCAGCCCCCCTTGGGCGACCGCCCAAGTGCCGGATCAGGAAATTCCCAGGTTGCCAAATGTGTAAACCTTTCCTCATTTCATTTCTTTCCAAGGTTTCTTCCTACTCTACATTCAAGAACAAGGAAAGGGATTCCTACATTGCCTAAGTTCAACCTAACTCATATATCCCAATATAAAGGAACCCTAGATCATTGTTCATTACACATTTTCCCCAAATCATATACTCTAGGTTATCAACCAAACTTTAAGTTCATCATATTTCATTTTCTACTTATCCAACTCTCATAAAATTCCCAAAAACATGAATCAAGCATCATAAGAACAAGGAGATACTTAAGGAGAGTATGAACAAATAGTAGAAGGGAAGTCATAACAACTTACCTTTGTCAAAACAAGAGGAAAGGATGATTTTCTTGGCTTGAAGAATTCCTTGAGATGATCCACACACAAAAGGACACTTAGTTTTCCAAATGGACAAGAATGATCTTGGTAGAAGTGTAGGAGAGAGAGGTTTTCACAAATGTTCTTCCATGGAGAAATGAAGGAATGAGGTGAGAAGGAGAAGAGGATGACTAGGGGAAGTATGGGAGTGTGAAGGGAGGTGTAAGAGAGAGTATGGTGAGGTGAGGGAAAGTGTTGACTAAAGTGCCAAAGGAGGAGGGATTTAGGGAATGGAGAACCGGCCCCCCTCCCCCTTCTCCCTACTCAATCAAATACTTTACCAAATTTAAAATGATCATCACCCAATTAAATATCTACCCAATTTATCTTACTCCCATTATTTATTTATTTGCTATTTTTATATTTTTCCTAGAACACTAATTTATTTTATTTTCATTTATTCTATCATATGAAATCAAGTATGTAAAAATAGGCACACAATAGTAATAATAATATCAAAAGCACACAATATAATATTAAAATTTAGTGCCTAGGGTTAGGGTCGTTACAGGTTAACATCAGTGTTCCATCACCAGTTGATGTTAATGAAGTTCAAATTCCTTCACCAGTTGAACAACTCGATGTTACCAAAAAACAACAAAAGAGAAGGAGAAATTACATAAAGAGGACTCAATGTAAGGCTCTTTTGAGGGCGAAATTGATAAAAGAGGAAGATATGTATATTGTTGACCGCCATGTTACAGAGCACAATCATCCAATGACAAGGACAGATTGGAACCATTTGAAGCGTAGTGAAAGGTGTATCTCGGAAGATCGGGGTGATATAATTGAAATAATGGAAGAAGGCTGGTATAAGACCAAGCGATGGATATAGTCTTTTGGTAAAAGCAGTAGGTGGAGAGGAACATGTTGGTCACACAAAGAAAGATCATGTCAATTTTGTTCGAAACTTAGAATGGAAAAAATTGAAAATGGTGATGCTCGAGAATGTTGTTGATAGGCTTTTTGAAATTTCACTTTGGAAGATCGAGGGTTCTATTTTAAAATCAAATTTGATGATGAAGGAAGACTTGGGGCTATATTTTGGAGAGATAGCATGATGAAGGAAGATTACAAGCTCTATGGAGATCTGGTTATATTTGACACAACTTATACTACAAATAGATACAATCTTATTTGTGCCCCAATAGTTGGCATTAATAATCATTGGAACAACTGTCATGTTTGGTTGTGCTTTCATAGCAAATGAAAAAAAAAGAAACATTTGTATGGTTGCTTAAGCGGTTTAGAAAATCAATGGGAGGCAAAGAACCAAAAACAATATTTACGAGACCAAGACCAAGCAATGTCAAATGCAATTGAAGAGGTATGATTATAAAATTCCATAACCCGGTTCTTTTATAATATTTCTTATCTAGTATTTTATTTGTGCTATATAGTTCTTATGGTTATTGAATTTGTAGTTTACGGATATTCTTTTGGTAGTTTACGGATATTCAATTGTTAGTTTACGTACATGACAAAAAATTGGTCAATGAAAATTTATTGTATGTTAATATCCGAAGCATATAATGTTAATATCCGAAACTTTATTATAATACGTGTATTTGAAGGGCGGACGAGGCATAGGCTATGTTTATGGCACATCCAACAAAATCTTTGTATCCCACTTTGGACAATTGAAGACAAATGAAGATTTTAAAAGAATTTGATCATTGTTTAATGGGATGTACCGGTGAGGATGAATTTGAAAGATGTTGGGAGTCAATGCTCGTGAAATACAATCTCGTTGAAAATTCCTGGTTCAAGCGTCTATATGGACTACGGGAGAAATGGTGCACGGCTTTAAGCACAAATTTCTTCTCGAGTGGAATATTGTCATCCCAAAGAAGCGAGAGCACAAATCATGCCCTTTGTTTCAAAGCAAACGAAACACATCCCTCACTCAGTTCTTTGACATATTCAATGAGACAGGTTAAACGTTGGAGGAATGCGAACGGGAGAAGGAATTTCAAGCATCAATCTCGGTCCCTCAACCGAGACATGTATGGTGGTATCATAAAACAAGCGGCTCGGGTATACACACCACGAGATATTCAAGTTCTTTGAGATTGAGGTAAAACGAGCTTTTCTGCTTTGTATATAAATTTGGAGATGAAAGTGATGAAGATTGCGAGATTCATACATGTTGCTCATGAGAAGTACCCGAGATAAATATGAGAGTGTACTCTTTGTTAGGAGTGATGAAAGTGTAACAGGTTGTATGCGGTGCAATCGGTTTACTACGATCGGTTGGTTGTGCTTTCATTGCATAAAGGCGCTGAATTTGTCAAATGTCACAAGGATACCGGATATCTACATTGAAAAAAGGTGGACAAAGATGGCAAAAAAAAGATGTATGGGACAAAGTCTATCAAGGAAAAGATAATACATCAACGAGAGAAAAGTGAATTCATTCCTGGAAACAAAAGATGGCAATGAAATACCACAATCGATGATGGCTTGTCAAGAAAACGGAGTTTGCAAAAAGATCTTGGAAGATGGGTTCAATAGAGACTCACTTCTTATACAACAATTGTTGTCGGAAAATCAACGGAATGTAGATCTACGAAAAGTGTTAATGATAGCTTTGGTTCGGAAAAGTATAACAAGTGCTCAGTTTGTGATGGATCCAATTCGTGCAAATACAAAGGGCGTAAAACGAAAACTAAAGACAAAGTTTGATAGAAGAAAGCCAATCAACGATGAGTTTGGTTCAAAAACACCAAATGAACATTTGATTTAATAGTTTTATAGAATTGATAGTTTACGGTTATAGAGTTGATAGTTTACGGTTATACTCATTGATAGTTTACGGATATACTTATTGATATTTTTACGGATATATAATTGATAATTTACGGTTATACATTTTGATAGTTTACGGATATAGAATTGATAGTTTACGGATATACTTTAATGGTCAAAAAAGCATTCAAAATTACTATTGAATTCAAAGAGTAATAAATGTGTCCAGTTGGTAAGTGCATTGATATCCAGAAGTCCAAGGCCAAGGCCATGGTCAAGGCCAAGGCCATGGTCAAGGCCAAGGCCATGGTCAAGGCCAAAGGCTAAGTTCAAGGCCAATTAAAGATTCTGGTTATTCATATTGAAGTTTCTGGTTATATATTTTTATAGTTTCTGGATATTCAAATTAATAGTTTCTGGTTATACATTTTGTCATTGGCCTTGGCCATGGCCAAGTCCAAGGCCATTGCCAATTATATATCCAGAAGTATGTGAATGTATATCCAGAAATGTGGTAGGTGCATATCCAGAAATTTTGTCATTGGCCTTGGCCATGGCCAAGTCCAAGGCTTGGCCTTAGCCTAGGCCTTGGCCTTGGCCTTGGCCTTGGCCAAGCCTTGAACTTGGCCTTGGCCTTAGCCTAGGCCAAGTCCTTGAACTTGTCATGGATTTGGCCTTGGCCTTGGCCTAGGCCTTGGTCATGGCATAGGCCTTGGCCTTGGCCTAGGCCTTGGTCATGGATATAACCAGAAATAACATAAAGTATATCCAGAAATACCATAAAGTATATCCAGAAATTACTTTGGCCATGGCATAGGCCTTGGCTATATCCAGAAATAACATAAAGTATATCCAGAAATACCATAAAGTATATCCAGAAATTACTTTGGCCATGGCCAGAAATATATCCATGGCGGTTAATTGATGATAGTTTACGGATATACTTTTTGATAGTTTCTGGATATAGAATTGATAGTTTACGGATATAGAATTGATAGTTTTACGGATATGGAATTGATAGTTTACGGATATACTTTAATGATCAAAAGCATTCAAACTTACTATTGAATTCAAAGAGTAATAAATGTGTACAGTTGGCAAGTGCATTGAATTCATTGACCAACTTTTGGACGGTTTCAAGTACTCGGCCTATATAAATCTGTCCAAAGGCAAGCATATACATCAAGTTCAAGAAAAATTCTACCTTTAATAATTTTTCTAGTGATGAACAAAGGCAAGGGAAATTACGAGGAGCCAACTTTGGGTGATTCAAATGATGACAAAAGTTGGAAAATATACATGGTTTGCTACCAAAAATTCCTCAATGGTCATCTTGTTGTTCTGCGGCCTTCTTACGCAAATGGAACTCCCTCATTTCGTTGTCCATTGGAGCCATGTAATGGACACAATTGTAGGGATAAGGATTATGTGGGGATAGTCAATCATGCTCATGAGTTTGGCAACGCTCACAACATTGATGAAGCTGCTAGGATTCACCACAAGGCTTTGGAAATGTATTTGGAATATATTTTGAATGAATATGATCCAAAAAACAAATTGAATGACAACGTAGGCGATGATGGAGCAGGTGGTAGTGGTAGTGTTTAATGGTGTTAAATTCTGTTTTTAATATCGTTGTGTTTGATGTATTTTGTAATATAGGTGATGTATTATGTTATCTAAATGTGCTTCAAATAAGTAATACCGGCAATTCAAACCAAACTAAGCGGCTCTTTAGATCTAAAGAAAATTATATTATACAGTAGATATTATTCATTAAAAAAAATCTACAAACAAACAAACCACACAATACATAACAAATTATTCATTCATGCTCTCCATAAACTTATAGACAATGTTGTGAGCGTTGAAATTTGGCACTATTGAATACATGACTGTTTTTGGTTTGAATCCGTGACTGTTTTTTGTTTGAAATTTGGCACTATTGAATACATGACTGTTTTTTGTTTGAAATGTAGTTAACTATTGAATCCGTGACTGTTTTTGTTTGAAATTTGGCACTATTGCTTATGGACAAAATGAAGTTTGTACTAGTTGGGATAACTATTGAATCCGTGGCTTGTTTTTGTTTTTTTATTACTCGGCTTGGAACACCTAACTTGGAACACTTGTCCAAAATCAAGTTCAAGGCCAATTTAAGTTTCGGGTATTCAATATAGTAGTTTACTGGATATTAAAATTAAGAGTTTACGGATATAAAATTGATAGTTTACGGATATTCAAATTAGAGTTTACGGATATAAAATTGATAGTTTACGGATATACATTTGATTGTTTTACGGTTATTCATTTGTATATCCGAAACCATTAAAGTTTGCAAAGGACATTTTGTTTTGAAATGTGGTTAACTATTGAATCCGTATTTGGATAAGTTTCCTTGTCTTTAATGGTCAAAAGCATTCAAACTTATTATTGAATTCATTGAATTCAAAGAGTAATAAATGTGTTCGGTTGGTAAGTGCATTGAATTCATTGAATTCAAAAGAGTAATGAATGTAAGTGCATTAAATTCATTGAGCAACTTTTGACTCGGATTCAAGTACTCGGCCTATATAAATACAATACAACACCACTCCTACCATCACAACAAAAAAAAAAATCAAATTTATCAAAATGAATAACAACAACAACAACCAAGCTCGGCGGGCGAAAGTTCGATTACGATGTAGGGTTTCGGCTGAGGAGGTTGAATATGTGGATGTTCCGCCTAGTGTTCCTCCTAGGGTTACAAGAGAATGGACCCTGGAGCAAAAAATTGCAAGTCACAAGCGATCAATCCAAAATGGGCGTTTTCCCCTCTATAATGGGGAAAATAAATTGCAATGCCCATTC
Organism: Adenophora triphylla var. japonica; assembly: GCA_022495995.1. NCBI lineage: Eukaryota > Viridiplantae > Streptophyta > Magnoliopsida > Asterales > Campanulaceae > Adenophora > Adenophora triphylla. Next base: position 304,356 of record JAFEMH010002738.1, read on the forward strand.
TGCCACCCTCTGAGAATTCTAACAAAAACCTTGACTTGGGACCTACTCTTTGCGCATGCTATTCATTATGGATCTATTTCTTCGTATGGAGAAATATCCATGGAACAACACATCGCACTAGAACAACATATGACAGAAGTCAATGATGGGAATTAGGGGATGTTGATGTTTGTTCTTGTTGCTGTTGTTGTTCTTACTTCGTATGGAGATGTACTCACTCATCTCGTGTGAATCTACACGAGATGTCTCGTGTACATATACACGAAATAAATGTCATGTATATGCACACGAGACATCTCGTGTAGATTCACACGAGATGAGTGAGTACATCTCGTGTACGTATACACGAAATGGTGTCTGAACCTGTATTTTCACAACAGCAACATGTAACGATGTGTTGCCTTTTTCGCGGGAAAAATTCGATTTTTGCGTTTCTTTGAAAAACCAAATAAAACCGGAAAAAACGGAGTCGCCACGCCATTTTAATTTTGAAGGGCCAAAACTTTGAAAAAAGCCCGAGATCAGAGATTTAGGTTCGGAGGTCATGTTACGCGTCGGGAAGGACGTTAGTGTGCACCCGACGCGCCTCGTAAAACGAGTCTTCCAAGCTGAAAATCATTTGTGTGTGTGTGTGTGTGTGTGTTTTGGCCAAAATAAGTTGAAACTGGAAAAAGTAAAAATTGGGATGTCTTTTTAAGACTTTAAACTGATCCCATGATTTTTTGGAGAATTTTGGTTTGAGATTTGGTACTCAAAAAACCCTTTGAAGTTGAGAAGTCACTTCTGCCAGAAGAAAATGGCAGCAGACACCTGATTTTGAAATGGATTCAAGGGTCCTAAAACTTCATAATCTGGATGAACTCAGAGAATGAAAGTTTCTCTAGACTCCTTGAATAAACTTTGTGTGAAAGAAATTTCCATTTTGGAGAAGATTTGAGGGGTCAAAACCTTCTGGAAACCTCAGATATGAGATCTGGATTCCCAGAAGCTGATGAACTAGCCTCTGAAAGAAAAATTGAAAAGAGGAGTTTTACTCACCCAAAAAATAAGGTAAAAATATGTCTGGAAAGCTCTGGATGTTGGCTACAAAAAGTGTTTTGTAGTCAACACCAAATTCCAAATTCATCTGTGTCCAAAAATTAAGACCATGAACTGAGGTCTGAGAAAATTGCTACTGGACAGCAACTTCTCAAGAAAGAAAATATGATTTTAAGGGGGGTTTTGCATCCATGCTTGTCCCCATTTCCCTAGGTTTTGGTTAGTGATCACTAGACATTTTAGTGGTGAATCAACTATACCAAACCATCCTTGGGGTACATTAGGACTAAGCATTTCATTTGCTTGGGGAGGGGGATTTTACCCTTTGAAATCAAGATTTAGTGCTTGAAAATGGTTTTTAGGGTTTTGAAAGTGCATTTTTGCAAGTAAGAAAGAAAAGCTTTGAAAATAATGTTGATCTTTGTAGAAGATCATCCATGGAGATGGTCTTCCATGGTGATTTTCTTAGATCTAGAGAAAAAAGATGAAAGAACTACATTTTGTAGTTTGAAGATGCATGCATGGATGAGATTTAGGGTTAGGAAGAAGAGGGTTTACCAATCTTCCTTGTGTTCTTGAGTGTTTGGCTTGAGTGTATGAGTGTTTAGGGCTTGAATATGAGAGTGAGTGGATGAGTATGAGTTGGGAAAGATTGGAGAGAAAAAGGTGACAATTCTTGAGAATTCTCACTGTTTTCTCTCTATATTTCGCCAGAGGTTCGTTGCATTTCTGTTCTTTTTTCTTTATTTCTGTGACTGGAGGGCTCAATTTATAGCCCTCTGAAAATGCATACTTATCCGCGCGGACAAGGTCAGGCAGCGTGCACTGTTCATTAAATGCAGCTTCAGCTTTGGACAAGAAGAATAATCTTTTTCAAAATTCAAATTGACCAGCCAGTTTTTGTTTCCAGCATTGCTATATTTGGTTTTCTTCATTTGTTTTTCTTTTTTGAGATTCTTTTTAAGGTTTAACCTTAAATAACAATGCCCATTTTACCCTCACTTTGTTAGGAAAGTTAGGATAGTTAGGAATGTTAGTAATTGTTATAACTTTCGTTAATTTTATAACGAAAATTCTAACAAGCTCAAATTGGAGCACTTACAGTAGCCCCTCGGCGACGGCGCTTTCGAAGGAAGCGGGGTCGTCGATAAGAGTAAGGCTCCATATTTGGCGGGATGATCGAGTGATCGGGTGGCTGAACCTAGCGATAGGCTACCTACGTATCCCGAATGGGAATCGAAGCCGATCGTAGTTCGGGTCTTTGACCCCGGAGCTGATGTCGTTTTAGGTGCCTCGAACCTGGTGAGCGAGTTCTACGATCGGTTCTTTGGAAAGAAACTTCTGCTGGGGATAAGAGATGACCATTTTTGGTCGATGGCTATCCGCTCTGCTGTGGGGATAGGAATGACCATTTTCGGTCGACGGGTATCCGCCCTGGGGATAGGAATGACCATTTTCGGTCTCTGATGGGGATGATTGCGATTTATCGTTTTTCTAGTGATAGCGTCTTAGGTGCCTCGAACCTTGGAGATGGCGTTTTAGGTGCCTCGGACCTTGGAGATGGCGTTTTAGGTGCCTCGGACCTTGATGATGATGGCTCTTTAGGCGCCTCGGACCTTAATGATGATGGCTTTTTAGGCGCCTCGGACCTTAATTTGAAATGGCCTTTCGGTGGACTTTGTCTGCTGCCGAAGGAGAGGGTGACCGTTTTGGTCGAGGGGCTGGACCTAATGATAGGCTACCTACGTATCCCTAGTGGGAATCAAGCCCTTTCGTAGTTCGAGTACTACTCGAGATTCCGTTGGCTTTTGGGATTAGTTAACTTTCTTTGGGGATTTCGTTAGCCTTTCTTGAGGAAAATCGAGATGTATTCGTGCAGGAAATCGGTCTTACGTTTGACTGCCGTTGGATGATTTTGATGAAAGATACGGGATCCGTTATCTTTCTCGGGGCACTCGGTCTTACGTTTGACTGCCGGGGGGAATTTTGATGAAAGATACGGAATCTCGTTATCTTTCTCGGGGCACTCGGTCTTACGTTTGACTGCCGGGGATAATTTTGATGAAAGATACGGGATCTCGTTATCTTTCTCAGGTTACTCGGTCTTACGTTTGACTGCCGGGGGTAATTTTGATGAAAGATACGGGATCTCGTTATCTTTCTCGGGGCACTCGGTCTTACGTTTGACTGCCGGGGGCAATTTTGATGAAAGATACGAGATTTCGTTATCTTTCTCAGGGCACTCGGTCTTACGTTTGACTGCCGAGATTAATTTTCTTGACAAGGGGCTGACTTTGGTTAACTTTGGTTAACTTTGTCAAGTTGGGGCGATTGCGAGTCACGAAATTTTAAGGGGCAAAAGGGTCATTTTGACCCTTGCAAACCTATCCGCACGGATAGGGATGGAAAGTCGAGGGTATTAATGGGGCCAACGCCCTTCCTCTTCCCCATTCAATTTTTTGAACACGAGACGAGAGAGGGAGAGAGAGCCGCCATTGTTGGCCTAGGAGCTTCAAAATTCGTCCGATTTCTTCGATTTTTGAGCAATGGAACACGGGAAGGCGCTTTTCAAGGCCAAGGACGTGGTCCCATAGCGGAGAGGCGGTGGAGCTCGTCCGGATGAGGAGGCATTACAATCTTTCGCAATCGGTTGCGGAGGAGCATTACCCCGATGCTTGGCAACATTGGGCTTCGGATCCGCATCTCCGAACGGTATACTTCGAATCCTCTTGATCCTCTTGTCGATTTCTTGCTTGAAATTTTTGGGTGATTTTTGAATATTTTTTTTTTTTTGAATATTGAATATTGATATTGATGATATGCAATGTTGCAATGAATTTGTGAGTGTCCCAAAAATGTGCATTTTGCTTGGGAAAAGAATTGGCATTTTCGCCACATTTTTTTTTTAAATTCGAAAATTTCATGAGAAAATTCGAAGAATTGTGATTTTTTTTTTTGGAATTGAATATTGCATGTTCTTGATGATGATTTTTTTTTTTTGAAATTGAATTTTGATATTGATGAATGATGATGCAATGCATGCATTTTGTTTGGAAAGAATGGGCATTTTGCCAATATGAGATGTATGTATGTTTAGGATTTTTTTTTTGAAAAGTGGGACGGATTTTTCCTCCCGTTGTATGTAAGATGGATGATATGCATGTATGCATTTTTTTTTTTGAAAATGGGACGGAGTTTTTACTTCCGTAGGAATGCATCCTCTTTTTTTTTTTGATGAATGCATTGGGACTTGCAAATTGTTTTCTTTCATGCGAGAAAAATGGGGCTATGCTCATTGTATCTTTGTTATGTTTAATCGAATTTTTTTTTTTTTTTAATGTAAATGCAAAGGCAATCTTTTGACATTTTCTCTCTTTTTTTTTTACAGGGCGGAAACCGTTTTGTGACGGAGCAACTGAACAAGATGAAGACTCGAGGATCGGTGGAGTCTGTGATTGACTTGTGGGATCGGCTTCCGAATGCGGGCCGAGGAGCTTTGCCGAGTCCGAGACAGATCGTTGTCGAGATGGGGCTCACGGGAGTTCGCCGAGTGCTTGAGGGGAGTGGTCAAGTTCCCTAAGAGCAAGGGCTTGATGTTCGCTCTAGCGCAGCATTGGTGGGATGCGACCCACACATTCCACTTCTTCCGGGGCGAGGCGACCGTTACGCCTTCCGACTATCGCGATCACGGGTCCGTCCTTCAATGGACGCGGATTGAGAGTGGAGAGATGGCTACGGCGATGCGATCTGCGAGCTCTTCTTGGATTTTCCCCTATTCCCAAAAGGGGATGGGGATGGAGTATGCCGTGGTCTTCGGTAAGATTGTGGAGACCATCGCGAGTTACGAGGTTTGGGAGGATAGGTTTAGCGCCGAGCGGTGCTAGGTCCTTCCTGCTGGTTTACCTTTTCGAGCACGCTCTTTGGTCATGCTTTGAGGACGGCGGTCTTTGCCTTCTTGAGGTCCTTGGAGGACATGGAGACGGTTGGAGATATTTCCTGAGGGGAGGCCGGGAGTGGCCGAGCCGTACTTCGCTCTTGATAGATACAAATGAAGGCTGTGAGCTCTATCTTGCCGAGTTTGCTCTGGAGGTATAAGCTCTCTTTTTGCTTTCCCTCTTTCCTTTGAGCACGCACTTTTATTTGCCTTTGGATTGATTGGATTTTTACCTTTCGCGGGTATGGGCGTTGGAGTTTTTCCACGTCACGGTGTGGAAGCGGCTGAGGCGTACGTCGGGCGTATCAGGCCATGCGGTCTTGGTCCAAGCTTTGCCGGGAAAAGATAAGCTCCGGGCGTACGACTCTCGAGTGCGCGGATTGCCTTCCTTTGACGGAGGCGAGACGGATGAGGGGATGATATTCTTCCCACAGGATCGCTTTGAGGTAGCGCGGTGAAGGGCGGCGAGATGCGGGCGGTGCGGCGGAGGATTTTGAGGGTCGACTGCGATGCATATTATGGGAGAGAGGGTGACGCGCCGGCATGGCGTGAACTCGCCTTTGAGGACACCGGTGGAGCCTCCCGCCGATATGATGCACCGAGCGATCGGTCCGTGACTGGGATGATTACCGAGCGGTCGGCACTTCTCGGACTTCGTGGCGATCGAGCCATATGCGACGTTCGTCTTGAGGAGGCCGAGGATGCCTCGGGTTTTAGAGAGGAGGGGCTTGGGATCCCGCGGTACCCTCGGACGGATTTTTCCTACATCCAGGATGGGGTCCGATTGAGGGTGCAGATCCCTCAGCCCGAGCGGCTTCCACGAGCTTTCCGGCCTCGTCCGGGTATGAAGGTATGGCTTCACCTTTTCCCCTTCTTTTTTTTTCTTTTGTTTCATCATCTCTAGCATCCCTTCTTTTTTTTTTTTTGACGCTTTTGCTTTTGTGCGGTTTTCGGAGGTGGTCGTCGAGACACCGACGAAGCAAGTGATCGGAGCCAAGAGGTTCATACGGAGGATGGTTGCTTGCGGGGCACCTCGTGCTAGGGCGAGGAGACCACGGCCGGCACTCCGTCCGACGGGAGGCTTCTCCTATTCCCTGGGAGACTTCTTCCGAGACCCCTCTTTCTCCTCTCATTGATCACCGCGCGGCACCGCCTTCGGATCACGTCATTCTTGGGGATCCGCACGGGCGGGGACACGTGCGGCGGCATGGTGGGTCGTCTCCGTATGTTCAGGAGTCGGACGCCTTCACCTTCGGATTCGATTTCTTCAGGGATCTGGGTTTACCCTATCGGAGTGTGCCGGTTGGTCCCGACGAGCCTCTTTCTCGGAGATGAGGACGATTCCGAGCCCGAGACTTTCGGGGCTCCCGACGAGGCGAGCCCGAGCCGCAAGAGGGACCGGGGGAGACGTCAGCGCTGGGGATTCTGATTGATTATCTTTTGGGATTTTTTTTTTTTTTTTGATTGTACTTGTTTAGACAGATGCACATTTTTTGTAATAATTTAGGATTATTAATGCTTTTTTTTTTTTGGAATGTAATAATTTAGGATTATTATGTAATGCAGTGTGAATGCAATGTTGCATGAGCCTTGGTTTTTTTTTTGCAAGGGTGTTTGGTATATGGACTGGTTTGGGGATGTTTTTTTGCACAAGTTTCGAGCAACCGGGACGGAATATTCCCTTTTTGGTGTAGCAAACTTGACTGGTTGCAGAATTTTTCTGGGAAGCAATCCCATCCGCGCGGAGGAATCCCGCATCTGACAGTGTCCTTTAATTTTGGTCCGCACTGGTCTTGCTTTATTTCAAATTCAAATATCCTCTTCAACCTCGGTCAAACTTGACCATTTTCGGGAGGAAGAGAGAAAAACCATGGAAAGCCTTAGAAAAGCTCCCTCATAATTGTCCCAAGAGTCCCAAATGTCATTTTTCAACAAGTTCAAGGATTGGTCCCGGGAAATTAGGCATGAGAGAAGGTCTTTCTTTGAAGAACGGTACAAGGTACGATGCTTGTGGTCTCTCAAAGAATTGGTTCCGGATTATGATCTCTTAAGGGCTTCTTCTTCGTTTTGGGATACTAGAAGGCATGTCTTTTGCCTTTCCTTCAACGAGATTGTTCCGACTGTGGAAGAATTTCGGGCCTTGCTTGGAGGTCCGGAGGTGGAGGAGATAGCAATTCCTTTGTCCTGAGGAGCTTCTTTTGTTGACAAGTTGTGCAACCTTCTTCATCTTTCCCTGAGGAAGCACGAGGCATGATCCGCGGTCCCGACCATTTTGATATTTCCGGTCTTCCCGACAGATTTAGGGGCTTAGGCTTGGTGGATGACGCCTATTGGGATGCCTTTGCACTTTGCATGTTCGGCACTTTGTTCATGGTCTATTCCTTCGGGATTTGCCATCGATATCTGCTGGATGTTGTCGTTCATTGTCGCCTTCGGCGTAGATGTCGTTCCTTTGATTCTTGGGGAGACTTTTCATGCTCTCGACAGAGATTAGCTACCGGACGGCGGTACATGCACGGGGCAGCCCGTTTCTCTTGACCCCGTGGCTGATGGAGCGTTTGGGGGTTCTTCGGGAAATCTCTCGATATGATCGTGCCTTCGACTTTTGCCGTGAGAGGTGTTGATGTAGATTTTGATGATCGTGGCTCGTGGGCACGTTGGATGGCGGGTCGCCGGTCAAGATATCAGATGGTTGGTGCCTCATTGGCGGGTGGAGACTCGCAGAGTGCTTCAGACGGGTCCCATGTGGTTATGCTTCCGGGCTTTCACCCGGGCTTTCTACATTCCGGCTCCGGTCCTTAGGCGGTTTGGCTTGGAGCAGTTCCTTTCGAGGGCTTTGATGATGTAGCCACCAGGTGGTGGCTCCTGTTTCCATGGATGATCCCTCGGTGTTTCCATTTCTTTCCCGAGTATGGAGGTACGATGCCTTTCCTCCTCGGGTCATTCTCAAAGCGTCCGAGACCGGTGTTCCCGACCACTGTACTGGATTGGTACGAGGGGCATCTCGGGAGAGACTCAGTGGCTATTTTGAGACGGCGTGAGGCCATTGTAGGTGCGGAGGACCGATCAAGCTTCGAGAGGAGGAGGGCCGAGGCGAGGGCCAACCTCATGACCAGAGCGGGGACGCCGTGACCGATTATGAGGCTTACGTCAAGAGACAGGAGAGGAGGGCTCCTATGTTACCGCCTAGGTTACAGTGAGATGAGGGATGACGCTAGGGCTACTAAGGCCCCGACGAGAGGCCGGTTTGATAGACCCTGTTCCTATACCGAGCTTGGTAGGAGGAATACCGACATTTTTCCGGTTCGTAAGAGAAAGACTCGGAGGGGGAAGAAGAAAGGAGAGGCCAAGACGAGTGGCTTGGAGTGACTCTGAGGTTTCCAAGTATCCCTTTCTTGCCATGACACACATTAGTTTGATTATGTATCTTTGTTTTCCTTTAGCAGCTGCCGCTTGTAGGAATGAATCGGGCTTAGACTCATCAAAGAGCTTTTAACTTGTAATGAATATTTGAATTGCTTTAGAGTTTTTCGAGACGCTTTCATGGTCTCGATCAATTGTATTGATGCCAAAGTATGGCTTTTATTTGTGCTTTAGACCGAACCGTTTCCTGGCCGCCACGTTCCCCTCATTTTGAGGAGCTCAGTCTTCGTAGTTCAACCGGTGAACTCTTTTTTGTTTTTTTTTTTTTTGGTGCAACCCTGTTTTTTACCTAGGCCGCCCTTTTCGGGTTTCTAACCTAGTTGGGTATTACTCTTTTAGCACTCTTTTTTTTGTTTTTTTTTTTTTTTTTTTTGTTTTTTTTTTTTTTGGTGCAACCCCGTTTTTTACCTAGGCCGCCCTTCTCGGGTTTCTAACCTAGTTGGGTATTACTCTTTTAGCACTCTTTTTTTTTTGTTTTTTTTTTTTGTTTTTTTTTTTGTTTTTTTTTTTTTGTTTTTTTTTTTTTTTTTTTTTACGCGTAGTATCTCGCGCAGCCTTGTCACCATTCACCGGGTGTACAAAGGGATTCCCGTCGAGGTCCGCAAGTTGCATGGCTCCTCCGTGAGAAGATCTTCGGACGACATATGGCCCGACCCATACAGCTCCCATTTGCCGAGAGGGTTGATACGGACCGGGGTTTTTCTTTTAGAACGAGATCGCCTTCTCGGATCTCCCGATGCTTTACTTTCTTGTCGAAGGCTCTGCCATTCTTCCTTGGTAGGCCCGGATGTGTTCCATGGCCTTCGCCGGCGTTCATCTAGTAGGGCCAATTCGTCATGGCGACTGGAGCCATTCGACCTCGTTGATTTGGCTTTCCAGCAGTATACCTGAGCGAGGGGATTTCCACTCGATTGGGAGTACGGCTTCCATTCCGTATGTGAGGGCAAACGGTGTTTCCCAATGTCTGCCGTTCTAACCGATGTTCTCAGAGCCCCAGAGTGCCAGTGTAACTTCTCGGCCAATCTCCGCCTTGGACAGCCCATTTTCCTGATGATATTTTCCAGAGTCTTGTTTGCTGCTTCGACGGCTCCGTTGGCCTGGGGCCTCCGTAGGGTGATGACTTGTGACGGGTTATTCGGAATTCCGCCAAAGAATTTTTCACATTCCCCTTCGAAGTGGGATCCATTATCCGAGATGATTTCGGGCCGGCAACCCGTATCGGCACATGATGTTTTCTTTGATTGAAGAGGGCGACTTTCTTTGAATTGAGGATTTTGTAGGACTTGGCTTCAACCCACTTGGTGAAATAATCCACGGCTACCAGGACGAACTCGTGGCCAAGTTACGCTCGATGGTGTGATTTTGCCTATGACATCAATTCCCCAAGTGACGAAAGGCCAAGGGGTTGTCATGCAAGCATAACTCGTGGAGGAGGCAAGTGATTAAGATTTGAGTATCGGCCGACATTTGTCGCAGCTTTTGACAAACCGGATGCAAATGGCCTTCCATGGTGATCCAAAAATACCCCATTCTTAGTAATGATTTGCATCAGTAGCTCGAGCATTCATGTGAGGGCCGCAGGTACTCACTCATGTATTTCTTTCATGAGTTCGGTAGCCTCTTGTTTGCCGATACATCGCAGAGGGGGCCTTGATAACGTTTTTGTATAACATGTTTCCCAAAAGAACATAATGGGAGGCGAGCCGCTTCTGGTGGCCGAGAGACTTTTTGCTTTGATTCCTTCTTTATATTCCCCCATCTTCGTTTTTGAAAGAGGCCTCGCCATCCTTCAGTGTACTGGTAAACTGAGTGTACCACTGTGGATCATTGATCAGCTCGGCTTCCGCTTCAATTTCAAGCAATAGGGCGGGGTTTTCTCTTCTCCCGACTCTGAATGGTTTAACAGACTTTCCTTCGTATTTCGACAAGAGAGCTAGCAGTGTAGCCAGAGCATCCGCGAACCTCGTTTCTGGCCTCTGGCAGGTAATGAAAGCCGATTTCTTTGAATTGAGTTACTAACTCTTCCATGTAAGCATGATACTTCGCAAACCCGGATCCACGGTCTTCCATTTGTTAGAGACCTGATTGGATGATGAGGGCAGAGTCACCGTACACCTCCAATTCCTTGATATTTCTTTCAAGGGCGGCTTCCAACCCAAGCTATGCAAGCTTCATATTCACAATATTGTTGGTGACTTCGGGTTCAAATTTACCGCTATGGGGGTGTGTTCGTCAGAGGGATCGACCGTAAGCATTCCTATCCCGTCTCCCTTTTGTTTGACGCCCCGTCGAAGAAGAGTTGCGCCGATTTTCTCCTTCTAGAGCGAAGATTCCATCATCGGGAAATTGAGGTCTGTGTCCTCTGACTCATCACTTGGGAAATCGGCCGCATGTTCTGCCATTATGCGTCCTTTTATGGATTTCCTTGAAACATAAGCGATGTCATATTCGGCCAAAAAGAACGACCATTTTGCCAATCTCATGGAGATGGAAGGCTTGTCGAATGTATATTTGATGGGGTCTATCCTTGAAACAAGATGTATGGGTGAGACCGCATGTAGTGTTTCAATTTTCCCACTACCTGCACTCAAACTCGCGCAAGTCTTCTCGCAAGCGCAGTAATTGAGTTCGCTTCCTGAGCTTTCACTACGAAATAGATGGCGTTTCGACTTTGGAATCTTTTTTCTCTTGAGCTAGCATAGCCCCAATTGTCAGATCCGTGACAGAGATATAGCAAGAGTGGCTTTTGCCGATGTGGTGCAGGGCAAGAGAATCGGGGATTCACAAGGTATGCCTTAATTTGTTCAAAGGCAAGCCGACATTCTGGGGTCCATTCTGTGTAGGCATTCTTTTTCATCAATCTTGAAGATTGGCTCGCAGATCGAGGTCACCTGGATTTACAAAGCGGCTTATGTATTTGCGCCTCTTCCCATGAAGGATTTTCTACTCTGTCGTTGTCCGTGGTGGCTTCATTTCAACTATCGCCTTGATTTCTCCTCGGGGATCTACTTCGATTCCCCGTTCGTCAACATATATCCTAAGACTAGCCTGCCTTGTATACCCTCCGAAGGCGCACTTGGCCGGATTCGCCTCATGTCATGTCTCTGAGGCTACCAAGAATTTTCTCAAATCAATGCAAGTGGCTGCCATCTCGATCCTTCCGGAATGGGGCTATCATGCCGTCCACATAGACCTCAATTACTTTGTCGATCATGTGATCGAACAGTAGCCGTAATGCCCTCTCCGGTACGTAGAAATTCAGCATTCTGCAAACCCAATGGCGGCGACCGGTGTAGCGCATGTGCCCCAAGGGCTGTCAGGAAGGCTGTTTTGGCTTGATCTTCTTCCGCCACTTTGATTTGGCTGTAACCGGCAAAACCATCGACGAAAGATTTCACTTCGTGGTCAGTCGTGGAACCTACCAAAATGTCGATGCCTGCAGGGAAATCAGTTGACTCGCTTTGTTCAAGTCTCTCAAGTCTACGCAAAGACGGGATCTTTTCCGCTGGCCTTGGTTACCGCTACTATGTTGG